>CM059471.1:14590101-14810077 GCA_030408155.1 Lophura swinhoii
GGAAACCTGGTATTTCTTGGAGAGATGTGATATATTTGGGAGAAATGTGGCATTTCTGGAAGAAACTGTCCTCTTTTGGGGATAAAAGAGGTATTTGTGGGTGATAAGGTCCTATTGAAGGGGGAAAGCTGTTATTCTTGGAGAAGATGTGATATATTTGGGAGAAATGTGGCATGTCTGGAAGAAGCTGTCCTATTTTGGGGATAAAAGAGGTATTTGTGGGTGAAAAGGTCCTATTTGAAGTTGGAAACCTGGTATTTCTTGGAGAAGATGTGATCTATTTGGGAGAAATGTGGCATTTCTGGATGAAACTGTCCTATTTGAGGGATAAAACAGGTATTTGTGGGTGAAAAGGTCCTATTTGACGGGGGAAAGCTGGTATTTCTTGGAGAAGATGTGATATATTTGGGAGAATGTGGCATGTCTGGAAGAAACTGTCCTACTTTGGGGATAAAAAAGGTATTTGTGGGTGAAAAGGTCCTATTTGAAGGGGGAAACGTGGTATTTCTTGGAGAAGATGTGGTATATTTGGGAGAAATGTGGCATTTCTGAAAGAAACTGTCCTATTTGGGGATAAAACAGGTATTTGTGGGAGAAAAGGTCCTATTTGAAGGGGGAAAGCTGGTATTTCTTGGAGAAGATGTGATATATTTGGGAGAAATGTGGCCTTTCTGGAAGAAAAAGTCCAATATGGGGGGAGAAGGCTGGTAGTTTTGGGTGAGAAGGTCCTATTTCAGGAGGAATCCTGGCATTTCTTGGAGAAGATGTGATATATTTGGGAGAAATGTGGCCTTTCCGGAAGAAACTGTCCTCTTTTGGGGATAAAAGAGGTATTAGTGGTTGAAAAGGTCCTATTTCCAGGGGGAAACCTGGTATTTCTTGGAGAAGATGTGATCTATTTGGGAGAAATGTGGCATTTCAGGAAGAAAATGTCCTCTTTTGGGATATAAGAGGTATTTCATGGAGAAAAGGTCCTAATTCAAGGGGGAAACCTGGTATTTCTTGGAGAAGATGTGATCAATTTGGGGAGAAATGTGGCATTTCTGGAAGAAAGTGTCCTGTTTTGGGGATAAAAGAGGTATTTGTGGGTGAAAAGGTCCTATTTGAAGGGGGAAACGTGGTATTTCTTGGAGAAGATGTGATATTTTTGGGAGAATTGTGGCATTTCTGGAAGAAAGTGTCCTGTTTTGGGATAAAAGAGGTATTTGTGGGTGAAAAGGTCCTATTTGAAGGGGGAAACCTGGTATTTCTTGGAGAAGATGTGATATATTTGGGAGAAATGTGGCATTTCTGGAAGAAACTGTCCTCTTTTGGGGATAAAAGAGGTATTTGTGGGTGAAAAGGTCATATTTGAAGGGGGAAAGCTGGTATTTCTTGGAGAAGATGTGATATATTTGGGAGAAATGTGGCATTTCTGGAAGAAAGTGTCCTGTTTTGGGGATAAAACAGGTATTTGTGGGAGAAAAGGTCCTATTTGAAGGGGGAAACCTGGTATTTCTTGAAGGAGATGTGATATATTTGGGAGAAATCAGGCCTTTCTGGAAGAAACTGTCCACTTTTGGGATAAAAGAGGTAATTGTGGGTGAAAAGGTCCTATTTCGAGGGGGAAACGTGGTATTTCTTGGAGAAGATGTGATATATTTGGGAGAAATCTGGCATTTCTGGAAGAAACTGTCCTATTTGGGGGGAGAAGCCTGCTATTAGTGGTGAAAAGGTCCTATTTGAAGGGGGAAAGCTGGTATTTCTTGGAGAAGAGGTGATCAATTTGGGAGAAATGTGGCATTTCTGGAAGAAACTGTCCTCTTTTGGGGATATAACAGGTATTTGTGGGTGAAAAGGTCCTATTTGAAGGTGGAAACCTGGTATTTCTTGGAGAAGATGTGATATATTTGGGAGAAATCAGGCATTTCTGGAAGAAACTGTCCTATTTTGGGATAAAAAAATTTTTTGTGGGTGAAAAGGTCCTATTTGAAGGGGGAAACCTGGCATTTCTTGGAGAAGATGTGATATGTTTGGGAGAAATGTGGCCTTTCTGGCAGAAACTGTCCTATTTTGCGGATAAAAGTGGTATTTGTGGGTGAAAAGGTCCTATTTGAAGGGGGAAACGTGGTATTTCTAGGAGAAGATGTGATCTATTTGGGAGAAATGTGGCATTTCTGGAAGAAACTGTCCTCTTTTGGGGATAAAAGAGGAATTTGTGGGTGAAAAGGTCCTATTTGAAGGGGGAACCTGGTATTTCTTGGAGAAGATGTGGTATATTTGGGAGAAATGTGGCATTTCTGGAAGAAACTGTCCTCTTTTGGGGATAAAACAGGTACTTGTGGGTGAAAAGGTCCTATTTGAAGGGGGAAAGCTGGTATTTCTTGGAGAAGATGTGATATATTTGGGAGAAATGTGGCATTTCTGGAAGAAACTGTCCTCTTTTGGGGATAAAAGAGGTATTTGTGGGAGAAAAGGTCTTATTACAAGGGGGAAACCTGGTATTTCTTGGAGAAGATGTGATATATTTTGGAGAAATGTGGCATGTCTGGAAAAAACTGTCCTCTTTTGGGGATAAAAGAGGTATTTGTGGGTGAAAAGGTCCTATTTGAAGGGGGAATTCCAGGAATGCCTCGTTTCTCCCAAATATATCACATCTTCTACAAGATATACCGGCTTTCCCCCTTCAAATAGGACCTTTTCACCCACAAATACCTCTTTTATCCCCAAAAGAGGACAGTTTCTTCCAGAAATGCCACATTTCTCCCAAACATATCACATCTTCTCCACGAAATACCAGGGTTCCCCCTTCAAATAGTACCTTTTCACCCACAAATACCTCTTTTATCCCCAAAAGAGGACAGTTTCTTCCAGAAATGCCACATTTCTCCCAAATAGATCACATCTTCTCCAAGAAATACCACGTTTCCCCCTTCAATTAGGACCTTTTCTCCATGAAATACCTCTTTTATCCCCAAAAGAGGACAGTTTCTTCCAGACATGCCACATTTCTCCCAAATATATCACATCTTCTCCAAGAAATAACAGGTTTCCCCCTTCAAATAGGACCTTTTCTACCACTAATACCTCTTTTATCCCCAAAAGAGGACAGTTTCTTCCAGAAATGCCACATTTCTCCCAAATATATCACATCTTCTCCAAGAAATGCCAGGATTCCTCCTGAAATAGGACCTTCTCACCCAAAACTACCAGCCTTCTCCCCCCAAATTGGACATTTTCTTCCAGAAAGGCCACATTTCTCCCAAATATACCACATCTTCTCCAAGAAATACCAGCTTTCCCCCTTCAAATAGGACCTTTTCACCCACAAATACCTGTTTTATCCCCAAAATAGGACAGTTTCTTCCAGAAATGCCACATTTCTCCCAAATATATCACATCTTCTCAAAGAAATAGCGGTGTTCCCCATTCAAATAGGACCTTATCACCCACAAATACCTCTTTTATCCCCAGAAGAGGACAGTTTCTTCCAGACATGCCACATTTCTCCCAAATAGATCACATCTTCTCCAAGAAATACCACGTTTCCCCCTTCAAATAGGACCTTTTCACCCACAAATACCTCTTTTATCCCCAAAAGAGAACAGTTTCTTCCAGAAATGCCTGATTTCTCCAAAATATATCACATCTTCTCCAAGAAATAACAGGTTTCCCCCTTCAAATACAACGTTTTCACCCACAAATACCTGTTTTATCACCAAAAGAGGACAGTTTCTTTCAGAAATGCCACATTTCTCCCAAATATACCACATCTTCTCCAAGAAATACCAGGTTTCCCCCTTCAAATAGGACCTATTCTCCCACAAGTACCTATTATATCCCCAAAAGAGGACAGTTTCTTCCAGAAATGCCACATTTCTCCCAAATATATCACATCTTCTCCAAGAAATACCACGTTTCCCCCTTCAAATAGGACCTTTTCACCCACAAATACCTCTTTTATCCCCAAAAGAGGACAGTTTCTTCCAGAAATGCCACATTTCTCCCAAATATATCACATCTTCTCCAAGAAATGCCACGTTACCCCCTTCAAATAGGACCTTTTCACCCACAAATACCTCTTTTATCCCCAAAAGAGGACAGTTTCTTCCAGAAAGGCCACATTTCTCCCAAATAGATCACATCTTCTCCAAGAAATACCAGCTTTCCCCCTTGAAATAGGACCTTATCACCCACAAATACCACTTTTATCCCCAAAAGAGGACAGTTTCTTCCAGAAATGCCACATTTCTCCCAAACATATCACATCTTCTCCAAGAAATACCACGTTTCCAACTTCAAATAGGACCTTTTCACCCACAAATACCTCTTTTATCCCCAAAATACGACAGTTTCTTACAGAAATGCCACATTTCTCCCAAATACATCACATCTTCTCCAAGAAATACCAGCTTTCCCCTTCAAATAGGACCTTTTCACCCACAAATACCTCTTAGATCCCCAAAATAGGACTGTTCCTTCCAGACATGCCACATTTCTCCCAAATAGATCACATCTTCTCCAAGAAATACCAGGATTCCTCCTGAAAGAGGACCTTTTCTCCCTCAAATACCAGCCTTCTCCCCCCAAATAGGAATGTTTCTTCCAGAAATGCCACATTTCTCCCAAACATATCACATCTTCTCCAAGAAATACCACTTTTCCCCCTTCAAATAGGGCCTTTTCTCCCACAAATACCTGTTTTAACCCCAAAAGAGGACCGTTTCTTCCAGACATGCCACATTTCTCCCAAATAGATCACATCTTCTCCAAGAAATACCAGGTTTCCCCCTTCAAATAGGACCTTTTCACCCACAAATACCTCTTTTATCCCCAAAAGAGGACAGTTTCTTCCAGAAAGGCCACATTTCTCCCAAACATATCACATCTCCTCCAAGAAATACCAGGATTCCTCCTGAAATAGGACCTTTTCTCCCACAACTACCAGCCTTCTCCCCCCAAATAGGACATATTCTTCCAGACATGCCACATTTCTCCCAAATATATCACATCTTCTCCAAGAAATACCAGGTTTTCCCCTGGAAATAGGACCTTTTCACCCACAAGTACCTGTTTTATCCCCAAAAGAGGACAGTTTCTTCCAGACATGCCACATTTCTCCCAAATATATCACATCTTCTCCAAGAAATACCAGCTTTCCCCCTTCAAATAGGACCTTTTCACCCACAAATACCTCTTTTATCCCCAAAAGAGGACTGTTTCTTCAAGAAATGCCACATTTCTCCCAAATACATCACATCTTCTCCAAGAAATACCAGGCTTCCCCCTTCAAATAGGACCTTTTCTCCCACAAATACCTCTTTTATCCCCAAAAGAGGACAGTTACTTCCAGAAATGCCACATTTCTCCCAAATATATCACATCTTCTCCAAGAAATACCAGCTTTAACCCTTCAAATAGGACCTTTTCAACAACAAATACCTCTTTTATCCCCAAAAGAGGACAGTTTCTTCCAGAAAGGCCACATTTCTCCCAAATAGATCACATCTTCTCCAAGAAATACCAGGATTCCTCCTGAAATAGGACCTTCTCACCCACAACTACCAGCCTTCTCCCCCCAAATCGGACATTTTCTTCCAGAAATGCCTCATTTCTCCCAAATATATCACATCTTCTCCAAGAAATACCAGCTTTCCCCCTTCAAATAGGACCTTTTCAACCACAAATACCTGTTTTATGCCCAAAATACGACAGTTTCTTCCAGAAATGCCACATTCCTCCCAAATATATCACATCTTCTCCAAGAAATACCAGGTTTCCCCCTTGAATTAGGACCTTTTCTCCAAGAAATACCTCTTTTATCCCCAAAAGAGGACATTTTCTTCCCGAAATGCCACATATCTCCCAAATATATCACATCTTCTCCAAGAAATACCAGGTTTCCCCCTTCAAATAGGACCTTTTCACCCACTAATACCTCTTTTATCCCCAAAACAGGACAGTTTCTTCCAGAAATTCCCGATTTCTCCCAAATAGATCACATCTTCTCCAAGAAATACCAGGTTTCCCCCTTCAAATAGGACCTTTTCACCCACAAATACCTCTTTTATCCCCAAAAGAGGACAGTTTCTTCCAGACATGCCACATTTCTCCCAAATATATCACATCTTCTCCAAGAAATACCAGGATTCCTCCTGAAATAGGACCTTCTCACCCACAACTACCAGCCTTCTCCCCACAAATTGGACATTTTCTTGCAGAAATGCCTCATTTCTCCCAAATATATCACATCTTCTCCAAGAAATACCAGGTTTTCCCCTTCAAATAGGACCTTTTCACCCACAAATACCTCTTTTATCCCCAAAAGAGGACATTTTCTTCCAGAAAGGCCAGATTTCTCCCAAATAGATCACATCTTCTCCAAGAAATACCACGTTTCCCCCTTCAAATAGGACCTTTTCAACCACAAATACCTCTTTTATCCCCAAAATACGACAGTTTCTTCCAGACATGCCACATTTCTCCCAAATATATCACATCTTCTCCAAGAAATACCACGTTTCCCCCTTCAAATAGGACCTTTTCTCCATGAATTACCTCTTTTATCCCCAAAGGAGGACATTTTCTTCCAGAAATGCCACATTTCTCCCAAATATATCACATCTTCTCCAAGAAATACCAGGATTCCTCCTGAAATAGGACCTTCTCACCCAAAACTACCAGCCTTCTCCCCCCAAATTGGACATTATCTTCCAGAAAGGCCACATTTCTCCAATATAGATCACATCTTCTCCAGGAAATACCAGCTTTCCCCCTTCAGATAGGACCTTTTCTCCCACAAATACCTCTTTTATCCCCAAAAGAGGACAGTTTCTTCCAGAAAGGCTACATTTCTCCCAAATATATCACATCTTCTCCAAGAAATACCAGCTTTCCCCCTTCAAATAGGACCTTTTCACCCACAAATACCTGTTTTATCCCCAAAATAGGACAGCTTCTTCCAGAAATGCCACATTTCTCCCAAATATATCACATCTTCTCCAAGAAATACCAGGCTTCCCCCTTCAAATAGGACCTTTTCACCCACAAATACCTCTTTTATCCCTCAAATAGGACAGTTTCTTCCAGACATGCCACATTTCTCCCAAATAGATCACATCTTCTCCAAGAAATACCAGCTTTCCCCCTTCAAATAGGACCTTTTCAACAACAAATACCTCTTTTATCCCCAGAAGAGGACAGTTTCTTCCAGAAAGGCCACATTTCTCCCAAATAGATCACATCTTCTCCAAGAAATACCAGGATTCCTCCTGAAATAGGACCTTCTCACCCACAACTACCAGCCTTCTCCCCGTAAATTGGACATTTTCTTCCAGAAATGCCTCATTTCTCCCAAATATATCACATCTTCTCCAAGAAATACCAGCTTTCCCCCTTCAAATAGGACCTTTTCAACCACAAATACCTGTTTTATGCCCAAAATACGACAGTTTCTTCCAGGCATGCCACATTCCGCCCAAATATATCACATCTTCTCCAAGAAATACCAGGTTTCCCCCTTGAATTAGGACCTTTTCTCCATGAAATACCTGTTTGATCCCCAAAATAGGACAGTGTCTTCCAGACATGCCACATTTCTCCCAAATATATCACATCTTCTCCAAGAAATACCAGGTTTCCCCCTTCAAATAGGACCTTTTCACCCACAAATACCTCTTTTATCCCCAAAATAGGACAGTTTCTTCCAGAAATTCCCGATTTCTCCCAAATAGATCACATCTTCTCCAAGAAATACCAGGTTTTCCCCTGGAAATAGGACCTTTTCAACCACTAATACCTCTTTTATCCCCAAAAGAGGACAGTTTCTTCCAGACATGCCACATTTCTCCCAAATATATCACATCTTCTCCAAGAAATACCAGGATTCCTCCTGAAATAGGACCTTCTCACCCACAACTACCAGCCTTCTCCCCACAAATTGGACATTTTCTTCCAGAAATGCCTCATTTCTCCCAAATATATCACATCTTCTCCAAGAAATACCAGGTTTTCCCCTTCAAATAGGACCTTTTCACCCACAAATACCTCTTTTATCCCCAAAAGAGGACATTTTCTTCCAGAAAGGCCAGATTTCTCCCAAATAGATCACATCTTCTCCAAGAAATACCACGTTTCCCCCTTCAAATAGGACCTTTTCTCCATGAATTACCTCTTTTATCCCCAAAGGAGGACATTTTCTTCCAGAAATGCCACATTTCTCCCAAATATATCACATCTTCTCCAAGAAATACCAGGATTCCTCCTGAAATAGGACCTTCTCACCCAAAACTACCAGCCTTCTCCCCCAAATTGGACATTATCTTCCAGAAAGGCCACATTTCTCCAATATAGATCACATCTTCTCCAGGAAATACCAGCTTTCCCCCTTCAGATAGGACCTTTTCTCCCACAAATACCTCTTTTATCCCCAAAAGAGGACAGTTTCTTCCAGAAAGGCTACATTTCTCCCAAATATATCACATCTTCTCCAAGAAATACCAGGTTTCCCCCTTCAAATAGGACCTTTTCACCCACAAATACCTCTTTTATCCCCAAAATAGGACAGCTTCTTCCAGAAATGCCACATTTCTCCCAAATATATCACATCTTCTCCAAGAAATACCAGGGTTGCCCCTTCAAATAGGACCTTTTCACCCACAAATACCTCTTTTATCCCCAAAAGAGGACAGTTTCTGCCAGAAATGCCACATGTCTCCCAAATAGATCACATCTTCTCCAAGAAATACCACGTTTCCCCCTTCAAATAGGACCTTTTCACCAACAAATAACTCTTTTATCCCCAAAAGAGGACAGTTTCTTCCAGACATGCCACATTTCTCCCAAATATATCACATCTTCTCCAAGAAATACCAGGTTTCCCCCTTCAAATAGGAACTTTGCAACCACAAATACCTGTTTTATCCCTCAAATTGGTCATATTCTTCCAGAAATGCCACATTTCTCCCAAATAGATCACATCTTCTCCAAGAAATACCACGTTTCCCCCTTCAAATAGGACCTTTTTACCCACAAATACCTCTTTTATCCCCAAAATAGGACAGTTTCTTCCAGAAATGCCACATTTCTCCCAAATATATCATATATTCTCCAAGAAATACCACGTTTCCCCCTTCAAATAGGACCTTTTCACCCACAAATACCTGTTCCATCCCCAAAATACGACAGTTTCTTCCAGAAATGCCACATTTCTCCCAAATATATCACATCTTCTCCAAGAAATACCAGGGTTCCCCCTTCAAATAGGACCTTTTCACCCTCAAATACATCTTTTAACCCCAAAAGAGGACAGTTTCTTCCAGAAAGGCCACATTTCTCCCAAACATATCACATCTCCTCCAAGAAATACCTGGATTCCTCCTGAAATAGGACCTTTTCTCCCACAACTACCAGCCTTCTCCCCCCAAATAGGACATTTTCTTCCAGAAATGCCACATTTCTCCCAAATATATCATATCTTCTCCAAGAAATACCAGGTTTCCCCCTTCAAATAGGACCTTTTCTCCCACAAATACCTCTTTTATCCCCAAAAGAGGACATTTTCTTCCAGAAATGCCACATTTCTCCCAGATATACCACATCTTCTCCATGAAATACCACGTTTCCCCCTTCAAATAGGACCTTTTCACCCACAAATACCTCTTTTATCCCCAAAAGAGGACAGATTCTTCCAGACATGCCACATTTCTCCCAAATATATCACATCTTCTCCAAGAAATACCAGGCTTCCCCCTTCAAATAGGACCTTTTCACCAACAAATACCTGTTTTATCCCTCAAATTGGACATATTCTTCCAGAAATGCCAGATTTCTCCCAAATATATCACATCTTCTCCAAGAAATACCACGTTTCCCCCTTCAAATAGGACCTTTTCACCCACAAATACCTCTTTTATCCCCAAAATAGGACAGTTTCTTCCAGGAATGCCACATTTCTCCCAAATATATCATATCTTCTCCAAGAAATACCAGGTTTCCCCCTTCAAATAGGACCTTATCACCAACAAATACCACTTTTATCCCTAAAATAGGACAGTTTCTTCTAGAAATGCCACATTTCTCCCAAACATATCACATCTTCTCCAAGAAATACCACGTTTCCTCCTTGAAATAGGACCTTTTCACCCACAAATACCTCTTTTATCCCCAAAATAGGACAGTTTCTTCCAGACATGCCACATTTCTCCCAAATAGATCACATCTTCTCCAAGAAATACCAGCTTTCCCCCTTCAAATAGGACCTTTTCACCCACAAATACCTCTTTTATCCCCAAAAGAGGACAGTTTCTTCCAGAAATGCCACATTTCTCCCAAATATATCACATCTTCTCCAAGAAATACCACGTTTCCCCCTTCAAATAGGACCTTTTCAACCACAAATACCTGTTTTATCCCCAAAATACGACAGTTTCTTCCAGAAATGCCACATTTCTCCCAAATATATCACATCTTCTCCAAGAAATACCAGGGTTCCCCCTTCAAATAGGACCTTTTCACCCTCAAATACATCTTTTAACCCCAAAAGAGGACAGTTTCTTCAAGAAATGCCACATTTCTCCCAAATATATCACATCTTCTCAAAGAAATACCAGGTTTCCAACTTCAAATAGGACCTTTTCACCCACACATACCTCTTTTATCCCCAAAATAGGACAGTTTCTTCCAGACATGCCACATTTCTCCCAAATAGATCACATCTTCTCCAAGAAATACCAGGCTTCCCCCTTCAAATAGGACCTTATCACCCACAAATACCTCTTTTATCCCCAAAAGAGGACATTTTCTTCCACAAATGCCACATTTCTCCCAAATATATCACATCTTCTCCAAGAAATACCAGGGTTCCCCCTTCAAATAGGACCTTTTCACCCAAAAATACCTCTTTTATCCCCTAAAGAGGACAGTTTCTTCCAGAAAGGCCACATTTCTCCCATATATATCACATCTTCTCCAAGAAATACCAGGATTCCTCCTGAAATAGGACCTTCTCACCCACAACTACCAGCCCTCTCCCCACAAATTGGACATTTTCTTCGAGAAATGCCTCATTTCTCCCAAATATATCACATCTTCTCCAAGAAATACCAGGCTTCCCCCTTCAAATAGGACCTTTTCTCCATGAAATACCTCTTTTATCCCCAAATGAGGACAGTTTCTTCCAGAAGTGCCACATTTCTCCCAAATATATCACAACTCCTCCAAGAAATACCAGGTTTCCCCCTTCATTTAGGACCTTTTCTCCTTGAAATACCTGTTTTATCCCCAAAAGAGGACAGTTTCTTCCAGACATGCCACATTTCTCCCAAATATATATCATCTTCTCCCACAAATACCAGCTTTCCCCCTACAAATAGGACCTTTTCAACCACTAATACCTCTTTTATCCCCAAAAGAGGACAGTTTCTTCCAGACATGCCACATTTCTCCCAAATATATCACATCTTCTCCAAGAAATGCCAGGATTCCTCCTGAAATAGGACCTTCTCACATAAAAATACCAGCCTTCTCCCCTCAAATTGGACATTTTCTTCCAGAAATGCCACATTTCTCCCAAATATATCACATCTTCTCCAAGAAATACCAGGATTCCTCCTGAAATAGGACCTTCTCACCGAAAACTACCAGCCTTCTCCCCCCAAATTGGACATTTTCTTCCAGAAAGGCCACATTTCTCCCAAATAGATCACATCTTCTCCAAGAAATACCAGCTTTCCCCCGTCAAATAGGACCTTTTCACCCACAAATACCTGTTTGATACCCAAAATAGGACAGCTTCTTCCAGACATGCCACATTTCTCCCAAATATATCACCTCTTCTCCAAGAAATACCACGTTTCCCCCTTCAAATAGGACCTTATCACCCACAAATACCTGTTTGATCCCCAAAAGAGGACAGTTTCTTCCATAAATGCCACATTTCTCCCAAATATATCACATCTTCTCCAAGAAATACCAGGGTTCCCCCTTCAAATAGGACCTTTTCACCCACAAATACCTCTTTTATCCCCAAAAGAGGACAGTTTCTTCCAGAAATGCCAGATTTCGCCCAAATATATCACATCTTCTCCAAGAAATACCAGCTTTCCTTTTTCAAATAGGACCTTTTCACCAACAAATACCTGTTTTATCCCTCAAATTGGACATATTCTTCCAGAAATGCCAGATTTCTCCCAAATATATCACATCTTCTCCAAGAAGTACCACGTTTCCCCCTTCAAAAAGGACCTTTTCACCCACAAATACCTCTTTTATTCCCAAAATAGGACAGTTTCTTCCAGAAATGCCACATTTCTCCCAAATATATCATATCTTCTCCAAGAAATACCAGGTTTCCCCCTTCAAATAGGACCTTATCTCCCACAAATGCCACTTTTATCCCCAAAATAGTACAGTTTCTGCCAGAAAGGCCACATTTCTCCCAAACATATCACATCTTCTCCAAGAAATACCACGTTTCCTCCTTGAAATAGGAACTTTTCACCCACAAATACCTCTTGTATCCCCAAAATAGGACAGTTTCTTCCAGAAATGCCACATTTCTCCCAAATAGATCACATCCTCTCCATGAAATACCAGGTTTCCCCCTTCAAATAGGACCTTTTCACCCACAAGTACCTGTTTTATCCCCAAAAGAGGACAGTTTCTTCCAGACATGCCACATTTCTCCCAAATAGATCACATCTCCTCCAAGAAATACCACGGTTCCCCCTTCAAATAGGACACTTTCTCCCACAAATACCTCTTTTATCCCCAAAAGAGGACAGTTTCTTCCAGAAATGCCAGATTTCTCCCAAATATATCACATCTTCTCCAAGAAATACCAGTTTTCCCCCTTCAAAAGGATCTTTTCACCAACAAATACATGTTTTGTCCCCAAAAGAGGACATTTTCTTCCAGAAATGCCACATTTCTCCCAAATAGATCACATCTTCTCCAAGAAATACCAGGGTTCCACCTTCAAATAGGACCTTTTCACCCACAAATACCTCTTTTATCCCCAAAAGAGGACAGTTTCTTCCAGAAATGCCACATTTCTCCCAAATATATCACATCTTCTCCAAGAAATACCAGCTTTCCCCCTTCAAATAGGACCTTTTCAACCACAAATACCTCTTTTATCCCCAAAATACGACAGTTTCTTCCAGAAATGCCACATTTCTCCCAAATATATCACATCTTCTCCAAGAAATACCAGGATTCCTCCTGAAATAGGACCTTCTCACCGAAAACTACCAGCCTTCTCCCCCCAAATTGGACATTTTCTTCCAGACATGCCACATTTCTCCCAAATATATCACATCTTCTCCAAGAAATACCAGGTTTCCCCCTTCAAATAGGACCTTTTCAACCACAAATACCTCTTTTATCCCCAAAATAGGACTGTTTCTTCCAGACATGCCACATTTCTACCAAATATATCACCTCTTCTCCAAGAAATACCAGCTTTCCCCCTTCAAATAGGACCTTTTCACCCACAAATACCTGTTTGATCCCCAAAATAGGACAGTTTCTTCCAGAAATGCCACATTTCTCCCAAATATACCACATCTTCTCCAAGAAATACCAGGTTTCCCCCTTCAAATAGGACCTTTTCACACACAAATACCTCTTTTAACCCCAAAAGAGGACAGTTTCTTCCAGACATGCCAAATTTCTCCCAAATATATCACATCTTCTCCAAGAAATACCAGGTTTCCAACTTCAAATAGGACCTTTTCACCCACAAATACCTCTTTTATCCCTCAAATTGGACATATTCTTCCAGAAATGCCAGATTTCTCCCAAATATATCACATCTTCTCCAAGAAATACCACGTTTCCCCCTTCAAATAGGACCTTTTCACCCACAAATACCTCTTTTATCCCCAAAAGAGGACAGTTTCTTCCAGAAATGCCACATTTCTCCCAAATATATCATATCTTCTCCAAGAAATACCAGCTTTCCCCCTTCAAATAGGACCTTTTCACCCACAAATAGCTGTTTTATCCCCAAAAGAGGACAGTTTCTTCCAGAAATGCCAGATTTCTCCCAAATAGATCACATCTTCTCCAAGAAATACCAGCTTTCCCCCTTCAAACAGGACCTTTTCACCCACACATACCTCTTTTATCCCCCAAATAGGACAGTTTCTTCCAGACATGCCACATTTCTCCCAAATATATCACATCTTCTCCAAGAAATACCAGGGTTCCCCCTTCAAATAGGACCTTATCACCCACAAATACCTCTTTTATCCCCAAAATAGGACCGTTTCTTCCAGAAATGCCACATTTCTCCCAAATAGATCACATCTTCTCCAAGAAATACCAGCTTTCCCCCTTCAAATAGGACCTTTTCACCCACAAATACCTCTTTTATCCCCAAAAGAGGACAGTTTCTTCCAGAAAGGCCACATTTCTCCCAAATATAGCACATATTCTCCAAGAAATACCAGGATTACTCCTGAAATAGGACCTTCTCACCCACAACTACCAGCCCTCTCCCCACAAATTGGACATTTTCTTCCAGAAATGCCTCATTTCTCCCAAATATATCACATCTTCTCCAAGAAATACCAGGCTTCCCCCTTCAAATAGGACCTTTTCACCCACAAATACCTGTTTTATTCCCAAAAGAGGACAGTTTCTTCCAGAAATGCCACAATTCTCCCAAATAGATCACATCTTCTCCAAGAAATACCAGGTTATCCCCTTCAAATAGGACCTTTTCACCCACAAATACCTGTTTTATGCCCAAAATACGACAGTTTCTTCCAGAAATGCCACATTTCTCCCAAATATATCACATCTTCTCCAAGAAATACCAGGATTCCTCCTGAAATAGGACCTTCTCACCCACAACTACCAGCCTTCACCCCCCAAATTGGACATTTTCTTCCAGACATGCCACATTTCTCCCAAATATATCACATCTTCTCCAAGAAAAACCAGCTTTCCAACTTCAAATAGGAACTTTTCACCCACAAATACCTGTTTTATCCCCAAAAGAGGACAGTTTCTTCCAGAAATGCCACATTTCTCCCAAATATATCACATCTTCTCCAAGAAATACCAGCTTTCCCCCTTCAAATAGGACCTTTTCACCCACAAATACCTCTTTTATCCCCAAAAGAGGACAGCTTCTTCCAGAAATGCCACATTTCTCCCAAATATATCACATCTTCTCCAAGAAATACCAGCTTTCCCCCTTCAAATAGGACCTTCTCACCCACAAATACCTCTTTTATCCCCAAAAGAGGACAGTTTCTTCCAGACATGCCACATTTCTCCCAAATAGATCACATCTTCTCCAAGAAATACCAGGATTCCTCCTGAAATAGGACCTTCTCACCCAAAACTACCAGCCTTCTCCCCCCAAATTGGACATTATCTTCCAGAAAGGCCAAATTTCTCCCAAATAGATCACATCTTCTCCAGGAAATACCAGCGTTCCCCCTTCAGATAGGACCTTTTCTCCCACAAATACCTGTTTTATCCCCAAAAGAGGACAGTTTCTTCCAGAAAGGCCACGTTTCTCCCAAATATATCACATCTTCTCCGAGAAATACCACGTTTCCAGCTTCAAATAGGACCTTCTCACCCACAAATACCTGTTTTATCCCCAAAAGAGGACAGCTTCTTCCAGAAATGCCAGATTTCTCCCAAATAGATCACATCTTCTCCAAGAAATACCAGGGTTGCCCCTTCAAATAGGACCTTTTCACCCACAAATACCACTTTTATCCCCAAAAGAGGACAGTTTCTGCCAGAAATGCCACATGTCTCCCAAATATAGCACATCTTCTCCAAGAAATACCAGGTTCCCCCCTTCAAATAGGACCTTTTCACCCACAAATACCTCTTTTATCCCCAAAAGAGGACAGTTTCTTCCAGACATGCCACATTTTTTCCAAATATATCATATCTTCTCCAAGAAATACCAGCTTTCCCCCTTCAAATAGGACCTTTTCACACACAAATACCTGTTCCATCCCAAAAAAAGGACAGTTTCTTCCAGAAATGCCACATTTCTCCCAAATAGATCACATCTTCTCCAAGAAATACCAGGTTTTCCCCTTCAAATAGGACCTTTTCACCCACAAATACCGCTTTTATCCCCAAAATAGGACTGTTTCTTCCAGAAAGGCCACATTTCTCCCAAACATATCACATCTCCTCCAAGGAATACCAGGATTCATCCTGAAATAGGACCTTCTCACCGAAAACTACCAGCCTTCTCCCCCCAAATTGGACATTTTCTTCCAGACATGCCACATTTCTCCCAAAGAGATCACATCTTCTCCAAGAAATACCAGGTTACCCCCTTCAAATAGGACCTTTTCACCCACAAATACCTGTTTTATCCCCAAAATAGGACAGTTTCTTCCTGACATGGCACATTTCTCCCAAATATATCACATCTTCTCCAAGAAATACCAGCTTTCCCCCTTCAAATAGGACCTTTTCACCCACAAATGCCTCTTTTATCCCCAAAAGAGGACAGTTTCTTCCAGACATGCCACATTTCTCCCAAATATATCACATCTTCTCCAAGAAATACCAGGTTTCCCCCTACAAATAGGACCTTATCACCCACAAATACCTCTTTTATCCCCAAAAGAGGACAGTTTCTTCCAGAAATGCCACATTTCTACCAAATATATCACATCTTCTCCAAGAAATAACAGGTTTCCCCCTTCAAATACAACGTTTCCACCCACAAATAGCTGTTTTATCCCCAAAAGAGGACAGTTTCTTCCAGAAAGGCCACATTTCTCCCAAATATACCACATCTTCTCCAAGAAATACCAGGTTTCCCCCTTCAAATAGGACCTTTTCACCCACAAATACCTCTTTTATCCCCAAAAGAGGACAGATTCTTCCAGACATGCCACATTTCTCCCAAATATATCATATCTTCTCCAAGAAATACCAGCTTTCCCCCTTCAAATAGGACCTTTTCACACACAAATACCTGTTCAATCCCCAAAAGAGGACAGTTTCTTCCAGAAATGCCACATTTCTCCCAAATAGATCACATCTTCTCCAAGAAATACCAGGTTTTCCCCTTCAAATAGGACCTTTTCACCCACAAATACCGCTTTTATCCCCAAAAGAGGACAGTTTCTTCCAGAAATGCCACATTTCTCCAAAAATATCACATCTCCTCCAAGAAATACCAGGATTCCTCCTGAAATAGGACCTTCTCACCCACAACTACCAGCCTTCTCGCCACAAATTGGACATTTTCTTCCAGACATGCCACATTTCTCCCAAATATATCACATCTTCTCCAAGAAATACCTGCTTTCCCCCTTCAAATAGGACGTTATCACCCACAAATACCTCTTTTATCCCCAAAATTGGACATTTTCTTCCAGAAATGCCACATTTCTCCCAAATAGATCACATCTTCTCCAAGAAATACCAGCTTTCCCCCTTCAAATAGGACCTTTTCTCCCACAAATACCTCTTTTATCCCCAAAAGAGGACACTTTCTTCCAGAACGGCCACATTTCTCCCAAATATATCACATCTTCTCCAAGAAATACCAGCATTCCTCCTGAAATAGGACCATCTCACCCACAACTACCAGCCCTCTCCCCACAAATTGGACATTTTCTTCCAGAAATGCCTCATTTCTCCCAAATATATCACATCTTCTCCAAGAAATACCAGGCTTCCCCCTTCAAATAGGACCTTTTCTCCATGAAATACCTCTTTTATCCCCAAAAGAGGACAGTTTCTTCCAGAAATGCCACATTTCTCCCAAATAGATCACATCTTCTCCAAGAAATACCAGGTTTTCCCCTTCAAATAGGACCTTTTCACCCACAAATACCTGTTTTATGCCCAAAATACGACAGTTTCTTCCAGAAATGCCACATTTCTCCCAAATAGATCACATCTTCTCCAAGAAATACCAGGATTCCTCCTGAAATAGGACCTTCTCACCGAAAACTACCTGCCTTCTCCCCCCAAATAGGACATTTTCTTCCAGAAAGGCCACATTTCTCCCAAATATATCACATCTTCTCCAAGAAATACCAGCTTTCCCCCTTCAAATAGGGCCTTTTCAACCACAAATACCTCTTTTATCCCCAAAATACGACAGCTTCTTCCAGACATGCCACATTTCTCCCAAATATATCACATCTTCTCCAAGAAATACCAGGGTTCCCCCTTCAAATAGGACCTTTTCAACCACAAATACCTCTTTTATCCCCAAAAGAGGACAGTTTCTTCCAGAAATGCCACATTTCTCCCAAATAGATCACATCTTCTCCAAGAAATACCAGGGTTCCCCCTTCAAATAGGACCTTTTCACCCACAAATACCTCTTTTATCCCCAAAAGAGGACAGTTTCTTCCAGAAATGCCACATTTCTCCCAAATATATCACATCTTCTCCAAGAAATACCAGGATTCCTCCTGGAATAGGACCTTCGCACCCAAAACTACCAGCCTTCTCACCCCAAATTGGACATTTTCTTCCAGAAAGGCCACATTTCTCCAATATAGATCACATCTTCTCCAGGAAATACCAGCTTTCCCCCTTCAGATAGGACCTTTTCTCCCACAAATACCTCTTTTATCCCCAAAAGAGGACAGTTTCTTCCAGAAAGGCCACATTTCTCCCAAATATATCAAATCTTCTCCAAGAAATACCAGGTTTCCCCCTTCAAATAGGACCTTTTCACCCACAAATACCTGTTTTATCCCCAAAAGAGGACAGCTTCTTCCAGAAATGCCAGATTTCTCCCAAATAGATCACATCTTCTCCAAGAAATACCAGGTTTCCCCCTTCAAATAGGACCTTTTCACCCACAAATACCTGTTTGATCCCCAAAATAGGACAGTTTCTGCCAGAAATGCCACATTTCTCCCAAATATACCACATCTTCTCCAAGAAATACCAGGGTTCCCCCTTCAAATAGGACCTTTTCACCCACAAATACCTCTTTTATCCCCAAAAGAGGACAGTTTCTTCCAGACATGCCACATTTCTCCCAAATATATCACATCTTCTCCAAGAAATACCAGGTTTCCCCCTTCAAATAGGACCTTTTCAACCACAAATACCTGTTTTATCCCTCAAATTGGTCATATTCATCCAGAAATGCCACATTTCTGCCAAATATATCACATCTTCTCCAAGAAATACCACGTTTCCCCCTTCAAATAGGACCTTTTCACCCACAAATACCAGTTTTATCCCCAAAAGAGGACAGTTTCTTCCAGAAATGCCACATTTCTCACAAATATATCATATCTTCTCCAAGAAATACCAGCTTTCCACCTTCAAATAGGACCTTCTCACACACAAATACCTGTTCCATCCCCAAAAGAGGACAGTTTCTTCCAGAAATGCCCGATTTCTCACAAATAGATCACATCTTCTCCAAGAAATACCAGCTTTCCCCCTTCAAATAGGACCTTTTCACCCAGAAATACCTCTTTTATCCCCAAAAGAGGACAGTTTCTTCCAGAAATGCCACATTTCTCCCAAACATATCACATCTCCTCCAAGAAATACCAGGATTCATCCTGAAATAGGACCTTTTCTCCCACAACTACCAGCCTTCTCCCCCCAAATAGGACAGTTTCTTCCAGAAATGCCACATTTCTCACAAATATATCATATCTTCTCCAAGAAATGCCACGTTTCCCCCTTCAAATAGGAAATTTTCACCCACAAATACCTGTTTTATCCCCAAAAGAGGACAGTTTCTTCCAGAAAGGCCACATTTCTCCCAAATATATCAAATCTTCTCCAAGAAATACCAGCTTTCCCCCTTCAAATAGGACCTTTTCACCCACAAATACCTCTTTTATCCCCAAAATAGAACAGTTTCTGCCTGAAATGCCACATTTCTCCCAAATAGATCACATCTCCTCCAAGAAATACCAGGATTCCTCCTGAAAAAGGACCTTTTCTCCCACAAATACCAGCCTTCTCCCCCCAAATAGGACATTTTCTTCCAGAAAGGCCACATATCACCCAAATATATCACATCTTCTACAAGAAATACCAGCTTTCCCCCTTCAAATAGGTCCTTTTCACCTACAAATACCTCTTTTATCCCCAAAATAGAACAGTTACGTCCAGAAATGCCACATTTCACCCAAATACATCACATCTTCTCCAAGAAATACCAGCTTTCCCCCTTCAAATAGGACCTTTTCACCCACAAATACCTGTTTTATCCCCAAAAGAGGACAGTTTCTTCCAGAAATGCCACATTTCTCCCAAATATACCACATCTTCTCCAAGAAATACCAGGTTTCCCCCTTCAAATAGGACCTTTTCACCCACAAATACCTCTTTTATCCCCAAAAGAGGACAGTTTCTTCCAGACATGCCACATTTCTCCCAAATATATCACATCTTCTCCAAGAAATACCTGGATACCCCCGTCAAATAGGACCTTTTCACCCACAAATACCTCTTTTATCCCCAAAAGACGACACTTTCCTCCAGAAATGCCACATTTCTCCCAAATATGTCATATCTTCTCCAAGAAATACCAGGTTTCCCCCTTCAAATAGGACCTTTTCACACACAAATACCACTTTTATCCCCAAAATAGGACAGTTTCTGCCAGAAAGGCCACATTTCTCCCAAACATATCACATCTTCACCAAGAAATACCACGTTTCCTCCTTGAAATAGTACCTTTTCACCCACAAATACCTCTTGTATCCCCAAAAGAGGACAGTTTCTTCCAGACATGCCACATTTCTCCCAAATAGATCACATCTTCTCCAAGAAATACCACGTTTCCCCCTTCAAATAGGACCTTTTCACCCACAAGTACCTCTTTTATCCCCAAAAGAGGACAGTTTCTTCCAGACATGCCACATTTCTCCCAAATATATCACACCTCCTCCAAGAAATACCACGGTTCCCCCTTCAAATAGGACACTTTCTCCCACAAATACCTGTTTTATCCCCAAAACAGGACATTTTCTTCCTGACATGCCACATTTCTCCCAAATATACCACATCTTCTCCAAGAATTACCAGGTTTCCCCCTTCAAATAGGAACTTTACACCCACAAATACCTCTTTTATCCCCAAAAGACGACACTTTCCTCCAGAAATGCCACATTTCTCCCAAATATGTCATATCTTCTCCAAGAAATACCAGGTTTCCCCCTTCAAATAGGACCTTTTCACCCACAAATACCACTTTTTTCCCCAAAAGAGGACAGTTTCTTCCAGAAATGCCACATTTCTCCCAAATATATCACATCTCCTCCTAGAAATACCAGCTTTCCCCCTTCAAATAGGACCTTTTCACCCACAAATACCTGTTTTATCCCCAAAAGAGGACAGTTTCTTCCAGAAATGCCACATTTCTCCCAAATATATCACATCTTCTCCAAGAAATGCCACGTTTCCCCCTTCAAATAGGACCTTTTCACCCACAAATACCTCTTTTATCCCCAAAAGAGGACAGTTTCTTCCAGACATGCCACATTTCTCCCAAATAGATCACATCTTCTCCAAGAAATACCACGTTTCCCTCTTCAAATAGGACCTTCTCACCCACAAATACCTCTTTTATCCCCAAAAGAGGACAGTTTCTTCCAGAAATGCCACATTTCTCCCAAATAGATCACATCTTCTCCAAGAAATACCAGGTTTCCCCCTTCAAATAGGATCTTTTCAACCACAAATACCTGTTTTATGCCCAAAATACGACAGTTTCTTCCAGAAATTCCACATTTCTCCCAAATAGATCACATCTTCTCCAAGAAATAACACGTTTCCCCCTTCAAATAGGACCTTTTCACCCACACATACCTCTTTTATCCCCAAAAGAGGACAGTTTCTTCCAGACATGCCACATTTCTCGCAAATATATCACATCTTCTCCAAGAAATACCACGTTTCCCCCTTCAAATAGGACCTTTTCAACCACAAATACCTCTTTTATCCCCAAAAGAGGACAGTTTCTTCCAGAAATGCCACATTTCTCCCAAATAGATCACATCTTCTCCAAGAAATACCAGCTTTCCCCCTTCAAATAGGAACTTTTCACCCACAAATACCTCTTTTATCCCCAAAAGAGGACAGTTTCTTCCCGAAAGGCCACATTTCTCCCAAATATATCACATCTTCTCCAAGAAATGACAGGATTCCTCCTGAAATAGGACCTTCTCACCAAAAACTACCAGTCTTCTACCCCCAAATTGGACATCTTCTCCAAGAAATGCCACATTTCTCCCAAATATATCACATCTTCTCCAAGAAATATCAGGATTCCTCCTGAAATAGGACCTTCTCACCGAAAACTACCAGCCTTCTCCCCCCAAATTGGACATTTTCTTCCAGAAATGCCACATTTCTCCCAAATATATCACATCTTCTCCAAGAAATGACTGGATTCCCCCTTCAAATAGGACCTTTTCACCCACAAATACCTCTTTTATCCCCAAAAGAGGACAGTTTCTTCCAGAAATGCCACATTTCTCCCAAATAGATCACATCTTCTCCAAGAAATACCACCTTTCCCCCTTCAAATAGGAACTTTTCACCCACAAATACCTCTTTTATCCCCAAAAGAGGACAGTTTCTTCCAGAAATGCCACATTTCTCCCAAATATATCACTTCTTCTCCAAGAAATACCAGCTTTCCTATTTCAAATAGGACCTTTTCACCCACAAATACCTCTTTTATCCCCAAAAGAGGACAGTTTCTTCCAGAAATGCCACATTTCTCCCAAATAGATCACATCTTCTCCAAGAAATACCACCTTTCCCCCTTCAAATAGGACCCTTTCAACCACAAATACCTGTTTTATGCCCAAAATACGACACTTTCTTCCCGAAATGCCTGATTTCTCCCAAATATATCACATCTTCTCCAAGAAATACCACGTTTCCCCCTTCAAATAGGACCTTTTCACCCACAAATACCTCTTTTATCCCCAAAAGAGGACAGTTTCTTCCAGAAATGCCACATTTCTCCCAAATATATCACAACTCCTCCAAGAAATACCACGATTCCCCCATCATACAGGACACTTTCTCCATGAAATACCTCTTTTATCCCCAAAAGAGGACAGTTTCTTCCAGAAATGCCAGATTTCTCCCAAGTATATCACATCTTCTCCAAGAAATACCAGGTTTCCCTCTTCAAATAGGACCTTTTCTCCCACAAATACCTGTTTTATCCCCAAAAGAGGACAGTTTCTTCCAGAAATGCCACATTTCTCCCAAATATATCACATCTCCAAGAAATACCAGGTTTCCTCCTGAAATAGGACCTTGTCACCCACAGATTCCTGTTTTTTCCCTTTCTTCCGAGCGACTTTTCGTTTTGGAGTGTTTATCCGATGCTACACTTCAGCATTCTGTGACGAATAAAATAGAAGAGAAAAGCCCCACTAATAAGGCAGCTAGAAGGTCCAGTAGCCACACACGTTGTGCTTTCGGGGAGGACATTCCAGAAAGTCGAGAGTTGTGGCTTCTTTCCTGCGGAGAAAAAACCCCCTGTTTTCAGGCAATGTTGGTCGCTGAATTCGCTCCTTCTCGGCATTTCAATACCGCTCCTTCGCTCTCGTGGCTCGAAAGCGGCACTCGCGCTGAACCGCTCCGGAGAGTCTGCAGTTGCTGTCCGGTCCATCGCGGTTCTGCCCGAGTGCCGCTTGCAGCCTTCAGCAGCGCTCTCGTTTCTCTCGGATGCCGGGAAAGAGCGACTTCAGCCGGATGCTTTGCTCCGACGAGTGAGCGGCTTCTTCTGCGCACATCGCAATGGAGCGCTTTTGACTTCTCCATGTGTCCATGCAGAATGCACTACGCTTCTCTCTCATTCTTATCCCTTCCTTCCGAGCGACTTTTCGTTTTGGAGTGTTTATCCCATGCTACACTTCAGCATTCTGTGACGAATAGAGTAGAAGAGAAAAGCCCCACTAATAAGGCAGCTAGAAGCTCCAGAAGCCACACACTTTGTGCTTTCAGGGAGGACGTTCCAGAAAGTCGAGAGTTGTGGCTTGTTTCCTGCGGAGAAAAAAAACCCTGTTTTCAGGCAATGCAGTACGCTGAATACGCATCTTCTCGGCATAGGAATACCGCTCCTTCGCTCTCGTGGCTCGAAAGCGGCACTCGCGCTGAACCGCTCCGGAGAGTCTGCAGTTGCTGTCCGGTCCATCGCGGTTCTGCCCGAGTGCCGCTTGCAGCCTTCAGCAGCGCTCTCGTTTCTCTCGGATGCCGGGAAAGAGCGACTTCAGCCGGATGCTTTTCTCCGACGAGTGAGCGGCTTCTTCTGCGCACATCGCAATGGAGCGCTTTTGACTTCTCCATGTGTCCATGCAGAATGCACTACGCTTCTCTCTCATTCTTATCCCTTCCTTCCGAGCGACATTTCGTTTTGGAGTGTTTATCCGATGCTACACTTCAGCATTCTGTGACGAATAGAGTAGAAGAGAAAAGCCCCACTAATAAGGCTGCTAGAAGTTCGAGGAGCGACACACGTAGTGCTTTCAGGGAGGACGTTCCAGAGAGTCGAGAGTTGTGGCTTCTTTCCTGCGGAGAAAAAACCCCCTGTTTTCAGGCTATTCAGTAGTCTGCAACTGCAGACTGTCCGGTGTGGTTCAGCTCAAATGCCGCTTTCGAGCCACGAGAGAGAAGGAGCGGCATTCCTATGCCGAGAACGAGCGAATTCAGCCTACTGCATTGCCTGAAAACAGGGGCTTTTTTCTCCGCAGGAAACAAGCCACAACTCTCGACTTTCTGGAAAGTCCTCCCTGAAAGCACTACGTGCGTTGCTCCTCGAACTTCTAGCTGCCTTATTAGTGGGGCTTTTCTCTTCTACTCTATTCGTCACAGAATGCTGAAGTGTAGCATCGGATAAACACTCCAAAACGAAATGTCGCTCGGAAAAAGGGATAAGAATGAGAGAGAAGCGTAGTGCATTCTGCATGGACACATGGAGAAGTCAAAAGCCCTCCATTGCGATGTGCGCAGAAGAAGCCGCTCACTCGTCGGAGCAAAGCATCCGGCTGAAGTCGCTCTTTCCCGGCATCCGAGAGAAACGAGAGCGCTGCTAAAGGCTGCAAGCGGCACTCGGGCAGAACCGCGATGGACCGGACAGCAACTGCAGACTCTCCGGAGCGGTTCAGCGCGAGTGCCGCTTTCGAGCCACGAGAGCGAAGGAGCGGTATTCCTATGCCGAGAAGATGCGAATTCAGCCTACTGCATTGCCTGAAAACAGGGGGTTTTTTCTCCGCAGGAAAGAAGCCACAACTCTCGACTTTCTGGAACGTCCTCCCTGAAAGCACTACGTGTGTCGCTCCTCGAACTTCTAGCTGCCTTATTAGTGGGGCTTTTCTCTTCTACTCTATTCGTCACAGAATGCTGAAGTGTAGCATCGGATAAACACTCCAAAACGAAATGTCGCTCGGAAGGAAGGGATAAGAATGAGAGAGAAGCGTAGTGCATTCTGCATGGACACATGGAGAAGTCAAAAGCGCTCCATTGCGATGTGCGCAGAAGAAGCCGCTCACTCGTCGGAGCAAAGCATCCGGCTGAAGTCGCTCTTTCCCGGCATCCGAGAGAAACGAGAGCGCTGCTGAAGGCTGCAAGCGGCACTCGGGCAGAACCGCGATGGACCGGACAGCAACTGCAGACTCTCCGGAGCGGTTCAGCGCGAGTGCCGCTTTCGAGCCACGAGAGCGAAGGAGCGGTATTCCTATGCCGAGAAGATGCGAATTCAGCCTACTGCATTGCCTGAAAACAGGGGTTTTTTTCTCCGCAGGAAAGAAGCCACAACTCTCGACTTTCTGGAACGTCCTCCCTGAAAGCACTACGTGTGTGGCTTCTGGAGCTTCTAGCTGCCTTATTAGTGGGGCTTTTCTCTTCTACTCTATTCGTCACAGAATGCTGAAGTGTAGCATCGGATAAACACTCCAAAACGAAATGTCGCTCGGAAGGAAGGGATAAGAATGAGAGAGAAGCGTAGTGCATTCTGCATGGACACATGGAGAAGTCAAAAGCGCTCCATTGCGATGTGCGCAGAAGAAGCCGCTCACTCGTCGGAGAAAAGCATCCGGCTGAAGTCGCTCTTTCCCGGCATCCGAGAGAAAAGAGACCGCTGCTGAAGGCTGCAAGCGGCACTCGGGCAGAACAGCGATGGACCGGACAGCAACTGCAGACTCTCCGGAGCGGTTCAGAGCGAGTGCCGCTTTCGAGCCACGAGAGCGAAGGAGCGGTATTGAAATGCCGAGAAGGAGCAAATTCAGCGTCCTGCATTGCCTGAAAACAGGGGGTTTTTTCTCCGCAGTAAAGAAGCCACAACTCTCGACTTTCTGGAACGTCCTCCCTGAAAGCACAAAGTGTGCGGCTTCTGGAGCTTCTAGCTGCCTTATTAGTGGGGCTTTTCTCTTCTAATCTATTCGACACAGAATGCTGAAGTGTAGCATCGGATAAACACTCCAAAACGAAAAGTCGCTCGGAACAAAAGGATAAAACAGGTATTTGTGGGTGACAGGGTCCTATTTCAGGAGGAAACCTGGTATTTCTTGGAGAAGATGTGATATATTTGGGAGAAATGTGGCATTTCTGGAAGAAACTGTCCTCTTTTGGGGATAAAAGAGGTATTAGTGGTAGAAAAGGTCCTATTTGAAGGGGGAACCCTGGTATTTCTTGGAGAAGATGTGATCTATTTGGGAGAAATGTGGCCTTTCTGGAGGAAACTGTCCTCTTTTGGGGATAAAAGAGGTATTTGTGGGAGAAAAGGCCCTATTTGAATGGGGAAACCTGGTATTTCTTGGAGAAGATGTGATATATTTGGGAGAAATGTGGCATTTCTGGAAGAAACTGTCCTCTTTTGGGGATAAAAGAGGTATTTGTGGGTGATAAGGTCCTATTTGAAGGGGGAAACCTGGTATTTCTTGGAGAAGATGTGATATGTTTGGGAGAAATGTGGCCTTTCTGGCAGAAACTGTCCTATTTTGGGGATAAAAGTGGTATTTGTGGGTGATAAGACCTATTTGAAGGGGGAAAGCTGGTATTTCTTGGAGAAGATGTGATATATTTGGGAGAAATGTGGCATGTCAGGAAGAAACTGTCCTCTTTTGGGGATAAAAGAGGTATTTGTGGGAGAAAACGTCCTATTTGAAGGGGGAAACGTGGTATTTCTTGGAGAAGATGTGATATATTTGGGAGAAATGTGGCATTTCTGGAAGAAACTGTCCTCTTTTGCGGATAAAAGAGGTATTTGTGGGTGAAAAGGTCCTATTTGAAGGGGGAACCCTGGTATTTCTTGGAGAAGATGTGATCTATTTGGGAGAAATGTGGCCTTTCTGGAAGAAAATGTCCAATTTGGGGGAGAAGGCTGGTAGTTTTCGGTGAGAAGGTCCTCTTTCAGGAGGAATCCTGGTATTTCTTGGAGAAGATGTGATATATTTGGGAGAAATGTGGCCTTTCTGGAAGAAAATGTCCAATTTGGGGGGAGAAGGCTGGTAGTTGTGGGTGAGAAGGTCCTATTTCAGGAGGAATCCTGGTATTTCTTGGAGAAGATGAGATATATTTGGGAGAAATGTGGCATTTCTGGAAGAAACTGTCCTCTTATGGGGATAAAAGAGTTATTAGTGGTTGAGAAGGTCCTATTTGAAGGGGGAAACCTGGTATTTCTTGGAGAAGATGATATATATTTGGGAGAAATGTGTCATGTCTGGAAGAAACTGTCCACTTTTGGGGATAAAAGAGGTATTTCATGGAGAAAAGGTCCTATTTGCAGGGCGAAACCTGGTATTTCCTGGAGAAGATGTGATATATTTGGGAGAAATGTGGCATGTCTGGAAAAAACTGTCCTCTTTTGGGGATAAAACAGGTATTTGTTTGTGAAAAGGTCCTATTTGAAGGGGGAAACCTGGTATTTCTTGGAGAAGATGTGATCTGTTTGGGAGAAATATGGCATTCCTGGAAGAAACTGTCCTATTTTGGGGTTAAAAGAGGTTTTTTTGGGGAAAAGGTCCTATTTGAAGGGGGAAACGTGGTATTTCTTGGAGAAGATGTGATATATTTGGGAGAAATGTGGCATTTCTGGAAGAAACTGTCCTCTTCTGGGGATAAAAGAGGTATTTGTGGGTGAAAAGGTCTTATTACAAGGGGGAAACCTGGTATTTCATGGAGAAGATGTGCTATATTCGGGAGAAATGTGGCATTTCTGGAAGAAAATGTCCTATTTGAGGGATAATACAGGTATTTGTGGGAGAAAAGGTCCTATTTGAAGGGTGAAACCTGGTACTTCTTGGAGAAGATGTGATCTATTTGGGAGAAATGTGGCATGTCTGGAAGAAAATGTCCTCTTATGGGGTTAGAACAGGTATTTGTGGGAGAAAAGGTCCTATTTAAAGGGGGAAAGCTGGTATTTCTTGGAGAAGATGTGGTATATTTGGGAGAAATGTGGCCTTTCTGGAAGAAACTGTCCTCTTTTGGGGATGAAACAGGTATTTGTGGGTGTAAAGTAGCTATTTGAAGGGGGAAACCTGGTATTTCTTGGAGAAGATGTGATATATTTGGGAGAAAATGTGGCATGTCTGGAAGAAACTGTCCTATTTTGGGGATAAAAGAGGTATTTGTGGGTGAAAAGGTCCTATTTGAAGGGGGAAACCTGGTATTTCTTGGAGAAGATGTGATCTATTTGGGAGAAATGTGGCATTTCTGGAAGAAACCGAGCTCTTTTGGGGATAAAAGTGGTATTTGTGGGTGAAAAGGTCCTATTTGAAGGGGGAAACCAGGTATTTCTTGGAGAAGATGTGATCTATTTGGGAGAAATGTGGCCTTTCTGGAAGAAAATGTCCAATTTGGGGGGAGAAGGCTGGTAGTTTTCGGTGAAAAGGTCCTATTTCAGGAGGAATCCTGGTATTTCTTGGAGAAGATGTGCTATATTTGGGAGAAATGTGGCCTTTCTGGAAGAAAATGTCCAATTTTGGGGAGAAGGCTGGTAGTTTTGGGTGAGAAGGTCCTATTTCAGGAGGAATCCTGGCATTTCTTGAAGGAGATGTGATATTTTTGGCGAAATGTGGCATTTCTGGAAGTAACTGTCCTCTTTTGGGGATAAAAGAGGTATTTGTGGGTGAAAAGGTCCTATTTGAAGGGGGAACCCAGGTATTTCTTGGAGAAGATGTCATATATTTGGGAGAAATGTGGCATTTCTGGAAGAAAATGTCCTCTTTTAGGGATAAAAGAGGTATTTCATGGAGAAAAGGTCCTAATTCAAGGGGGAAACCTGGTATTTCTTGGAGGAGTTGTGATATATTTGGGAGAAATGTGGTATTTCTGGAAGAAAATGTCCAATTTGAGGGATAAAAGAGGTATTTGTGGGTGAAAAGGTCCTATTTGAAGGGGGAAAGCTGGTATTTCTTGGAGAAGATGTGATATATTTGGGAGAAATGTGGCATGTCTGGAAGAAACTGTCCTCTTTTGGGGATAAAAGAGTTATTTGTGGGTGAAAAGGTCCTATTTGAAGGGGGAAACGTGGTATTTCTCGGAGAAGATGTGATCTATTTGGGAGAAATGTGGCCTTTCTGGAAGAAACTGTCCTATTTTGGGGATAAAAGAGGTATTTGTGGGTGAAAAGGTCCTATTTGAAGGGGGAAACGTGGTATTTCTTGGAGAAGATGTGATATGTTTGGGAGAAATGTGGCATTTCTGGAAGAAACTGTCCTCTTTTGGGGATAAAAGAGGTATTTGTGGGTGAAAAGGTCCTATTTCCACGGGAAAACCTGGTATTTCTTGGAGAAGATGTGATCTATTTGGGAGAAATCTGGCATTTCTGGAAGAAACTGTCCTATTTTGGGGTTAATAGAGGTATTTGTGGTTGAAAAGGTCCTATTTGAAGGGGGAATCCTGGTATTTCTTGGAGAAGCTGTGATATATTTGGGAGAAATGTGGCATTTCTGGAAGAAACTGTCCTCTTCTGGGGATAAAAGAGGTATTTGTGGGTGAAAAGGTCTTATTACAAGGGAGAAACCTGGTATTTCTTGGAGAAGATGTGCTATATTCGGGAGAAATGTGGCATTTCTGGAAGAAAATGTCCTATTTGAGGGATAATACAGGTATTTGTGGGAGAAAAGGTCCTATTTGAAGGGGGAAACCTGGTATTTCTTGGAGAAGATGTGATCTATTTGGGAGAAATGTGGCATGTCTGGAAGAAAATGTCCTCTTATGGGGATAGAACAGGTATTTGTGGGAGAAAATGTCCTATTTGAAGGGGGAAAGCTGGTATTTCTTGGAGAAGATGTGGTATATTTGGGAGAAATGTGGCCTTTCTGGAAGAAACTGTCCTCTTTTGGGGATGAAACAGGTATTTGTGGGTGTAAAGTTCCTATTTGAAGGGGGAAACCTGGTATTTCTTGGAGAAGATGTGATATATTTGGGAGAAAATGTGGCATGTCTGGAAGAAACTGTCCAATTTTGGGGATAAAAGAGGTATTTGTGGGTGAAAAGGTCCTATTTGAAGGGGGAAATCTGGTATTTCTTGGAGAAGATGTGATATATTTGGGAGAAATGTGGCATTTCTGGAAGAAACTGTCCTCTTTGGGGGATGAAACAGGTATTTATGGGAGAAAAGGTCCTATTTGAAGGGGGAAAGCTGGTATTTCTTGGAGAAGATGTGATCTATTTGGGAGAAATGTGGCCTTTCTGGAAGAAAATGTCCAATTTGGGGGGAGAAGGCTGGTAGTTTTCGGTGAAAAGGTCCTATTTCAGGAGGAATCCTGGTATTTCTTGGAGAAGATGTGCTATATTTGGGAGAAATGTGGCCTTTCTGGAAGAAAATGTCCAATTTTGGGGAGAAGGCTGGTAGTTTTGGGTGAGAAGGTCCTATTTCAGGAGGAATCCTGGCATTTCTTGAAGGAGATGTGATATTTTTGGCGAAATGTGGCATTTCTGGAAGTAACTGTCCTCTTTTGGGGATAAAAGAGGTATTTGTGGGTGAAAAGGTCCTATTTGAAGGGGGAACCCAGGTATTTCTTGGAGAAGATGTGATATATTTGGGAGAAATGTGGCATTTCTGGAAGAAAATGTCCTCTTTTAGGGATAAAAGAGGTATTTCATGGAGAAAAGGTCCTAATTCAAGGGGGAAACCTGGTATTTCTTGGAGGAGTTGTGATATATTTGGGAGAAATGTGGTATTTCTGGAAGAAAATGTCCAATTTGAGGGATAAAAGAGGTATTTGTGGGTGAAAAGGTCCTATTTGAAGGGCGAAACCTGGTATTTCTTGGAGAAGATGTGATATATTTGGGAGAAATGTGGCATGTCTGGAAGAAACTGTCCTCTTTTGGGGATAAAAGAGGTATTTGTGGGTGAAAAGGTCCTATTTGAAGGGGGAAACGTGGTATTTCTCGGAGAAGATGTGATCTATTTGGGAGAAATGTGGCATGTCTGGAAGAAACTGTCCTATTTTGGGGATAAAAGAGGTATTTGTGGGTGAAAAGGTCCTATTTGACGGGGGAAATCTGGTATTTCTTGGAGAAGATGTGATATATTTGGGAGAAATGTGGCATTTCTGGAAGAAACTGTCCTCTTTTGGGGATAAAACAGGTTTTTGTGGGTGAGAAGGTCTTATTTGAAGGGGGAAAGCTGGTATTTCTAGGAGGAGATGTGATATATTTGGGAGAAATGTGGCATTTCCGGAAGAAACTGTCCTCTTTTGGGGATAAAGGAGGTATTTGTGGGTGAAAAGTTCCTATTTGAATGGGGAAAGCTGGTATTTCTTGGAGAAGATGTGATATATTTGGGAGAAATGTGGCATGTCTGGAAGAAACTGTCCTCTTTTGGGGATAAAAGAGGTATTTGTGGGTGAAAAGGTCCTATTTGAAGGGGGAAACCTGGTATTTCTTGGAGAAGATGTGATCTATTTGGGAGAAATGTGGCATTTCTGGAAGAAAATATTCTATTTTGGGGATAAAAGTGGTATTTGTGGGTGAGAAGGTCCTATTTCTAGGGGGAAAGCTGGTATTTCTTGGAGAAGATGTGATCTATTTGGGAGAAATGTGGCATTTCTGGAAGAAACTGTCCTATTTTGGAGATAAAAGAGGTATTTGTGGGTGATAAGGTCCTATTTGATGGGGGAAAGCTGGTATTTCTTGGAGAAGATGTGATCTATTTGGGAGAAATGTGGCATTTCTGGAAGAAACTGTCCTCTTTTGGGGATAAAAGAGGTATTTGTGGGTGAAAAGGTCCTATTTGAAGGGGGAAAGCTGGTATTTCTTGGAGAAGATGTGATCTATTTGGGAGACATGTGGCATTTCTGGAAGAAACTGTCCAATTTGAGGGATAAAAGACGTATTTGTGGGTGAAAAGTTCCTATTTCCAGGGGTAAACCTGGTATTTCTTGGAGAAGATGTGATATATTTGGGAGAAATGTGGCATGTCTGGAAGAATCTGTCCTCTTTTGGGGATAAAAGAGGTATTTGTGGGTGAAAAGGTCCTATTTGAAGGGGGAAAGCTGGTATTGCTTTGAGAAGATGTGATCTATTTGGGAGAAATCTGGCCTTTCTGGAAGAAACTGTCCTATTCTGGGGATAAAAGAGGTATCTGTGGGAGAAAAAGTCCTATTTGAAGGGGGAAAGCTGGTATTTCTTGGAGAAGATGTGATCTATTAGGGTGAAATGTGGCATTTCTGGAAGAAACTTTACAATTTTGGGGATAAAAGAGGTATTTGTGGGTGAAAAGTTCCTATTTGAAGTTGGAAACGTGGTATTTCTTGGAGAAGATGTGATATATTTGGGAGAAATGTGGCATTTCTGGCAGAAACTGTCCTCTTTTGGGGATAAAAGAGGTATTTGTGGGTGAAAAGGTCCTATTTGAAGTGGAAAGCTGGTATTTCTAGGAGGAGATGTGATATATTTGGAGAAATGTGGCATGTCTGGAAGAAACTGTCCTATTTTGGGGATAAAAGAGGTATTTATTGGTGAAAAGGTCCTATTTCAGGTGGAATCCTGGTATTTCTTGGAGAAGATGTGATATATTTGGGAGAAATGTGGCATGTCCGGAAGAATCTGTCCTCTTTTGGGGATAAAAGAGGTATTTGTGGGTGAAAAGGTCCTATTTGAAGGGGGAAACCTGGTATTTCTTGGAGAAGATGTGATATATTTGGGAGAAATGTGGCATTTCTGGAAGAAACTGTCCTCTTTTGGGGATGAAACAGGTATTTGTTGGTGAAAAGGTCCTATTTGAAGGGGGAAAGCCGGTAGTTCTTGCAAGAGATGTGATCTATTTGGGAGAAATGAGGCATTTCTGGAAGAAACTGTCCTCTTTTGGGGATAAAAGAGGTATTTGTGGGTGAAAAGGTCCTATTTGAAGGGGGAAAGCTGGTATTTCTTGGAGAAGATGTGATATATTTGGGAGAAATGTGGCCTTTCTGGAAGAAAATGTCCAATTTGGGGGGAGAAGGCTGGTAGTTGTGGGTGAGAAGGTCCTATTTCAGGAGGAATCCTGGCATTTATAGGAGAAGATGTGATATATTTGGGAGAAATGTGGCATTTCTGGAAGAAACTGCCCTATTTTGGGGATAAAAGAGGTATTAGTGGTTGAAAAGGTCCTATTTGAAGGGGGAACCCTGGTATTTCTAGGAGAAGATGTGATATATTTGGGAGAAATGTGGCATTTCTGGAAGAAAATGTCCTCTTTTGGGGATAAAGAGGTATTTCATGGAGAAAAGGTCCTAATTCAAGGGGGAAACCTGGTATTTCTTGGAGGAGTTGTGATATATTTGGGACAAATGTGGTATTTCTGGAAGAAAATGTCCAATTTGAGGGATAAAAGAGGTATTTGTGGGTGAAAAGTTCCTATTTGAAGGGGGAACCCTGGTATTTCTTGGAGAAGATGTGATATATTTGGGAGAAATGTGGCATGTCTGGAAGAAACTGTCCTCTTTTGGGGATAAAACAGGTATCTGTGGGTGAAAATGTCCTATTTGAAGGGGGAAACGTGGTATTTCTCGGAGAAGATGTGATATATTTGGGAGAAATGTGGCATTTCTTGAAGAAACTGTCCTCTTTTCGGGATAAAACAGGTACTTGTGGGTGAAAAGGTCATATTTGACGGGGGAAACCTGGTATTTCTTGAAGAAGATGTGATATATTTGGGAGAAATGTGGCATTTCTGTAAGAAACTGTCCTCTTTTGGGGATAAAGGAGGTATTTGTGGGTGAAAAGGTCCTATTTCCACGGGAAAACCTGGTATTTCTTGGAGAAGATGTGATATATTTGGGAGAAATGTGGCCTTTCTGGAAGAAACTGTCCTCTTTTGGGGATAAAAGAGGTATTTGTGGGTGAAAAGGTCCTATTTGAAGGGGAAACCTGGTATTTCTTGGAGAAGAGGTGATATATTTGGGAGAAATCAGGCATTTCTGGCAGAAACTGTCCTCTTTTGGGGATAAAAGAATTTTTTGTGGGAGAAAAGTTCCTATTTGAAGGGGGAAGCGTGGTATTTCTTGGAGAAGATGTGATATATTTGGGGGAAATGTGGCATGTCAGGAAGAAACTGTCCTATTTTGGGGATTAAAGAGGTATTTGTGGGAGAAAAGGTCCTATTTCCAGGGAGAAACGTTGTATTTCTTGGAGAAGATGTGGTATATTAGGGAGAAATGTGGCCTTTCTGGAAGAAACTGTCCTCTTTTGGGGATCAAAGAGGTATTTGTGGGTGAAAAGATCCTATTTGAAGGGGGAAACCTGGTATTTCTTGGAGGAGATGAGATATTTTTGGGAGAAATGTGGCCTTTCTTGAAGAAACTGTCCTCTTTTGGGGATAAAAGAGGTATTTGTGGGTGATAAGGTCCTATTTGAAGGGGGAAAGCTGGTATTTCTTGGAGAAGATGTGATATATTTGGGAGAAATGTGGCATTTCTGGAAGAAACCGAGCTCTTTTGGGGTAAAAGAGGTATTTGTGGGTGATAAGGTCCTATTTGAAGGGGGAACCCTGGTATTTCTTGGAGAAGATGTGATATATTTGGGAGAAATGTGGCATTTCTGGAAGAAACTGTCCTCTTTTGGGGATAAAACAGGTATTTATTGGTGAAAAGGTCCTATTTCTAGGGGGAAACGTGGTATTTCTTGGAGAAGATGTGATCTATTTGGGAGAAATGTGGCATTTCTGGAAGAAAATGTCCAATTTGAGGGATAAATGAGGTATTTGTTGGTGAAAAGTTCCTATTTCCAGGGGTAAACCAGTTATTTCTTAGAGAAGATGTGATATATTTGGGAGAAATCTGGCATGTCTGGAAGAATCTGTCCTCTTTTGGGGATAAAAGAGGTATTTGTGGGTGAAAAGGTCCTATTTGAAGGGGGAAACCTGGTATTTCTTGGAGAAGATGTGATCTATTTGGCTGAAATGTGGCATTTCTGGAAGAAACTTTCCTATTTTGGGGATAAAAGAGGTATTTGTGGGTGAAAAGGTCCTATTTGAAGGGGGAAAGCTGGTATTTCTTGGAGAAGATGTGATATATTTGGGAGAAATGTGGCATTTCTGGAAGAAACTGTCCTCTTTTGGGGATAAAACAGGTATTTGTGGGTGAGAAAGTCCTATTTGAAGGGGGAAAGCTGGTATTTCTAGGAGGAGATGTGATATATTTGGGAGAAATGTGGCATTTCTGGAAGAAACTGTCCTGTTTTGGGGATAAAAGAGGTATTTGTGGGTGAAAATGTCCTATTTGAAGGGGGAAACCAGGTATTTCTTGGAGATGATGTGATATATTTGGGGGAAATGTGGCATTTCTGGAAGAAACTGTCCTCTTTTGGGGATAAAAGAGGTATTTGTGGGTGAAAAGGTCCTATTTGAAGGAGGAAAGCTGGTATTTCTTGGAGAAGATGTGATATATTTGGGAGAAATGTGGCCTTTCTGGAAGAAACTGTCCTCTTTTTGGGATAAAAGAGCGATTTGTGGATGAAAAGTTCCTATTTCCAGGGGTAAACCAGTTATTTCTTAGAGAAGATGTGATATATTTGGGAGAAATCTGGCATGTCTGTAAGAATCTGTCCTCTTTTGGGGATAAAAGAGGAATTTGTGGGTGAAAAGTTACTATTTGAAAGGGGAAAGCTGGTATTGCTTTGAGAAGATGTGATATATTTGGGAGAAATCTGGCCTTTCTGGAAGAAACTGTCCTCTTTTGGGGATAAAACAGATATCTGTGGGAGAAAAAGTCCTATTTGAAGGGGGAAAGCTGGTATTTCTTGGAGAAGATGTGATCTATTAGGGTGAAATGTGGCATTTCTGGAAGAAACTGTCCTATTTTGGGGATAAAAGAGGTATTTGTGGGTGAAAAGTTCCTATTTGAAGGGGGAAAGCTGGTATTTCTTGGAGAAGAGGTGATATATTTGGGAGAAATGTGGCCTTTCTGGAAGAAACTGTCCTCTTTTGGGGATAAAACAGGTATTTGTGGGTGAAAAGGTCCTATTTGAAGGCGGAAAGCTGGTATTTCTTGGAGAAGATGTGATATATTTGGGAGAAATCTGGCATTTCTGGAAGAAACTGTCCTATTTGGGGGATAAAATAAATTTTGTGGGTGAAAAGTTCCTAATTCAAGGGGGAAAGCTGGTATTTCTTGGAGAAGATGTGATATGTTTGGGAGAAATGTGGCCTTTCTGGCAGAAACTGTCCTCTTTTGGGGATAAAAGAGGTATTTGTGGGTGAAAAGGTCCTATTTGAAGGGGGAAACCTGTTATTTCTTGGAGAAGATGTGATATATTTGGGAGAAATGTGGCATGTCTTGAAAAAACTGTCCTATTTTGGGGATAAAAGAGGTATTTGTGGGTGAAAAGGTCCTATTTGAAGGGGGAACCTGGTATTTCTTGGAGAAGATGTGATATATTTGGGAGAAATCTGGCATATCTGGAACAAACTGTCCTCTTTTGGGGATAAAAGAGGTATTTCATGGAGAAAAGGTCCTATTTGAAGGGGGAAACCTGTTATTTCTTGGAGAAGATGAGATATATTTGGGAGAAATGTGGCCTTTCTGGAAGAAACTGTCCTCTTTTGGGGATAAAAGAGGTATTTGTGGGTGAAAAGGTCCTATTTGAAGGGGGAAACCTGGTATTTCTTGGAGAAGATGTGATATATTTGGGAGAAATGTGGCATTTCTGGAAGAAATCGAGCTCTCTTGGGGTAAAAAAGGTATTAGTGGGTGAAAAGGTCCTATTTGAAGGGGGAAACCTGGTATTTCTTGGAGAAGATTTGATATGTTTTGGAGAAATGTGGCATGTCTGGAAGAAACTGTCCTCTTTTGGGGATAAAAGAGGTATTTGTGGGTGAAAAGGTCCTATTTGAAGGGGGAAACCTGGTATTTCTTGGAGAAGATGTGATATATTTGGGAGAAATGTGGCATTTCTGGAAGAAACTGTCCTATTTGAGGGATAAAAGTGCTATTTGTGGATGAAAAGTTCCTATTTCCAGGGGTAAACCAGTTATTTCTTAGAGAAGATGTGATATATTTCGGAGAAATCTGGCATGTCTGTACGAATCTGTCCTCTTTTGGGGATAAAAGAGGTATTTGTGGGTGAAAAGGTCCTATTTGAAGGGGGAAAGCTGGTATTGCTTTGAGAAGATGTGATATATTTGGGAGAAATCTGGCCTTTCTGGAAGAAACTGTCCTATTCTGGGTATAAAAGAGGTATCTGTGGGAGAAAAAGTCCTATTTGAAGGGGGAAAGCTGGTATTTCTTGGAGAAGATGTGATCTATTAGGGTGAAATGTGGCATTTCTGGAAGAAACTTTCCTATTTTGGGGATAAAAGAGGTATCTGTGGGTGAAAAGGTCCGATTTCTAGGGGGAAACGTGGTATTTCTTGGTGAAGATGTGGTATATTTGGGAGAAATGTGGCATGTCTGGAAGAATCTGTCGTCTTTTGGGGATAAAAGAGGTATTTGTGGGTGAAAAGTTCCTATTTGAAGGGGGAAAGCTGGTATTGCATTGTGAAGATGTGATATATTTGGGAGAAATCTGGCATTTCTGGAACAAACTGTCCTATTTGGGGGATAAAAGAGGTATTTGTGGGTGATAAGGTCTAATTTCCAGGGGGAGACCTGGTATTTCTTGGAGAAGATGTGATTTATTTGGGAGAAATGTGGCATTTCTGGAAGGAACTGTCCTCTTTTGGGGATAAAAGAGGTATTTGTGGGTGAAAAGGTCCTATTTGAAGGGGGAAACCTGGTATTTCTTGGAGAAGATGTGATATATTTTGGAGAAATGTGGCCTTTCTGGAAGAAACTGTCCTCTTTTGGGGATAAAACAGGTATTTGTGGGAGAAATGGTCCTAATTGAAGGGGGAAAGCTGGATGTTCTTGCAGGAGATGTGATATATTTGGGAGAAATGTGGCCTTTCTGGAAGAAACTGTCCTCTTTGGGGGATAAAAGAGGTATTTGTGGTTGAAAAGGTCCTATTTCCAGGGGGAAACCTGGCATTTCTTGGAGAAGATGTGCTATATTTGGGAGAAATATGGCATTTCTGGAAGAAACTGTCCTATTTTGGGGATAAAATAGGTATTTGTGGGTGAAAAGGTCCTATTTGAAGGGGGAAACGTGGTATTTCTTGGAGAAGATGTGATCTATTTGGGAGAAATGTGGCCATTCTGGCAGAAACTGTCCTCTATTGGGGATAAATGAGGTATATGTGGGTGAAAAGGTCCTATTTGAAGGGGGAAACATGGTATATCTTGGAGAAGATATGATACATTTGGGAGAAATCTGGCCTTTCTGGCAGAAACTGTCCTATTTTGGGGATAAAAGAGGTATTTCTGGGAGAAAAGATCCTATTTCAAGGGGGAAAGCTGGTATTTCTGTGGCCTTTCTGTAAGAAACTGTCCTCTTTTGGGGATAAAACAGGTATTTGTGGGTGAAAATGTCCTATTTGAAGGGGGAAACGTGGTATTTCTTGGAGAAGATGTGATATATTTGGGAGAAATGTGGCATGTCTGGAAGAAAATGTCCTATTTGGGGCGAGAAGGCTGGTATTTGTGGGGGAAAAGGTCCTATTTGAAGGGGGAAACCTGGTATTTCTTGGAGAAGATGTGATCTATTTGGGAGAAATGTGGCCTTTCTGGAAGAAACTGTCCTCTTTTGGGGATAAAAGAGGTATTTGTGGGTGAAAAGGTCCTATTTGAAGGGGGAAAGCTGGTATTTCTTGGAGAAGATGTGATATATTTGGGAGAAATGTGGCATGTCTGGAAGAAACTGTCCTCTTTTGGGGATAAAACAGGTACTTGTGGGTGAAAAGGTCCTATTTGAAGGGGGAAACCTGGTATTTCTTGGAGAAGATGTGATATGTTTGGGAGAAATGTGGCATGTCTGGAAGAAACTGTCCAATTTTGGGGATAAAAGAGGTATTTGTGGGTGAAAAGGTCCTATTTGAAGGGGGAAACCAGGTATTTCTTGGAGAAGATGTGATCTATTTGGGAGAAATCTGGCCTTTCTGGAAGAAACTGTCCTATTTTGGGGATAAAAGAGGTATTTGTGGGTGAAAAGGTCCTATTTCTAGGGGGAAATCTGGTATTTCTTGGAGAAGCTGAGATATATTTAGAGAAACCTGGCATTTATGGAAGAAACAGTCCTCTTTTGGGGATACAACAGGTATTTGTAGGTTAAAAGTTCCTATTTCAGGAGGAATCCTTGCATTTCTTGGAGAAGATGTGATATGTTTGGGAGAAATGTGGCATTTCTGGAAGAAACTGTCCTATTTTGGGGTTAAACCAGGAATTTGTGGGTGAAAAGGTCCTATTTGAAGGGGAAAACCTGGTATTTCTTGGAGAAGATGTGATATATTTGGGAGAAACCTGGCATTTCTGGCAGAAACTGTCCTATTTTGTGGATAAAAGAGGTATTTGTGGGTGAAAAGGTCCTATTTGAAGGGGGAAACCTGGTATTTCTTGGAGAAGATGTGATCTATTTGGGAGAAATCAGCATTTATGGAAGAAACTGTCCTCTTTTGGGGATAAAACAGGTATTTGTGGGTGAAAAGGTCCTATCTGAAGGGGGAAACCTGGTATTTCTTGGAGAAGATGTGATATATTTGGGAGAAATGTGGCATTTCTGGAAGAAACTGTCCTCTTTTGGGGATAAAACAGGTATTTGTGGGTGAAAAGTTCCTATTTGAAGGGGGAAAGCTGGTATTTCTTGGAGAAGATGTGATATATTTGGGAGAAATGTGGCCTTTCTGGAAGAAACTGTCCTCTTTTGGGGATAAAAGAGGTATTTGTGGGAGAAAAGGTCCTATGTCAAGGGGTAAAGCTGGATGTTCTTGCAGGAGATGTGATGTATGTGGGAGAAATGTGGCATGTCTGGAAGAAACTGTCCTCTTCTGGGGATAAAAGAGGTATTTGTGGGTGAAAAGGTCCTATTTGAAGGGGGAAACCTGGTATTTCTTGGAGAAGATGTGATATGTTTGGGAGAAATGTGGCATTTCTGGAAGAAACTGTCCTCTTTTGGGGGAAAAGGCTGGTTTTTGTGGAGAAAAGGTACTATTTCAGGAGGAATCCTGGTATTTCTTGGAGGAGATGTCATATGTTTGGGAGAAATGTGGCATTTCTGGAAGAAACTGTCCTCTTTTGGGGATAAAAGAGGAATTTTTGGGCGAAAAGGTCCTATTTGAAGGGGGAACCCTGGTATTTCTTGGAGAAGATGTGATCTATTTGGGAGAAATCTGGCATGTCTGGAAGAAACTGTCCTCTTTTGGGGATAAAAGAGGTATTTGTGGGTGAAAAGGTCCTATTTGAAGTTGGAAACCTGGTATTTCTTGGAGAAGATGTGATATATTTGGGAGAAATGTGGCATGTCTGGAAGAAAATGTCATATTTGGGGGGAGAAGGCTGGTAGTTGTGGGAGAAAAGGTCCTATTTCAGGAGGAATCCTGGTATTTCTTGGAGGAGATGTGATATATTTGGGAGAAATGTAGCATTTCTGGAAGAAACTGTCCTATTTTGGGGATCAAAGAGGTATTTGTGGGAGAAAAGGTCCTATTTGAAGGGGGAAAGCTGGTATTTCTTGGAGAAGATGTGATCTATTTGGGAGAAATGTGGCATGTGTGGAAGAAACTGTCCTATTTTGGGGTTAAAACAGGTATTTGTGGGTGAAAAGGTCCTATTTGAAGGGGGAAAGCTGGTAGTTTTACCTCTTTTAATCCCCAAAATAGAACAGTTTCTTCCAAATATTTCTCCCAAATATATCACTTCTTCTCCAAGAAATACCAGGTTTCCCCCTTCAAATAGGACCGTTTCACCGACAAATACCTCTTTTATCCACAAAATAGTACATTTTCTGCCATACATGCCATATTTCTCCCAAATATACCACATTTTCCCTTCAAATAGGACCTTATCACCCACTAATACCTCTTTTATCCCTCAAATAGGTCAGTTTCTTCCAGACATGCCACATTTCTCCCAAATATATCACATCTTCTCCAAGAAATACCAGGATACCTCCTGAAATAGGACCTTTTCTCCCACAAATACCAGCCTTCTCCCCCCAAACAGGACAGTTTCTTCCAGAAATGCCACATTTCTCCCAAACATATCACATCTTCTCCAAGGAATACCAGGTTTCCCCCTTCAAATAGGACCTTATCACCCACAAATACCTCTTTTATCCCAAATGAGGACAGTTTCTTCCAGACATGCCACATTTCTCCCAAATATATCACATCTTCTCCAAGAAATACCACGTTTCCCCCTTCAAATAGGACCTTTTCACCCACAAATACCTCTTTTATCCCCAAAAGAGCACAGTTTCTTCCAGAAATGCCACATTTCTCCCAAATACATTACATCTTCTCCAAGAAATACCAGCTTTCCCCCTTCAAATAGGACCTTTTCACCCACTAATAGCAGGCTTCTTCCCCCAAATAGGACAGTTTCTTCCAGAAATGCCACATTTCTCCCAAATACATCACATCTTCTCCAAGAAATACCAGGTTTCCCCCTTCAATTAGGACCTTTTCACCCACAAATACCTGTTTTATCCCCAAAAGAGGACAGTTTCTTCCAGACATGCCACATTTCTCCCAAATATATCACATCTCCTCCAAGAAATACCACTTTTCCACTTCAAATAGGACCTTTTCTCCCACAAATACCTGTTTTATCTACAAAACAGGACACTTTCTTCCAGAAATGCCACATTTCTCCCAAATATATCACATCTTCTCCAAGAAATACCAGCTTTCCCCCTTCAAATAGGAACTTTTCACCCACAAATACCTCTTTTATCCCCAAAAGAGGACAGTTTCTTCCAGATATGCCACATTTCTCCCAAATAGATCACATCTTCTCCAAGAAATACCAGCTTTCCCCCTTCAAATAGGACCTTTTCTCCCACAAATACCTCTTTTATCCCCAAAAGAGGACATTTTCTTCCAGACATGCCACATTTCTCCCAAATATATCACAACTCCTCCAAGAAATACCAGGTTTCCCCCTTCAATTAGGACCTTTTCTCCATGAAATACCTCTTTAATCCCCAAAAGTGGACAGTTTCTTCCAGAAAGGCCACATTTCTCCCAAATATATATCATCTTCTCCAAGAAATACCAGGTTTCCCCCTTCAAATAGGACCTTATCAACCACTAATACCTCTTTTATCCCCAAAAGAGGACAGTTTCTTCCAGAAATGCCACATTTCTCCCAAATATATCACATCTTCTCCAACATATGCCAGGATTCATCCTGAAATAGGACCTTCTCACCTAAAACTACCAGCCTTCTCCCCCCAAATTGGACATTTTCTTCCAGAAATGCCACATTTCTCCCAAATATATCACATCTTCACCAAGAAATGCCAGGATTCCTCCTGAAATAGGACCTTCTCACCGATAACTACCAGCCTTCTCCCCCCAAATTGTACATTTTCTTCCAGACATGCCACATTTCTCCCAAATATATCACATCTTCTCCAAGAAATACCAGGTTTCCCCCTTCAAATAGGACCTTTTCACCCACAAATACCTCTTTTATCCCCAAAATAGGACAGTTTCTTCCAGAAAGGCCACATTTCTCCCAAATATATCACATCTTCTCCAAGAAATAACAGGTTTCCCCCTTCAAATACAACGTTTTCACCCACAAATACCTCTTTTATCCCCAAAAGAGGACAGATTCTTCCAGACATGCCACATTTCTCCCAAATATATCACATCTTCTCCAAGAAATACCAGCTTTCCCCCTTCAAATAGGACCTTTTCACCCACAAATACCTGTTTTATACCCCAAAAGAGGACAGTTTCTTCCAGACATGCCACATTTCACCCAAATAGATCACATCTTCTCCAAGAAATGCCACGTTTCCCCCTTCAAATAGGACATTTTCACCCACAAATACCTGTTCTATCCCCATAAGAGGACAGTTTCTTCCAGAAATGCCACATTTCTCCCAAATATATCACATCTTCTCATAGAATTACCAGCTATCCCCCTTCAAATAGGACCTTTTCACCCACAAATACCTCTTTATCCCCAAAATAGGACAGTTTCTCCCAGAAATGCCACATTTCTCCCAAACAAATCACATATTCTCATAGAATTACCAGGTTTCCCCCTACAAATAGGACCTTTTCACCCACAAAAAATTCTTTTATCCCCAAAATAGGACAGTTTCTTCCAGAAATGCCACATTTCTCCCAAATATATCACATCTTCTCCAAGAAATACCACGTTTCCCCCTTCAAATACGACCTTTTCACCCACAAATACCACTTTTATCCCTCAAATAGGACAGTTTCTTCCAGACATGCCACATTTCTCCCAAATATATCACATCTTCTCCAAGAAATACCAGGATTCCTCCTGAAAGAGGACCTTTTCTCCCTCAAATACCAGCCCTTTCCCCCCAAATAGGACAGTTTCTTCCAGAAATGCCACATTTCTCCCAAATATATCACATCTTCTCCAAGAAATACCAGGTTTCCCCCTTCAAATAGGACCTTTTCACCCACAAATACCTCTTTTATCCCCAAAAGAGGACAGTTTCTTCCAGAAATGTCACATTTCTCCAAAATGTATCACATCTTCTCCAAGAAATAACAGGTTTCCCCCTTGAAATACAACCTTTTCACCCACAAATACCTCTTTTATCCCCAAAAGAGGACAGTTTCTGCCAGAAATGCCACATTTCTCCCAAATAGATCACATCTTCTCCAAGAAATACCAGGTTTCCGCCTTCAAACAGGACCTTTTCACCCACAAATACCTGTTTTATCCCCAAAATAGGACAGTTTCTTCCAGACATGTCACATTTCTCCCAAATAGATCACCTCTTCTCCAAGAAATACCAGCTTTCCCCCTTCAAATAGGACCTTTTCACCCACAAATACCTGTTTTATCCCCAAAAGAGGACAGTTTCTTCCAGAAATGCCACATTTCTCCCAAACATATCACATCTCCTCCAAGAAATACCAGGATTCCTCCAGAAATAGGAACTTTTCTCCCACAAATACCATCCTTCTCCCCCCAAATAGGACATATTCTTCCAGACATGCCACATTTCTCCCAAATATATCACATCTTCTCCAAGAAATACCACGTTTCCCCCTTCAAATAGGACCTTTTCACCCACAAATACCTCTTTTATCTCCATAAGAGGACAGTTTCTTCCAGAAATGCCACATTTCTCCCAAATATATCACATCTTCTCCAAGAAATACCACGTTTCCCCCTTCAAATAGGACCTTTTCCCCAAAAAAACCTCTTTTATCCCCAAAAGAGGACAGTTTCTTCCAGGAATGCCAGATTTCTCCCAAATATATCACATCTTCTCCAAGAAATACCACGTTTCCACCTTCAAATAGGACCTTCTCACCCACAAATACCTCTTTTATCCCCAAAATAGGACAGTTTTTTCCAGACATGACATATTTCTCCCAAATATATCACATCTTCTCCAAGAAATACCAGGGTTCCCCCTTCAAATAGGAACTTTTCACCCACAAATACCTCTTTTATCCCCAAAAGAGGACATTTTCTTCCAGAAAGGCCACATTTCTCCCAAATATATCACATCTTCTCCAAGAAATACCAGGTTTCCCACTTCAAATAGGACCTTTTCACCCACAAATACCTCTTTTATCCCCAAAAGAGGACAGTTTCTTCCAGAAATGCCACATTTCTCCAAATAGATCACATCTTCTCCAAGAAATACCAGGTTTCCCCCTTCAAATAGGACCTTTTCACCCACAAATACCTCTTTTATCCCCCAAATAGGACAGTTTCTGCCAGACATGCCAAATTTCTCCCAAATAGATCACATCTTCTCCAAGAAATACCAGCTTTCCACCTTCAAATAGGACCTTTTCACCCACAAATACCTGTTTCATCCCAAAAGAGGACGGTTTCGTCCAGAAATGCCACATTTCTCCCAAATAGATCACATCTTCTCCAAGAAATACCAGGATTCCTCCTGAAATAGGAACTTTTCTCCCACAAATACCACCCTTCTCCCCCCAAATAGGACATTTTCTTCCAGACATGCCACATTTCTCCAAAATATATCACATCTTCTCCAAGAAATAACAGCTTTCCCCCTTCAAATAGGACCTTTTCCCCAAAAAAACCTCTTTTATCCCCAAAAGAGGACAGTTTCTTCCAGACATGCCTCATTTCTCCGAAATATACCACATCTTCTCATAGAAATACCAGCTTTCTCCCTTCAAATAGGACCTTTTCACCCACAAATACCTCTTTTATCCCCAAAATAGAACAGTTTCTTCCAGAAATGCCACATTTCTCCCAAATATATCACATCTTCTCCAAGAAATACCAGGTTTCCCCCTTCAAATAGGACCTTTTCACCCACAAATACCTCTTTTATCTCCAAAATAGGACAGTTTCTTGCAGAAATGCCACATTTCTCCCAAATATATCACATCTTCTCCAAGAAATACCAGGGTTCCCACTTCAAATAGGACCTTTTCACCCACAAATACCTCTTTTATCCCCAAAAGGACACTTTCTTCCAGAAAGGCCACATTTCTCCCAAATATATCTCATCTTCTCCAAGAAATACCAGGTTTCCCCCTTCAAATAGGACCTTTTCACCCACAAATACCTCTTTTATCCCCAAAAGAGGACAGTTTCTTCCAGAAATGCCACATTTCTCCCAAATATATCACATCTTCTCCAAGAAATACCACGTTTCCCCCTTCAAATAGGACCCTTTCACCCACAAATACCTCTTTTATCCCCAAAAGAGGACAGTTTCTTCCAGAAAGGCCATATTTCTCCCAAATAGATCACATCTTCTCCAAGAAATACCAGGTTTCCCTCTTCAAATAGGACCTTTTCACCACAAATACCTCTTTTATCCCCAAAATAGGACAGTTTCTTCCAGAAAGGCCACATTTCTCCCAAATATATCGCATCTTCTCCAAGAAATACCTGCTTTCCCCCTTCAAATAGGACCTTTTCTCCCACAAATACCAGCCTTCTCCCCCCAAATAGGACAGTTTCTTCCAGAAATGCCACATTTCTCCCTAACATATCACATCTTCTCCAAGAAATACCAGGTTTCCCCCCTTCAATTAGGTCCTTTTCACCCACAAATACCTCTTTTATCCCCAAAAGAGGACAGTTTCTTCCAGAAATGCCAGATTTCTCCCAAATAGATCACATCTTCTCCAAGAAATACCAGCTTTCCCCCTTCAAATAGGACCTTTTCACCCACTAATAGCAGGCTTCTCCCCCAAATAGGACAGTTTCTTCCAGAAATGCCACATTTCTCCCAAATATATCACATCTTCTCCAAGAAATACCAGCTTTCCCCCTTTAAATAGGACCTTTTCTCCCACTAATACCTCTTTTATCCCCAAAATAGGACACTTTCTTCCAGAAATGCCACATTTCTGCCAAATATATCACATCTTTTCCAAGAAATACCAGCTTTCCCCCTTCAAATAGGACCTTTTCACCCACAAATACCTCTTTTATCCCTCAAATAGGACAGTTTCTTCCAGACATGCCACATTTCTCCCAAATATATCACATCTTCTCCAAGAAATACCAGGTTTCCCCCTTCAAATAGGACCTTTTCACCCACAAATACCTGTTTTATCCCCAAAATAGGACAGTTTCTTCCTGACATGTCACATTTCTCCCATATAGATCACATCTTCTCCAAGAAATACCAGCTTTCCCCCTTCAAATAGGACCTTTTCACCCACTAATACCTCTTTTATCCTCAAAAGAGGACAGTTTCTTCCAGAAATGGCACATTTCTCCCAAATATATCACATCTCCTCCAAGAAATACCAGGATTCCTCCTGAAATAGGACCTTTTCACCCACAAATACCACTTTTATCCCCAAAACAGGACAGTTTCTTCCAGAAATGCCACATTTCTCCCAAATATATCACATCTCCTCCTAGAAATACCAGCTTTCCCCCTTCAAATAGGACCTTCTCACCCACAAATACCTCTTTTAATCCCCAAAAGAGGACAGTTTCTTCCAGAAATGCCACATTTCTCCAAAATATATCACATCTTCTCCAAGAAATACCACGTTTCCCCCTTCAAATAGGACCTTTTCACCCACAAATACCTCTTTTATCCCAAAAGAGGACAGTTTCTTCCAGACATGCCACATTTCTCCCAAATAGATCACATCTTCTCCAAGAAATACCAGCTTTCCCCCTTCAAATAGGAACTTCTCACCCACAAATACCTCTTTTATCCCCAAAAGAGGACAGTTTCTTCCAGACATGCCACATTTCTCCCAAATATATCACATCTTCTCCAAGAAATACCAGGGTTCCCCCTTCAAATAGGACCTTTTCACCCACAAATACCTCTTTTATCCCCAAAAGAGGACATTTTCTTCCAGAAATGCCACATTTCTCCCAAATATATCACATCTTCACCAAGAAATGCCAGGATTCCTCCTGAAATAGGACCTTCTCACCGATAACTACCAGCCTTCTCCCCCAAATTGTACATTTTCTTCCAGACATGCCACATTTCTCCCAAATATATCACATCTTCTCCAAGAAATACCAGGTTTCCCCCTTCAAATAGGACCTTTTCACCCACAAATACCTCTTTTATCCCCAAAATAGGACAGTTTCTTCCAGAAAGGCCACATTTCTCCCAAATATATCACATCTTCTCCAAGAAATAACAGGTTTCCCCCTTCAAATACAACGTTTTCACCCACAAATACCTCTTTTATCCCCAAAAGAGGACAGATTCTTCCAGACATGCCACATTTCTCCCAAATATATCACATCTTCTCCAAGAAATACCAGCTTTCCCCCTTCATATAGGACCTTTTCACCCACAAATACCTGTTTTATACCCCAAAAGAGGACAGTTTCTTCCAGACATGCCACATTTCACCCAAATAGATCACATCTTCTCCAAGAAATGCCACGTTTCCCCCTTCAAATAGGACATTTTCACCCACAAATACCTGTTCTATCCCCATAAGAGGACAGTTTCTTCCAGAAATGCCACATTTCTCCCAAATATATCACATCTTCTCATAGAATTACCAGCTATCCCCCTTCAAATAGGACCTTTTCACCCACAAATACCTCTTTATCCCCAAAATAGGACAGTTTCTCCCAGAAATGCCACATTTCTCCCAAACAAATCACATATTCTCATAGAATTACCAGGTTTCCCCCTACAAATAGGACCTTTTCACCCACAAAAAATTCTTTTATCCCCAAAATAGGACAGTTTCTTCCAGAAATGCCACATTTCTCCCAAATATATCACATCTTCTCCAAGAAATACCACGCTTCCCCCTTCAAATAGGAACTTTTCACCCACAAATACCACTTTTATCCCTCAAATAGGACAGTTTCTTCCAGACATGCCACATTTCTCCCAAATATATCACATCTTCTCCAAGAAATACCAGGATTCCTCCTGAAAGAGGACCTTTTCTCCCTCAAATACCAGCCCTTTCCCCCCAAATAGGACAGTTTCTTCCTGCATGCCACATTTCTCCCAAATATATCACATCTTCTCCAAGAAATACCAGGTTTCCCCCTTCAAATAGGACCTTTTCACCCACAAATACCTCTTTTATCCCCAAAAGAGGACAGTTTCTTCCAGAAATGTCACATTTCTCCAAAATGTATCACATCTTCTCCAAGAAATAACAGGTTTCCCCCTTGAAATACAACCTTTTCACCCACAAATACCTCTTTTATCCCCAAAAGAGGACAGTTTCTGCCAGAAATGCCACATTTCTCCCAAATAGATCACATCTTCTCCAAGAAATACCAGGTTTCCGCCTTCAAACAGGACCTTTTCACCCACAAATACCTGTTTTATCCCCAAAATAGGACAGTTTCTTCCAGACATGTCACATTTCTCCCAAATAGATCACCTCTTCTCCAAGAAATACCAGCTTTCCCCCTTCAAATAGGACCTTTTCACCCACAAATACCTGTTTTATCCCCAAAAGAGGACAGTTTCTTCCAGAAATGCCACATTTCTCCCAAACATATCACATCTCCTCCAAGAAATACCAGGATTCCTCCAGAAATAGGAACTTTTCTCCCACAAATACCATCCTTCTCCCCCCAAATAGGACATATTCTTCCAGACATGCCACATTTCTCCAAAATATATCACATCTTCTCCAAGAAATACCACGTTTCCCCCTTCAAATAGGACCTTTTCACCCACAAATACCTCTTTTATCTCCATAAGAGGACAGTTTCTTCCAGAAATGCCACATTTCTCCCAAATATATCACATCTTCTCCAAGAAATACCAGGTTTCCCCCTTCAAATAGGGCCTTTTCCCCAAAAAAACCTCTTTTATCCCCAAAATAGGACAGTTTCTTCCAGGAATGCCAGATTTCTCCCAAATATATCACATCTTCTCCAAGAAATACCACGTTTCCACCTTCAAATAGGACCTTCTCACCCACAAATACCTCTTTTATCCCCAAAATAGGACAGTTTTTTCCAGACATGCCACATTTCTCCCAAATATATCACATCTTCTCCAAGAAATACCAGGGTTCCCCCTTCAAATAGGAACTTTTCACCCACAAATACCTCTTTTATCCCCAAAAGAGGACATTTTCTTCCAGAAAGGCCACATTTCTCCCAAATATATCACATCTTCTCCAAGAAATACCAGGTTTCCCACTTCAAATAGGACCTTTTCACCCACAAATACCTCTTTTATCCCCAAAAGAGGACAGTTTCTTCCAGAAATGCCACATTTCTCCAAATAGATCACATCTTCTCCAAGAAATACCAGGTTTCCCCCTTCAAATAGGACCTTTTCACCCACAAATACCTGTTTTATCCCCCAAATAGGACAGTTTCTGCCAGACATGCCAAATTTCTCCCAAATAGATCACATCTTCTCCAAGAAATACCAGCTTTCCACCTTCAAATAGGACCTTTTCACCCACAAATACCTGTTTCATCCCAAAAGAGGACGGTTTCGTCCAGAAATGCCACATTTCTCCCAAATATATCACATCTTCTCCAAGAAATACCAGGATTCCTCCTGAAATAGGAACTTTTCTCCCACAAATACCACCCTTCTCCCCCCAAATAGGACATTTTCTTCCAGACATGCCACATTTCTCCAAAATATATCACATCTTCTCCAAGAAATAACAGCTTTCCCCCTTCAAATAGGAACTTTTCCCCAAAAAAACCTCTTTTATCCCCAAAACAGGACAGTTTCTTCCAGACATGCCACATTTCTCCGAAATATACCACATCTTCTCCAAGAAATACCAGGTTTCCCCCTTCAAATAGGACCTTTTCACCCACAAATACCTCTTTTATCCCCAAAAGAGGACAGTTTCTTCCAGAAATGCCACATTTCTCCCAAATATATCACATCTTCTCCAAGAAATACCAGGTTTCCCCCTTCAAATAGGACCTTTTCACCCACAAATACCTCTTTTATCTCCAAAATAGGACAGTTTCTTCCAGAAATGCCACATTTCTCCCAAATATATCACATCTTCTCCAAGAAATACCACGTTTCCCACTTCAAATAGGACCTTTTCACCCACAAATACCTCTTTTATCCCCAAAACAGGACACTTTCTTCCAGAAATGCCACATTTCTCCCAAATAGATCACATCTTCTCCAAGAAATGCCACGTTTCCCCCTTCAAATAGGACATTTTCACCCACAAATACCTCTTTTATACCCATAAGAGGACAGTTTCTTCCAGAAATGCCACATTTCTCCCAAATATATCACATCTTCTCATAGAATTACCAGCTTTCCCCCTTCAAATAGGACCTTTTCACCCACAAATACCTCTTTTATCCCCAAATGAGGACATTTTCTTCCAGAAAGGCCACATTTCTCCCAAATATATCACATCTTCTCCAAGAAATACCAGGTTTCCCCCTTCAAATAGGACCTTTTCACTCACAAATACCTCTTTTATCCCCAAAAGAGGACAGTTTCTTCCAGAAATGCCAGATTTCTCCAAATAGATCACATCTTCTCCAAGAAACACCAGGTTTCCCCCTTCAAATAGGACCTTTTCACCCACAAACACCTGTTTTATCCCCCAAATAGGACAGTTTCTTCCAGACATGCCACATTTCTCCCAAATACATCACATCTTCTCCAAGAAATACCAGCTTTCCACCTTCAAATAGGACCTTTTCACCCACAAATACCTGTTTCATCCCAAAAGAGGACGGTTTCGTCCAGAAATGCCACATTTCTCCCAAATAGATCACATCTTCTCCAAGAAATATCAGGTTTCCCCCTTCAAATAGGACCTTTTCACCCACAAATACCTCTTTTATCCCCAAAATAGGACAGTTTCTTCCAGAAAGGCCACATTTCTCCCAAATATATCACATCTTCTCCAAGAAATACCAGGATCCCTCCTGAAAGAGGACCTTTTCTACCACAAATACCAGCCTTCTCCCCCCAAATAGGACAGTTTCTTCCAGAAATGCCACATTTCTCCCAAGCATATCACATCTTCTCCAAGAAATGCCAGGTTTCCCCCTTCAAATAGGACCTTTTCACCCACAAATACCTCTTTTATCCCCAAAAGAGGACAGTTTCTTCCAGACATGCCACATTTCTCCCAAATATATCACATCTTCTCCAAGAAATACCAGGTTTCCCCCTTCAAATAGGACCTTTTCACCCACAAATACCTCTTTTATCCCTCAAATAGGACAGTATCTTCCAGACATGCCACATTTCTCCCAAATATATCACATCTTCTCCAAGAAATACCAGGATTCCTCCTGAAATAGGAACTTTTCTCCCACAAATACCACCCTTCTCCCCTCAAATAGGACATTTTCTTCCAGACATGCCACATTTCTCCAAAATATATCACATCTTCTCCAAGAAATAACAGCTTTCCCCCTTCAAATAGGAACTTTTCCCCAAAATAACCTCTTTTATCCCCAAAAGAGGACATTTTCTTCCAGAAAGGCCACATTTCTCCCAAATATATCACATCTTCTCCAAGAAATACCACGTTTCCCCCTTCAAATAGGACCTTTTCACCCACAAATACCTCTTTTATCCCTCAAATAGGACAGTTTCTTCCAGAAATGCCACATTTCTCCCAAATATATCACATCTTCTCCAAGAAATACCAGGATTCCTCCTGAAATAGGAACTTTTCTCCCACAAATACCACCCTTCTCCCCCCAAATAGGACATTTTCTTCCAGACATGCCACATTTCTCCCAAATATATCACATCTTCTCCAAGAAATAACAGCTTTCCCCCCTTCAAATAGGAACTTTTCCCCAAAAAAACCTCTTTTATCCCCAAAAGAGGACAGTTTCTTCCAGACATGCCACATTTCTCCGAAATATACCACATCTTCTCCAAGAAATACCAGGTTTCCCCCTTCAAATAGGACCTTTTCACCCACAAATACCTCTTTTATCCCCAAAAGAGGACAGTTTCTTCCAGAAATGCCACATTTCTCCCAAATATATCACATCTTCTCCAAGAAATACCACGTTTCCCCCTTCAAATAGGACCTTTTCACCCACAAATACCTCTTTTATCTCCAAAATAGGACAGTTTCTTCCAGAAATGCCACATTTCTCCCAAATAGATCACATCTTCTCCAAGAAATACCACGTTTCCCACTTCAAATAGGACCTTTTCACCCACAAATACCTCTTTTATCCCCAAAAGAGGACACTTTCTTCCAGAAATGCCACATTTCTCCCAAATAGATCACATCTTCTCCAAGAAATGCCAAGTTTCCCCCTTCAAATAGGACATTTTCACCCACAAATACCTCTTTTATACCCATAAGAGGACAGTTTCTTCCAGAAATGCCACATTTCTCCCAAATAGATCACATCTTCTCATAGAATTACCAGCTTTCCCCCTTCAAATAGGACCTTTTCACCCACAAATACCTCTTTTATCCCCAAAAGAGGACAGTTTCTCCCAGAAATGCCACATTTCTCCCAAACATATCACATCTTCTCATAGAATTACCAGCTTTCCCCCCTTCAAATAGGACCTTTTCACCCACAAAAAATTCTTTTATCCCCAAAATAGGACAGTTTCTTCCAGAAATGCCACATTTCTCCCAAATATATCACATCTTCTCCAAGAAATACCAGGTTTCCCCCTTCAAATACGGCCTTTTCACCCACAAATACCTCTTTTATCCCTCAAATAGGACAGTTTCTTCCAGACATGCCACATTTTCTCCCAAATACATCACATCTTCTCCAAGAAATACCAGGATTCCTCCTGAAAGAGGACCTTTTCTCCCTCAAATACCAGCTTTCCCCCCAAATAGGACAGTTTCTTCCTGCATGCCACATTTCTCCCAAATATATCACATCTTCTCCAAGAAATACCAGGTTTTCCCCTGGAAATAGGACCTTTTCACCCACAAATACCACTTTTATCCCCAAAATAGGACAGTTTCTGCCAGAAAGGCCAAATTTCTCCCAAACATATCACATCTTCTCCAAGAAATACCAGCTTTCCCCCTTGAATTAGGAACTTTTCACCCACAAAATTTATTTTATCCCCCAAATAGGACAGTTTCTTCCAGAAATGTCACATTTCTCCCAAATATATCACATCTTCTCCAAGAAATACCAGCTTTCCGCCTTCAAATAGGACCTTTTCACCCACAAATACCTGTTTTATCCCCAAAATAGGACAGTTTCTTCCAGAAAGGCCACATTTCTCCCAAATATATCACCTCTTCTCCAAGAAATACCAGCTTTCCCCCCTTCAAATAGGACCTTTTCACCCACAAATACCTCTTTTATACCCAAAAGAGGACAGTATCTTCCAGACATGCCACATTTCTCCCAAATAGATCACATCTTCTCCAAGAAATACCACGATTCCTCCTGAAATAGGAACTTTTCTCCCACAAATGCCACCCTTCTCCCCCCAAATAGGACATTTTCTTCCAGACATGCCACATTTCTCCAAAATATATCACATCTTCTCCAAGAAATAACAGCTTTCCCCCTTCAAATAGGACCTTTTCCCCAAAAAAACCTCTTTTATCCCCAAAAGAGGACAGTTTCTTCCAGACATGCCTCATTTCTCCGAAATATAACACATCTTCTAAAAGAAATACCAGCTTTCTCCCTTCAAATAGGACCTTGTCACCCACAAATACCTCTTTTATCCCCAAAATAGAACAGTTTCTTCCAGAAATGCCACATTTCTCCCAAATATATCATATCTTCTCCCAAGAAATACCAGGTTTCCCCCCTTCAAATAGGACCTTTTCACCCACAAATACCTCTTTTATCTCCAAAATAGGACAGTTTCTTGCAGAAATGCCACATTTCTCCCAAATATATCGCATCTTCTCCAAGAAATACCTGCTTTCCCCCTTCAAATAGGACCTTTTCTCCCACAAATACCAGCCTTCTCCCCCCAAATAGGACAGTTTCTTCCAGAAATGCCACATTTCTCCCTAACATATCACATCTTCTCCAAGAAATACCAGGTTTCCCCCCTTCAAATAGGTCCTTTTCACCCACAAATACCTCTTTTATCCCCAAAAGAGGACAGTTTCTTCCAGAAATGCCAGATTTCTCCCAAATAGATCACATCTTCTCCAAGAAATACCAGCTTTCCCCCTTCAAATAGGACCTTTTCACCCACTAATAGCAGGCTTCTCCCCCAAATAGGACAGTTTCTTCCAGAAATGCCACATTTCTCCCAAATATATCACATCTTCTCCAAGAAATACCGGCTTTCCCCCTTTAAATAGGACCTTTTCTCCCACAAATACCTCTTTTATCCCCAAAATAGGACACTTTCTTCCAGAAATGCCACATTTCTGCCAAATATATCACATCTTTTCCAAGAAATACCAGCTTTCCCCCTTCAAATAGGACCTTTTCACCCACAAATACCTCTTTTATCCCTCAAATAGGACAGTTTCTTCCAGACATGCCACATTTCTCCCAAATATATCACATCTTCTCCAAGAAATACCAGGTTTCCCCCTTCAAATAGGACCTTTTCACCCACAAATACCTGTTTTATCCCCCAAATAGGACAGTTTCTTCCTGACATGTCACATTTCTCCCATATAGATCACATCTTCTCCAAGAAATACCAGCTTTCCCCCCTTCAAATAGGACCTTTTCACCCACTAATACCTCTTTTATCCTCAAAAGAGGACAGTTTCTTCCAGAAATGGCACATTTCTCCCAAATATATCACATCTCCTCCAAGAAATACCAGGATTCCTCCTGAAATAGGACCTTTTCACCCACAAATACCACTTTTATCCCCAAAACAGGACAGTTTCTTCCAGAAATGCCACATTTCTCCCAAATATATCACATCTCCTCCTAGAAATACCAGCTTTCCCCCTTCAAATAGGACCTTCTCACCCACAAATACCTCTTTTATCCCCAAAAGAGGACAGTTTCTTCCAGAAATGCCACATTTCTCCAAAATATATCACATCTTCTCCAAGAAATACCACGTTTCCCCCTTCAAATAGGACCTTTTCACCCACAAATACCTCTTTTATCCCCAAAAGAGGACAGTTTCTTCCAGACATGCCACATTTCTCCCAAATAGATCACATCTTCTCCAAGAAATACCAGCTTTCCCCCTTCAAATAGGAACTTCTCACCCACAAATACCTCTTTTATCCCCAAAATAGGACAGTTTGTTCCAGACATGCCACATTTCTCCCAAATATATCACATCTTCTCCAAGAAATACCAGCTTTCCCCCTTCAAATAGGACCTTTTCACCCACAAATACCTCTTTTATCCCCAAAAGAGGACAGTTTCTTCCAGAAATGCCACATTTCTCCCAAATATATCACATCTTCTCCAAGAAATGCCAGGATTCCTCCTGAAATAGGACCTTCTCACCCAAAACTACCAGCCTTCTCCCCCCAAATTGGACATTTTCTTCCAGAAAGGCCAGATTTCTCCCAAATATATCACATCTTCTCCAAGAAATGCCAGGATTCCTCCTGAAATAGGACCTTCTCACCCAAAACTACCAGCCTTCTCCCCCCATATTGGACATTTTCTTCCAGACATGCCACATTTCTCCCAAATAGATCACCTCTTCTCCAAGAAATACCAGGTTTCCCCCTTCAAATAGGACCTTTTCACCCACAAATACCTCTTTTATCCCCAAAAGAGGACAGTTTCTGCCAGAAAGGCCACATTTCTCCCAAATATATCACATCTTCTCCAAGAAATACCAGGTTTCCCCCTTCAAATAGGACCTTATCACCCACAAATACCTCTTTTATCCCCAGAAGAGGACAGTTTCTTCCAGAAATGCCACATTTCTCCCAAATATATCACATCTTCTCCAAGAAATACCAGGGTTCCCCCTTCAAATAGGAACTTTTCACCCACAAATACCTCTTTTATCCCCAAAAGAGGACAGTTTCTTCCAGAAATGCCACATTTCTCCCAAATATATCACATCTCCAAGAAATACCAGGTTTCCCCCTTCAAATAGGACCTTTTCTCCCACAAATACCTCTTTTATCCCCAAAATAGGACACTTTCTTCCAGAAATGCCACATTTCTGCCAAATATATCACATCTTTTCCAAGAAATAACAGCTTTCCCCCCTTCAAATAGGACCTTTTCACCCACAAATACCTCTTTTATCCCTCAAATAGGACAGTTTCTTCCAGACATGCCACATTTCTCCCAAATATATCACATCTTCTCCAAGAAATACCAGGTTTCCCCCTTCAAATAGGACCTTTTCACCCACAAATACCTCTTTTATCCCCAAAAGAGGACAGTTTCTTCCAGACATGCCACATTTCTCCCAAATAGATCACATCTCCTCCTAGAAATACCAGCTTTCCCCCTTCAAATAGGACCTTATCACCCACAAATACCTGTTTTATCCCCAAAACAGGACATTTTCTTCCAGACATGCCACATTTCTCCCAAATATTCACATCTTCTCCAAGAAATACCAGCTTTCCCCCTTCAAATAGGACCTTCTCACCCACAAATACCTGTTTTATCCCCAAAAGAGGACAGTTTCTTCCAGAAATGCCACATTTCTCCCAAACAGATCACATCTTCTCCAAGAAATACCAGGTTTCCCCTTGAAATAGGACCTTTTCAACCACAAATACCTGTTTTATCCCCAAAAGAGGACAGTTTCTTCAAGAAATGCCACATTTCTCCCAAATATATCACATCTTCTCCAAGAAATACCAGGGTTCCCCTTTCAAATAGGACCTTTTCTCCCTCAAATACCTCTTTTATCCCCAAAAGAGGACAGTTTCTTCCAGAAATGGCACATTTCTCCCAAATATATCACATCTTCTCCAAGAAATACCAGGTTTCCCCCTTCAAATAGGACCTTTTCTACCACTAATACCTCTTTTATCCCCAAAAGAGGACAGTTTCTTCCGGAAAGGCCACATTTCTCCCAAATATATCACATCTTCTCCAAGAAATGACAGGATTCCTCCTGGAATAGGACCTTCTCACCGAAAACTACCAGCCTTCTCCCCCCAAATTGGACATTTTCTTCCAGAAAGGCCACATTTCTCCCAAATATATCACATCTTCTCCAAGAAATACCAGGGTTCCCCCTTCAAATAGGACCTTTTCACCCACAAATACCTCTTTTATCCCAAAAGAGGACAATTTCTTCCAGACATGCCACATTTCTCCCAAATAGATCACATCTTCTCCAAGAAATACCAGCTTTCCCCCTTCAAATAGGAACTTCTCACCCACAAATACCTCTTTTATCCCCAAAATAGGACAGTTTGTTCCAGACATGCCACATTTCTCCCAAATATATCACATCTTCTCCAAGAAATACCAGCTTTCCCCCTTCAAATAGGACCTTTTCACCCACAAATACCTCTTTTATCCCCAAAAGAGGACAGTTTCTTCCAGAAATGCCACATTTCTCCCAAATATATCACATCTTCTCCAAGAAATGCCAGGATTCCTCCTGAAATAGGACCTTCTCACCCAAAACTACCAGCCTTCTCCCCCCAAATTGGACATTTTCTTCCAGAAAGGCCAGATTTCTCCCAAATATATCACATCTTCTCCAAGAAATGCCAGGATTCCTCCTGAAATAGGACCTTCTCACCCAAAACTACCAGCCTTCTCCCCCCATATTGGACATTTTCTTCCAGACATGCCACATTTCTCCCAAATAGATCACCTCTTCTCCAAGAAATACCAGGTTTCCCCCTTCAAATAGGACCTTTTCACCCACAAATACCTCTTTTATCCCCAAAAGAGGACAGTTTCTGCCAGAAAGGCCACATTTCTCCCAAATATATCACATCTTCTCCAAGAAATACCAGGTTTCCCCCCTTCAAATAGGACCTTATCACCCACAAATACCTCTTTTATCCCCAGAAGAGGACAGTTTCTTCCAGAAATGCCACATTTCTCCCAAATATATCACATCTTCTCCAAGAAATACCAGGGTTCCCCCTTCAAATAGGAACTTTTCACCCACAAATACCTCTTTTATCCCCAAAAGAGGACAGTTTCTTCCAGAAATGCCACATTTCTCCCAAATATATCACATCTCCAAGAAATACCAGGTTTCCCCCTTCAAATAGGACCTTTTCTCCCACAAATACCTCTTTTATCCCCAAAATAGGACACTTTCTTCCAGAAATGCCACATTTCTGCCAAATATATCACATCTTTTCCAAGAAATAACAGCTTTCCCCCTTCAAATAGGACCTTTTCACCCACAAATACCTCTTTATCCCTCAAATAGGACAGTTTCTTCCAGACATGCCACATTTCTCCCAAATATATCACATCTTCTCCAAGAAATACCAGGTTTCCCCCTTCAAATAGGACCTTTTCACCCACAAATACCTCTTTTATCCCCAAAAGAGGACAGTTTCTTCCAGACATGCCACATTTCTCCCAAATAGATCACATCTCCTCCTAGAAATACCAGCTTTCCCCCTTCAAATAGGACCTTATCACCCACAAATACCTGTTTTATCCCCAAAACAGGACATTTTCTTCCAGACATGCCACATTTCTCCCAAATATATCACATCTTCTCCAAGAAATACCAGCTTTCCCCCTTCAAATAGGACCTTCTCACCCACAAATACCTGTTTTATCCCCAAAAGAGGACAGTTTCTTCCAGAAATGCCACATTTCTCCCAAACAGATCACATCTTCTCCAAGAAATACCAGGTTTCCCCTTGAAATAGGACCTTATCAACCACAAATACCTGTTTTATCCCCAAAAGAGGACAGTTTCTTCAAGAAATGCCACATTTCTCCCAAATATATCACATCTTCTCCAAGAAATACCAGGGTTCCCCTTTCAAATAGGACCTTTTCTCCCTCAAATACCTCTTTTATCCCCAAAAGAGGACAGTTTCTTCCAGAAATGGCACATTTCTCCCAAATATATCACATCTTCTCCAAGAAATACCAGGTTTCCCCCTTCAAATAGGACCTTTTCTACCACTAATACCTCTTTTATCCCCAAAAGAGGACAGTTTCTTCCGGAAAGGCCACATTTCTCCCAAATATATCACATCTTCTCCAAGAAATGACAGGATTCCTCCTGGAATAGGACCTTCTCACCGAAAACTACCAGCCTTCTCCCCCCAAATTGGACATTTTCTTCCAGAAAGGCCACATTTCTCCCAAATATATCACATCTTCTCCAAGAAATACCAGGGTTCCCCCTTCAAATAGGACCTTTTCACCCACAAATACCTCTTTTATCCCCAAAAGAGGACAATTTCTTCCAGAAATGCCACATTTCTCCCAAATATATCACATCTTCTCCAAGAAATACCAGGGTTCCCCCTTCAAATAGGACCTTTTCACCCACACATACCTCTTTTATCCCTAAAAGAGGGACATTTTCTTCCAGAAATGCCTCATTTCTCCCAAATATATCACATCTTCTCCAAGAAATACCACGTTTCCCTCTTCAAATAGGACCTTTTCAACCACAAATACCTGTTTTATGCCCAAAATACGACACTTTCTTCCCGAAATGCCTGATTTCTCCCAAATATATCACATCTTCTCCAAGAAATACCACGTTTCCCCCTTCAAATAGGACCTTTTCACCCACAAATACCTCTTTTATCCCCAAAAGAGGACAGTTTCTTCCAGAAATGCCACATTTCTCCCAAATATATCACAACTCCTCCAAGAAATACCACGTTTCCCCCATCATATAGGATGAAATTTCTCCATGAAATACCTCTTTTATCCCCAAAAGAGGACAGTTTCTTCCAGAAATGCCAGATTTCTCCCAAGTATATCACATCTTCTCCAAGAAATACCAGGTTTCCCTCTTCAAATAGGATCTTTTCTCCCACAAATACCTGTTTTATCCCCAAAAGAGGACAGTTTCTTCCAGAAATGCCATATTTCTCCCAAATATATCACATCTCCAAGAAATACCAGGTTTCCTCCTGAAATAGGACCTTGTCACCCACAGATTCCTGTTTTATCCCTTTCTTCCGAGCGACTTTTCGTTTTGGAGTGTTTATCCGATGCTACACTTCAGCATTCTGTGACGAATAATATAGAAGAGAAAAGCCCCACTAATAAGGCAGCTAGAAGGTCCAGTAGCCACACACGTTGTGCTTTCGGGGAGGACATTCCAGAAAGTCGAGAGTTGTGGCTTCTTTCCTGCGGGGAAAAAACCCCCTGTTTTCAGGCAATGCTGGTCGCTGAATTCGCTCCTTCTCGGCATTTCAATACCGCTCCTTCGCTCTCGTGGCTCGAAAGCGTCACTCGCGCTGAACCGCTCCGGAGAGTCTGCAGTTGCTGTCCGGTCCATCGCGGTTCTGCCCGAGTGCCGCTTGCAGCCTTCAGCAGCGCTCTCGTTTCTCTCGGATGCCGGGAAAGAGCGACTTCAGCCGGATGCTTTTCTCCGACGAGTGAGCGGCTTCTTCTGCGCACATCGCAATGGAGCGCTTTTGACTTCTCCATGTGTCCATGCAGAATGCACTACGCTTCTCTCTCATTCTTATCCCTTCCTTCCGAGCGACATTTCGTTTTGGAGTGTTTATCCCATGCTACACTTCAGCATTCTGTGACGAATAGAGTAGAAGAGAAAAGCCCCACTAATAAGGCAGCTAGAAGCTCCAGAAGCCACACACGTAGTGCTTTCAGGGAGGACGTTCCAGAAAGTCGAGAGTTGTGGCTTGTTTCCTGCGGAGAAAAAAACCCCTGTTTTCAGGCAATGCTGGAAGCTGAATTCGCATCTTCTCGGCATTTCAATACCGCTCCTTCGCTCTCGTGTCTCGAAAGCGGCACTCGCTCTGAACCGCTCCGGAGAGTCTGCAGTTGCTGTCCGGTCCATCGCGGTTCTGCCCGAGTGCCGCTTGCAGCCTTCAGCAGCGCTCTCGTTTCTCTCGGATGCCGGGAAAGAGCGACTTCAGCCGGATGCTTTTCTCCGACGAGTGAGCGGCTTCTACTGCGCACATCGCAATGGAGAGCTTCTGACTTCTCCATGTGTCCATGCAGAATGCACTACGCTTCTCTCTCATTCTTATCCCTTTGTTCCGAGCGACTTTTCGTTTTGGAGTGTTTATCCGATGCTACACTTCAGCATTCTGTGACGAATAGAATAGAAGAGAAAAGCCCCACTAATAAGGCAGCTAGAAGTTCGAGGAGCGACACACGTAGTGCTTTCGGGGAGGACGTTCCAGAGAGTCGAGAGTTGTGGCTTCTTTCCTGCGGAGAAAAAACCCCCTGTTTTCAGGCTATTCAGTAGTCTGCAACTGCAGACTGTCCGGTGTGGTTCAGCGCAAATGCCGCTTTCGAGCCACGAGAAAGGAGGAGCGGCATTCCTATGCCGAGAACGAGCGAATTCAGCCTACTGCATTGCCTGAAAACAGGGGCTTTTTTTCCGCAGGAAACAAGCCACAACTCTCGACTTTCTGGAAAGTCCTCCCTGAAAGCACTACGTGCGTTGCTCCTCGAACTTCTAGCTGCCTTATTAGTGGGGCTTTTCTCTTCTACTCTATTCGTCACAGAATGCTGATGTGTAGCATGGGATAAACACTCCAAAACGAAATGTCGCTCGGAAAAAGGGATAAGAATGAGAGAGAAGCGTAGTGCATTCTGCATGGACACATGGAGAAGTCAAAAGAGCTCCATTGCGATGTGCGCAGAAGAAGCCGCTCACTCGTCGGAGCAAAGCATCCGGCTGAAGTCGCTCTTTCCCGGCATCCGAGAGAAACGAGAGCGCTGCTGAAGGCTGCAAGAGGCACTCGGGCAGAACCGCGATGGACCGGACAGCAACTGCAGACTCTCCGGAGCGGTTCAGAGCGAGTGCCGCTTTCGAGCCACGAGAGCGAAGGAGCGGTATTGAAATGCCGAGAAGGAGCGAATTCAGCGTCCAGCATAGCCTGAAAACAGGGGGTTTTATCTCCGCAGGAAAGAAGCCACAACTCTCGACTTTCTGGAACGTCCTCCCTGAAAGCACAATGTGTGTGGCTACTGGACCTTCTAGCTGCCTTATTAGTGGGGCTTTTCTCTTCTATTTTATTCGTCACAGAATGCTGAAGTGTAGCATCGGATAAACACTCCAAAACGAAAAGTCGCTCGGAACAAAGGGATAAAACAGGTATTTGTGGGTGACAGGGTCCTATTTCAGGAGGAAACCTGGTATTTCTTGGAGATGTGATATATTTGGGAGAAATGTGGCATTTCTGGAAGAAACTGTCCTCTTTTGGGGATAAAACAGTTATTTGTGGGTGAAAAGGTCCGGAGAAATGTGGCATTTCTGGAAGAAACTGTCCAATTTGTGGGGAGAAGTCTGGTATTTGTGGGAGAAAAGGTCTTATTTGAAGGGGGAAAGCAGGTATTTTTTGGAGAAGATGTGACATATTTGGGAGAAATGTGGCATTTCTGGAAGAAACTGTCCTCTTTTGGGGATAAAAGAGGAATTAGTGGTAGAAAAGGTCCTATTTGAAGGGGGAAACCTGGTATTTCTTGGAGAAGATGTGATCTATTTGGGAGAAATGTGGCATTTCTTGAAGAAACTGTCCTCTTTTGGGGATAAAAGAGGAATTAGTGGTAGAAAAGGTCCTATTTGAAGGGGGAAACCTGGTATTTCTTGGAGAAGATGTGATCTATTTGGGAGAATTGTGGCATGTCTGGAAGAAACTGTCCTCTTTTGGGATTAAAGCAGGTATTTGTGGGAGAAAAGGCCCTATTTGAAGGGGGAAACCTGGTATTTCTTGGAGAAGATGTGATATATTTGGGAGAAATGTGGCATTTCTTGAAGAAACTGTCCTCTTTTGGGGATAAAAGAGGAATTTGTGGGTGAAAAGGTCCTATTTGAAGGGGGTAACCTGGTATTTCTAGGAGAAGATGTGATCTATTTGGGAGAAATGTGGCATTTCTGGAAGAAACTGTCCTCTTTTGGGGATAAAAGAGGTATTTGTGGGTGAAAACTTTGTATTTGAAGGGGGAAACTTGCTATTTCTTGGAGAGGATGTGATCTATTAGGGTGAAATGTGGCATTTCTGGAAGAAACTGTCCAATTTAGGGGATAAAAGAGGTATTAGTGGGTGAGAAGGTCCTATTTGAAGGGGGAACCCTGGAATTTCTTGGAGAAGATGTGATCTATTTGGGAGAAATGTGGCATGTCTGGAAGAAACTGTCCTCTTTTGGGGATGAAACAGGTATTTGTGGGAGAAAAGGTCCTATTTGAAGGGGGAAAGCTGGTATTTCTTGGAGAAGATGTGATCTATTTGGGAGAAATGTGGCCTTTCTGGAAGAAAATGTCCAATTTGGGGGGAGAAGGCTGGTAGTTTTCGGTGAGAAGGTCCTATTTCAGGAGGAATCCTGGTATTTCTTGGAGAAGATGTGATATATTTGGGAGAAATGTGGCATTTCTGGAAGAAAATGTCTAATTTGGGGGGAGAAGGCTGGTAGTTGTGGGTGAGAAGGTCCTATTTCAGGAGGAATCCTGGTATTTCTTGGAGAAGATGTGATATATTTGGGAGAATTGTGGCATTTCTGGAAGAAACTGTCCTCTTATGGGGATAAAAGAGGTATTGGTTGTTGAGAAGGTCCTATTTGAAGGGGGAAACCTGGTATTTCTTGGAGAAGATGTGATATATTTGGGAGAAATGTGTCATGTCTGGAAGAAACTGTCCACTTTTGGGGATAAAAGAGGTATTTCATGGAGAAAAGTTCCTATTTGAAGGGGGAAACCTGGTATTTCTTGGAGGAGTAGTGATATATTTTGGAGAAATGTGGCATTTCTGGAAGAAACTGTCCTCTTTTGGGGATAAAAGAGGTATTTGTGGGTGAAAAGGTCCTATTTGAAGGGGGAAACCTGGTATTTCTTGGAGAAGATGTGATATATTTGGGAGAAATGTGGTATGTCTGGAAGAAACTGTCCTACTTTGGTGATAAAAGAGGTATTTGTGGGTGAAAATGTCCTATTTGAAGGGGGAAAGCTGGTATTTCTTGGAGAAGATGTGATCTATTTGGGAGAAATGTGGCATTTCTGGCAGAAAGTGTCCTGTTTTTGGGATAAAAGAGGTATTTGTGGGAGAAAAGGTCCTATTTGAAGGGGGAAAGCTGGTATTTCTTGAAGGAGATGTGATATATTTGGGCGAAATTTGGCATGTATGGAAGAAACTGTCCTCTTTTGGGGATAAAAGAGGTATTTGTGGGTGAAACGGTCCTATTTGAAGGGGGAAAGCTGGTATTTCTTGGAGAAGATGTGATATATTTTGGAGAAATGTGGCCTTTCTAGAAGAGACTGTCCTATTTGGGGGAGAAGCCTGCTATTAGTGGGTGAAAAGGTCCTATTTCCTGGGGAAAGCTTGTATTTCTTGGAGAAGATGTGATATATTTGGGAGAAATGTGGCATGTCAGGAAGAAACTGTCCTCTTATGGGGATAAATTTAGGGTATTTGTGGTTGAAAAGGTCCTATTTGAAGGGGAAACCCTGGTATTTCTTGGAGAAGATGTGATATGTTTGGGAGAAATGTGGCATTTCTGGAAGAAACTGTCCTATTTGGGGGGAGAAGGCTGGTATTTGTGGGTGAAAAGGTCCTATTTGAAGGGGGAAAGCTGGTATTTCTTGGAGAAGATGTGATATATTTGGGAGAAATGTGGCATGTCCGGAAGAAACTGTCCTATTTGAGGGATAAAGAGGTATTTGTGGGTGAAAAGGTCCTATTTGAAGGGGGAAACCTGGAATTTCTTGGAGAAGATGTGATATATTTGGGAGAAATCAGGCATTTCTGGAAGAAACTGTCCTATTTTGGGGATAAAACAGGTATTTGTGGGTGAAAAGGTCCTATTTGAAGGGGGAAAGCTGGAATTTCTTGGAGAAGATGTGATATGTTTGGGAGAAATGTGGCATTTCTGGAAGAAACTGTCCTATTTTGGGGATAAAAGTGGTATTTGTGGGTGATAAGGTCGTATTTGAAGGGGGAAACGTGGTATTTCTTGGAGAAGATGTGATATATTTGGGGGAAATGTGGCATGTCAGGAAGACACTGCCCTATTTTGGGGATTAAAGAGGTATTTGTGGGAGAAAAGTTCCTATTTGAAGGGTGAAACGTGGTATTTCTTGGAGAAGATGTGATATATTTGGGAGAAATGTGGCATTTCTGCAAGAAACTGTCCTATTTTGGGGATAAAAGAGGTATTTGTGGAGAAAAGGTCCTATTTGAAGGGGGAAAGCTGGCATTTCTTGGAGAAGATGTGATATATTTGGGAGAAATCAGGCATTTCTGGAAGAAACTGTCCAATTTGGGTGGAGAAGGCTGGTAGTTTTCGGTGAGAAGGTCCTATTTGAAGGAGGAATCCTGGTATTTCTTGGAGAAGATGTGATATATTTGGGAGAAATCTGGCCTTTCTGGAAGAAAATGTCCAATTTGGGGGGAGAAGGCTGGTAGTTTTGGGTGAGAAGGTCCTATTTCTGGAGGAATCCTGGCATTTCTTGGAGAAGATGTGATCTATTTGGGAGAAATGTGGCATTTCTGGAAGAAAATGTCCTCTTTTGGGGATAAAAGAGGTATTTGTGGGAGAAAAGTTCCTATTTGAAGGGGGAACCCTGGTATTTCTTGGAGAAGATGTGATATATTTGGGAGAAATGTGGCATGTCTGGAAAAAACTGTCCTCTTTTGGGGATAAAAGAGGTATTTGTTTGTGAAAAGGTCCTATTTGAAGGGGGAAAGCTGGTATTTCTTGGAGAAGATGCGATATATTTGGGAGAAATGTGGTATTTCTGGACGAAACTGTCCTCTTATGGGGATAGAACAGGTATTTGTGGGTGAAAAGGTCCTATTTCCAGGGGAAAACCTGGTATTTCTTGGAGAAGATGAGATATATTTGGGAGAAATGTGGCATGTCTTGAAGAAAATGTCCTATTTGTGGGGAGAAGGGTGGTATTTGTGGGAGAAAAGTTCCTATTTCAGGAGGAATCCTGGTATTTCTTGGAGAAGATGTGATATATTTGGGAGAAATGTGGCATGTCTGGAAGAAACTGTCCTATTTTGGGGATAAAACAGGTATTTGTGGGTGAAAAGGTCCTATTTGAAGGGGGAAAGCTGGTATTTCTTGGAGAAGATGTGATATGTTTGGGAGAAATGTGGCATGTCTGGAAGAAACTGTCCTATTTTGGGGATAAAAAAGGTATTTGTGGGAAAAAAGGTCCTATTTGAAGGGGGAAACGTGGTATTTCTTGGAGAAGATGTGATATATTTGGGAGAAATGTGGCATGTCTGGAAGAAAGTCTCCTGTTTTGGGGATAAAAGAGGTATTTGTGGGAGAAAAGGTCCTATCTGAAGGGGGAAAGCTGGTATTTCTTGGAGAAGATGTGATATATTTGGGAGAAATGTGGCATTTCTGGAAGAAACTGTCCTCTTTTGGGGATAAATGAGGTATTTGTGGGTGAAAAGGTCCTATTTGAAGGGGGAAACGTGGTATTTCTTGGAGAAGATGTGATCTATTTGGGAGAAATGTGGCATTTCTGGAAGAAACTGTACTATTTGGGGGGAGAAGTCTGGTATTTGTGGGAGAAAAGGTCCTATTTGAAGGGGGAAACGTGGTATTTCTTGGAGAAGATGTGATATATTTGGGAGAAATGTGGCATTTCTGGAAGAAACTGTCCTCTTTTGGGGATAAAAGAGGTATTTGTGGGTGAAAAGGTCCTATATGAAGGGGGAAACGTGGTATTTCTTGGAGAAGAAGTGATATATTTGGGACAAATCAGGCATTTCTGGCAGAAACTGTCCTCTTTTGGGGATAAAAGAATTTTTTGTGGGTGAAAAGGTCCTATTTAAAGGGGGAAACCTGGTATTTCTTGGAGAAGATGTGATATGTTTGGGAGAAATGTGGCATTTCTGGAAGAAACTGTCCTCTTTTGGGGATAAAAGTGGTATTTGTGGGTGATAAGGTCCTATTTCCAGGGGAAACCAGGTATTTCTTGGAGAAGATGTGATATATTTGGGAGAAATGTGGCCTTTCTGGCAGAAACTGTCCTATTTTGGGCATAAAAGAGGTATTTGTGGGTGAAAAGTTCCTATTTGAAGGGGGAAACCTGGTATTTCTTGGAGAAGATGTGATATATTTGGTAGAAATATGGCATTTCTGGCAGAAACTGTCCTCTTTTGGGGATAAAAGAGGTATTTGTGGGTGAAAAGGTCCTATTTGAAGGGGGAAAGCTGGTATTTCTTGGTGAAGCTGTGATATATTTGGGAGAAATGTGGCATTTCTGGAAGAAACTGTCCTCTTCTGGGGATAAAAGAGGTATTTGTGGGTGAAAAGGTCTTATTACAAGGGGGAAACCTGGTATTTCTTGGAGAAGATGTGCTATATTCGGGAGAAATGTGGCCTTTCTGGCAGAAAGTGTCCTGTTTTGGGGATAAAAGAGGTATTTGTGGGTGAAAAGTTCCTATTTGAAGGGGGAAACCTGGTAATTCTTAGAGAAGATGTGATATATTTGGGAGAAATATGGCATTTCTTGAAGAAACTGTCCTATTTTGGGGATAAAAGAGGTATTTGTGGGTGAAAAGGTCCTATTTGAAGGGGGAATCCTGGTATTTCTTGGAGAAGCTGTGATATATTTGGGAGAAATGTGGCATTTCTGGAAGAAACTGTCCTCTTCTGGGGATAAAAGAGGTATTTGTGGGTGAAAAGGTCTTATTACAAGGGGGAAACCTGGTATTTCTTGGAGAAGATGTGCTATATTCGGGAGAAATGTGGCATTTCTGGAAGAAAATGTCCTATTTGAGGGATAATACAGGTATTTGTGGGAGAAAAGGTCCTATTTGAAGGGTGAAACCTGGTATTTCTTGGAGAAGATGTGATATATTTGGGAGAAATGTGGCATGTCTGGAAGAAAATGTCCTCTTATGGGGATAGAACAGGTATTTGTGGGAGAAAAGGTCCTATTTGAAGGGGGAACCCTGGTATTTCTTGGAGAAGATGTGATATATTTGGGAGAAATGTGGCCTGTCTGGAAGAAAATGTCCTATTTGAGAGATAATACAGGTATTTGTGGGTGAAAATGTCCTATTTGAAGGGGGAAAGCTGGTATTTCTTGGAGAAGATGTGGTATATTTGGGAGAAATGTGGCATTTCTGGAAGAAACTGTCCTCTTTTGGGGATGAAACAGGTATTTGTGGGTGTAAAGTTCCTATTTGAAGGGGGAAAGCTGGTATTTCTTGGAGAAGATGTGATATATTTGGGAGAAAATGTGGCATGTCTGGAAGAAACTGTCCTATTTTGGGGATAAAAGAGGTATTTGTGGGTGAAAAGGTCCTATTTGAAGGGGGAAACCTGGTATTTCTTGGAGAAGATGTGATATATTTGGGAGAAATGTGGCATGTCTGGAAGAAAATGTCCTCTTATGGGGATAGAACAGGTATTTGTGGGAGAAAAGGTCCTATTTGAAGGGGGAACCCTGGTATTTCTTGGAGAAGATGTGATATATTTGGGAGAAATGTGGCCTGTCTGGAAGAAAATGTCCTATTTGAGAGATAATACAGGTATTTGTGGGTGAAAATGTCCTATTTGAAGGGGGAAAGCTGGTATTTCTTGGAGAAGATGTGGTATATTTGGGAGAAATGTGGCATTTCTGGAAGAAACTGTCCTCTTTTGGGGATGAAACAGGTATTTGTGGGTGTAAAGTTCCTATTTGAAGGGGGAAACCTGGTATTTCTTGGAGAAGATGTGATATATTTGGGAGAAAATGTGGCATTTCTGGAAGAAACTGTCCTCTTTGGGGAATGAAAGAGGTATTTGTGGGTGAAAAGGTCCTATTTGAAGGGGGAAAGCTGGTATTTCTTGGAGAAGATGTGATATATTTGGGAGAAATGTGGCATTTCTGGAAGAAACCGAGCTCTTTTGGGGATAAAAGTGGTATTTGTGGGTGATAAGGTCCTATTTGAAGGGGGAAACCAGGTATTTCTTGGAGAAGATGTGATATATTTGGGAGAAATGTGGCATTTCTGGAAGAAACTGTCCTATTTTGGGCATAAAAGAGGTATTTGTGGGTGAAAAGGTTCTATTTGAAGGGGGAAACGTGGTATTTCTTGGAGAAGATGTGATATATTTGGGAGAAATGTGGCCCTTCTGGAAGAAACTGTCCTCTTTTGGGGATAAAAGAGGTATTTGTGGGTGAAAAGTTCCTATTTGAAGGGGGAAACCTGGTATTTCTTGGAGAAGATGTGATATATTTGGGAGAAATGTGGCATTTCTTGAAGAAACTGTCCTATTTTGGGGATAAAAGAGGTATATGTGGGTGAAAAGGTCCTATTTGAAGGGGGAATCCTGGTATTTCTTGGAGAAGCTGTGATATATTTGGGAGAAATGTGGCATTTCTGGAAGAAACTGTCCTCTTCTGGGGATAAAACAGGTATTTGTGGGTGAAAAGGTCCTATTTGAAGGGGGAAACGTGGTATTTCTTGGAGAAGAAGTGATATATTTGGAAAAATCAGGCATTTCTGGCAGAAAATGTCCTATTTGAGGGATAATACAGGTATTTGTGGGAGAAAAGGTCCTATTTGAAGGGTGAAACCTGGTATTTCTTGGAGAAGATGTGATCTATTTGGGAGAAATGTGGCATGTCTGGAAGAAAATGTCCTCTTATGGGGATAGAACAGTTATTTGTGGGAGAAAAGGTCCTATTTGAAGGGGGAAAGCTGGTATTTCTTGGAGAAGATGTGATATATTTGGGAGAAATGTGGCATTTCTGGAAGAAACTGTACTCTTTTGGGGATGAAACAGGTATTTGTGGGAGAAAATGTCCTATTTGAAGGAGGAAAGCTGGTATTTCTTGGAGAAGATGTGGTATATTTGGGAGAAATGTGGCATTTCTGGAAGAAACTGTACTCTTTTGGGGATGAAACAGGTATTTGTGGGTGTAAAGTTCCTATTTGAAGGGGGAAAGCTGGTATTTCTTGGAGAAGATGTGATATATTTGGGAGAAATGTGGCATTTCTGGAAGAAACTGTCCTCTTTGGGGCATGAAACAGGTATTTATGGGAGAAAAGGTCCTATTTGAAGGGGGAAAGCTGGTATTTCTTGGAGAAGATGTGATCTATTTGGGAGAAATGTGGCATGTCTGGAAGAAAATGTCCAATTTGGGGGGAGAAGGCTGGTAGTTTTCGGTGAGAAGGTCCTATTTCAGGAGGAATCCTGGTATTTCTTGGAGAAGATGTGCTATATTTGGGAGAAATGTGGCCTTTCTGGAAGAAAATGTCCAATTTTGGGGAGAAGGCTGGTAGTTTTGGGTGAGAAGGTCCTATGTCAGGAGGAATCCTGGCATTTCTTGAAGGAGATGTGATATTTTTGGCGAAATGTGGCATTTCTGGAAGTAACTGTCCTCTTTTGGGGATAAAAGAGGTATTTGTGGGTGAAAAGGTCCTATTTGAAGGGGGAAACCTGGTATTTCTTGGAGAAGATGTGATATATTTGGGAGAAATGTGGCATTTCTGGAAGAATATGTCCTCTTTTAGGGATAAAAGAGGTATTTCATGGAGAAAAGGTCCTAATTCAAGGGGGAAACCTGTTATTTCTTGGAGGAGTTGTGATATATTTGGGAGAAATGTGGTATTTCTGGAAGAAAATGTCCAATTTGAGGGATAAAAGAGGTATTTGTGGGTGAAAAGGTCCTATTTGAAGGGGGAAACCTGGTATTTCTTGGAGAAGATGTGATATATTTGGGAGAAATGTGGCATGTCTGGAAGAATCTGTCCTCTTTTGGGGATAAAAGAGGTATTTGTGGGTGAAAAGGTCCTATTTGAAGGGGGAAAGCTGGTATTTCTTGGAGAAGATGTGATCTATTTGGGAGAAATGTGGCATTTCTGGAAGAAACTGTCCTCTTTTGGGGATAAAAGAGGTATTTGTGGGTGAAAAGGTCCTATTTGAAGGAGGAAACCTGGTATTTCTTGGAGAAGATGTGATATATTTGGGAGAAATGTGGCATTTCTGGAAGAAACTGTCCTCTTTTGGGGATAAAAGAGGTATTTGTGGGTGAAAAGGTCCTATTTCCACGGGAAAACGTGGTATTTCTTGGAGAAGATGTGATATATTTGGGAGAAATCTGGCATTTCTGGAAGAAACTGTCCTCTTTTGGGGTTAATAGAGGTATTTGTGGGTGAAAAGGTCCTATTTGAAGGGGGAAACCTGGTATTTCTTGGAGAAGAGGTGATATATTTGGGAGAAATGTGGCATTTCTGGCAGAAACTGTCCTATTTTGGGGATAAAAGTATTTTTTGTGGGAGAAAAGTTCCTTTTTGAAGGGGGAAACCTGGTATTTCTTGGAGAAGATGTGATCTATTTGGGAGAAATGTGGCATTTCTGGAATAAAATGTCTAATTTGAGGGATAGAAGAGGTATTTGTGGGTGAAAAGGTCCTATTTGAAGGGGGATACCTGGTATTTCTTGGGGAAGATGTGGTATATTTGGGAGAAATGTGGCCTTTCTGGAGGAAAATGTCCTATTTTGGGGATAAAAGAGGTATTTGTGGGTGAAAAGGTCCTATTTGAAGGGGGAAACCTGGTATTTCTTGGAGGAGATGTGATATATTTGGGAGAAATATGGCATTTCTTGAAGAAACTGTCCTCTTCTGGGGATAAAAGAGGTATTTGTGGGTGAAAAGGTCCTATTTGAAGGGGGAAACCTGGTATTTCTTGGAGAAGATGAGATCTATTTGGGAGAAATGTGGCCTTTCTGGAAGAAACTGTCCTCTTTTGGGGATAAAAGAGGTATTTGTGGGTGAAAAGGTCCTATTTGAAGGGGGAAAGCTGGTATTTCTTGGAGAAGATGTGATATATTTGGGAGAAATGCGGCCTTTCTGGAAGAAACCGAGCTCTTTTGGGGTAAAAGAGGTATTTGTGGGTGAAAAGGTCCTATTTGAAGGGGGAAACCTGGTATTTCTTGGAGAAGATGTGATATATTTGGGAGAAATCTGGCATTTCTGGAAGAAAATGTCCAATTTGAGGGATAAAAGAGGTATTTGTGGGTGAAAAGTTCCTATTTCCAGGGGTAAACCAGTTATTTCTTAGAGAAGATATGATATATTTGGGAGAAATCTGGCATTTCTGGAAGAAACTGTCCTCTTTTGGGGATAAAAGAGGTATTTGTGGGTGAAAAGGTCCTATTTGAAGGGGGAAAGCTGGTATTTCTTGGAGAAGATGTGATATATTTGGGAGAAATGTGGCATGTCTGGAAGAAACTGTTCTCTTTTGGGGATAAAACAGGTATTTGTGGGAGAAAAAGTCCTATTTGAAGGGGGAAAGCTGGTATTTCTTGGAGAAGATGTGATCTATTTGAGTGAAATGTGGCATTTCTGGCAGAAACTTTCCTCTTTTGGGGATAAAAGAGGTATTTGTGGGTGAAAAGTTCCTATTTGAAGGGGGAAAGCTGGTATTGCTTTGAGAAGATGTGATATATTTGGGAGAAATGTGGCCTTTCTGGAAGAAACTGTCCTATTTTGGGGATAAAAGAGGTATTTGTGGGTGATAAGGTCCTATTTCCAGGGGGAAACCTGGTATTTCTTGGAGAAGATGTGATATATTTGGGAGAAATGTGGCATTTCTGGAAGGAACTGTCCTCTTTTGGGGATAAAACAGGTATTTGTGGGTGAAAAGGTCCTATTTGAAGGGGGAAACCTGGTATTTCTTGGAGAAGATGTGATATATTTTGGAGAAATGTGGCCTTTCTGGAAGAAACTGTCCTCTTTTGGGGATAAAACAGGTATTTGTGGGAGAAATGGTCCTATTTGAAGGGGGAAAGCTGGATGTTCTTGCAGGAGATGTGATCTATTTGGGAGAAATGTGGCATGTCAGGAAGAAACTGTCCTCTTTTGGGGATAAAAGAGGTATTTGTGGTTGAAAAGGTTCTATTTCAATCGGGAAACCTGGCATTTCTTGGAGAAGATGTGCTATATTTGGGAGAAATGTGGCATTTCTGGAAGAAACTGTCCTCTTTTGGGGATAAAGGAGGTATTTGTGGGTGAAAAGGTCCTATTTGAAGGGGGAACCCTGGTATTTCTTGGAGAAGATGTGATCTATTTGGGAGAAATGTGGCCATTCTGGCAGAAACTGTCCTATTTTGGGGATAAAAGAGGTATTTCTGGGAGAAAAGATCCTATTTCAAGGGGAAAGCTGGTATTTCTGTGGCCTTTCTGTAAGAAACTGTCCTCTTTTGGGGATAAAACAGGTATTTGTGGGTGAAAAGGTCCTATTTGAAGGGGGAAAGCTGGTATTTCTTGGAGAAGATGTGATATGTTTGGGAGAAATGTGGCATTTCTTGAAGAAACTGTCCTCTTTTGGGGATAAAAGAGGTATTTGTGGGTGAAAAGGTCCTATTTCCAGGGGAAAACCTGGTATTTCTTGGAGAAGATGTGATATATTTGGGAGAAATGTGGCATGTCTGGAAGAAAATGTCCTATTTGGGGCGAGAAGGCTGGTATTTGTGGGTGAAAAGGTCCTATTTGAAGGGGCAAACGTGGTATTTCTTGGAGAAGATGTGATCTATTTGGGAGAAATGTGGCCTTTCTGGAAGAAACTGTCCTCTTTTGGGGATAAAAGAGGTATTTGTGGGTGAAAAGGTCCTATTTGAAGGGGGAAAGCTGGTATTTCTTGGAGAAGATGTGATATGTTTGGGAGAAATGTGGCATTTCTGGAAGAAACTGTCCTATTTTGGGGTTAAACCAGGAATTTGTGGGTGAAAAGGTCCTATTTGAAGGGGGAAACGTGGTATTTCTTGGAGAAGATGTGATATATTTGGGAGAAACCTGGCATTTCTGGCAGAAACTGTCCTATTTTGTGGATAAAAGAGGTATTTGTGGGTGAAAAGGTCCTATTTGAAGGGGGAAACCTGGTATTTCTTGGAGAAGATGTGATCTATTTGGGAGAAATCAGCATTTATGGAAGAAACTGTCCTCTTTTGGGGATAAAACAGGTATTTGTGGGTGAAAAGGTCCTATTTGAAGGGGGAAACCAGGTATTTCTTGGAGAAGATGTGCTATATTTGGGAGAAATGTGGCATTTCTGGAAGAAACTGTTCTATTTTGGGGATAAAAGAGGTATTTGTGGGTGAAAAGGTCCTATTTGAAGGGGGAAAGCTGGTAATTCTATGAGAAGATGTGATATATTTGGGAGAAATGTGGCCTTTCTGGAAGAAACTGTCCTCTTTTGGGGATAAAAGAGGTATTTGTGGGTGAAAAGGTCCTATTTGAAGGGGGAAACGTGGTATTTCATGGAGAAGATGTGATAAATTTGGGAGAAATGTGGCCTTTCTGGAAGAAACTGTCCTATTTGAGTGATAAAAGAGGTATTTGTGGGTGAAAAGGTCCTATTTGAAGGGGGAAAGCTGGTAATTTTACCTCTTTTAATCCCCAAAATAGAACAGTTTCTTACAAATATTTCTCCCAAATATATCACTTCTTCTCCAAGAAATACCAGGGTTCCCCCTTCAAATAGGACCTTTTCTCCCACAAATACCTCTTTTATCCCCAAAAGAGGACAGTTTCTTCCAGACATGCCACATTTCTCCCAAATATATCACAACTCCTCCAAGAAATACCAGGTTTCCCCCTTCAATTAGGACCTTTTCTCCATGAAATACCTCTTTTATCCCCAAAAGTGGACAGTTTCTTCCAGAACGGCCACATTTTCTCCCAAATATATCACATCTTCTTCAAGAAATACCAGGGTTCCCCCTTCAAATAGGACCTTATCAACCACTAATACCACTTTTATCCCCAAAAGAGGACAGTTTCTTCCAGAAATGCCACATTTCTCCCAAATATAGCACATCTTCTCCAACAAATGCCAGGATTCATCCTGAAATAGGGCCTTCTCACCAAAAACTACCAGCCTTCACCCCCCAAATTGGACATTTTCTTCCAGAAAGGCCAGATTTCTCCCAAATATATCACATCTTCGCCAAGAAATGCCAGGATTCCTCCTGAAATAGGACCTTCTCACCGATAACTACCAGCCTTCTCCCCCCAAATTGTACATTTTCTTCCAGACATGCCACATTTCTCCCAAATATATCACATGTTCTCCAAGAAACACCAGGTTTCCCCCTTCAAATAGGACCTTTTCACCCACAAATACCTCTTTTATCCCCAAAAGAGGACAGTTTCTTCCAGAAAGGCCACATTTCTCCCAAATATATCACATCTTCTCCAAGAAATAACAGGTTTCCCCCTTCAAATACAACGTTTTCACCCACAAATACCTGTTTTATCCCCAAAAGAGGACAGTTTCTTCCAGAAATGCCACATTTCTCCCAAATATACCACATCTTCTCCAAGAAATACCAGCTTTCCCCCTTCAAATAGGACCTTTTCACCCACAAATACCTGTTTTATCCCCAAAACAGGACAGTTTCATCAAGAAATGCCACATTTCTCCCAAATATATCACATCTTCTCCAAGAAATACCACGTTTCCCCCTTCAAATAGGACCTTTTCACCCACAAATACCTCTTTTATACCCCAAAAGAGGACAGTTTCTTCCAGACATGCCACATTTCTCCCAAATAGATCACATCTTCTCGAAGAAATGCCACGTTTCCCCCTTCAAATAGGACATTTTCACCCACAAATACCTGTTCTATCCCCATAAGAGGACAGTTTCTTCCAGAAATGCCACATTTCTCCCAAATATATCACATCTTCTCATAGAATTACCAGCTTTCCCCCTTCAAATAGGACCTTTTCACCCACAAATACCTCTTTATCCCCAAAATAGGACAGTTTCTCCCAGAAATGCCACATTTCTCCCAAACATATCACATCTTCTCATAGAATTACCAGATTTCCCCCTTCAAATAGGACCTTTTCACCCACAAAAAATTCTTTTATGCCCAAAATAGGACAGTTTCTTCCAGAAATGCCACATTTCTCCCAAATAGATCACATCTTCTCCAAGAAATACCAGGTTTCCCCCTGCAAATACGACCTTTTCACCCACAAATACCTCTTTTATCCCTCAAATAGGACAGTTTCTTCCAGACATGCCACATTTCTCCCAAATACATCACATCTTCTCCAAGAAATACCAGGATTCCTCCTGAAAGAGGACCTTTTCTCCCTCAAATACCAGCCCTTTCCCCCCAAATAGGACAGTTTCTTCCTGCATGCCACATTTCTCCCAAATATATCACATCTTCTCCAAGAAATACCAGGTTTCCCCCTTCAAATAGGACCTTTTCACCCACAAATACCTCTTTTATCCCCAAAAGAGGACAGTTTCTTCCAGAAATGTCACATTTCTCCAAAATGTATCACATCTTCTCCAAGAAATAACAGGTTTCCCCCTTGAAATACAACCTTTTCACCCACAAATACCTCTTTTATCCCCAAAAGAGGACAGTTTCTTCCAGAAATGCCACATTTCTCCCAAATAGATCACATCTTCTCCAAGAAATACCAGGTTTCCCACTTCAAATAGGACCTTTTCACCCACAAATACCTGTTTTATCCCCAAAATAGGACAGTTTCTTCCAGACATGTCACATTTCTCCCAAATAGATCACCTCTTCTCCAAGAAATACCAGCTTTCCCCCTTCAAATAGGACCTTTTCACCCACAAATACCTATTTTATCCCCAAAAGAGGACAGTTTCTTCCAGAAAGGCCACATTTCTCCCAAATATATCACATCTTCTCCAAGAAATGCCAGGTTTCCCCCTTCAAATAGGACCTTTTCACCCACAAATACCTCTTTTATCCCCAAAAGAGGACAGTTTCTTCCAGACATGCCACATTTCTCCCAAACATATCACATCTCCTCCAAGAAATACCAGGATTCCTCCAGAAATAGGAACTTTTCTCCCACTAATACCACCCTTCTCCCCCCAAATAGGACATATTCTTCCAGACATGCCACATTTCTCCCAAATATATCACATCTTCTCCAAGAAATACCTGGGTTCCCCCTTCAAATAGGACCTTTTCACCCACAAATACCTGTTCTATCTCCATAAGAGGACAGTTTCTTCCAGAAATGCCACATTTCTCCCAAATATATCACATCTTCTCCAAGAAATACCACGTTTCCCCCTTCAAATAGGACCTTTTCCCCAAAAAAACCTCTTTTATCCCCAAAAGAGGACAGTTTCTTCCAGGAATGCCAGATTTCTCCCAAATATATCACATCTTCTCCAAGAAATACCACGTTTCCCCCTTCAAATAGGACCTTTTCACCCACAAGTACCTGTTTTCTCCCCAAAATAGAACAGTTTCTTCCAGACACGCCACATTTCTCCCAAACATATCACATCTCCTCCAAGAAATACGAGGATTTCTCCTGTAATAGGACCTTTTCTCCCACAAATACCAGCCTTTTCCCCCCAAAAGAGGACAGTTTCTTCCAGAAATGCCATATTTCTCCCAAATATATCACATCTTCTCCAAGAAATACCAGGTTTCCCCCTTCAAATAGGACCTTTTCACCCACAAATACCTCTTTTATCCCCAAAAGAGGACAGTTTCTTCCAGAAATGTCAGATTTCTCCCAAATACATCACATCTTCTCCAAGAAATACCAGCTTTCCCCCTTCAAATAGGACCTTTTCACCCACAAATACCTCTTTTATCCCCAAAAGAGGACAGTTTCTTCCTGACATGCCACATTTCTCCCAAATAGATCACATCTTCTCCAAGAAATACCAGCTTTCCCCCTTCAAATAGGACCTTTTCACCCACAAATACCTGTTTCATCCCAAAAGAGGACGGTTTCTTCCAGAAATGCCACATTTCTCCCAAATAGATCACATCTTCTCCAAGAAATACCACGTTTCCCCCTTCAAATAGGACCTTTTCACCCACAAATACCTCTTTTATCCCCAAAAGAGGACAGTTTCTTCCAGAAATGCCACATTTCTCCCAAATATATCACATCTTCTCCAAGAAATACCACGATTCCTCCTGAAAGAGGACCTTTTCTACCACAAAAACCAGCCTTCACCCCCCAAATAGGACAGTTTCTTCCAGAAATGCCACATTTCTCCCAAATATATCACATCTTCTCCAAGAAATGCCAGGTTTCCCCCTTCAAATAGGACCTTATCACCCACAAATACCTCTTTTATCCCCAAAAGAGGACAGTTTCTTCCAGAAATGCCACATTTCTCCCAAATATATCACATCTTCTCCAAGAAATACCAGGATTCCTCCTGAAATAGGAACTTTTCTCCCACAAATACCACCCTTCTCCCCCCAAATAGGACATTTTCTTCCAGACATGCCACATTTCTCCAAAATATATCACATCTTCTCCAAGAAATAACAGCTTTCCCCCTTCAAATAGGACCTTTTCCCCAAAAAAACCTCTTTTATCCCCAAAAGAGGACAGTTTCTGCCAGAAATGCCACATTTCTCCCAAATATATCACATCTTCTCCAAGAAATACCAGGTTTCCCCCTTCAAATAGGACCTTTTCACCCACAAATACCTCTTTTATCCCCAAAATAGAACAGTTTCTTCCAGAAATGCCACATTTCTCCCAAATAGATCACATCTTCTCCAAGAAATACCACGTTTCCCCCTTCAAATAGGACCTTTTCACCCACAAATACCACTTTTATCTCCAAAATAGGACAGTTTCTTCCAGAAATGCCACATTTCTCCCAAATATATCACAACTTCTCCAAGAAATACCACGTTTCCCACTTCAAATAGGACCTTTTCACCCACAAATACCTCTTTTATCCCCAAAACAGGACAATTTCTTCCAGAAATGCCACATTTCTCCCAAATAGATCACATCTTCTTCAAGAAATGCCACGTTTCCCCCTTCAAATAGGACATTTTCACCCACAAATACCTCTTTTATCCCCAAAAGAGGACAGTTTCTTCCAGACATGCCACATTTCTCCCAAATATATCACATCTTCTCATAGAATTACCAGCTTTCCCCCTTCAAATAGGACCTTTTCACCCACAAATACCACTTTTATCCCCAAAAGAGGACAGTTTCTCCCAGAAATGCCACATTTCTCCCAAACATATCACATCTTCTCATAGAATTACCAGCTTTCCCCCTTCAATTAGGACCTTTTCACCCACAAAAAATTCTTTTATCCCCAAAATAGGACAGTTTCTTCCAGAAATGCCACATTTCTCCCAAATATATCACATCTTCTCCAAGAAATACCAGGTTTCCCCCTTCAAATACGACCTTTTCACCCACAAATACCTCTTTTATCCCTCAAATAGGACAGTTTCTTCCAGACATGCCACATTTCTCCCAAATATATCACATCTTCTCCAAGAAATACCAGGATTCCTCCTGAAAGAGGACCTTTTCTCCCTCAAATACCATCTTTCCCCCCAAATAGGACAGTTTCTTCCGGCATGCCACATTTCTCCCAAATAGATCACATCTTCTCCATGAAATAACAGGTTTCCCCCTTCAATTAGGACCTTTTCTCCATGAAATACCTCTTTTATCCCCAAAAGAGGACAGTTTCTTCCAGACATGCCACATTTCTCCCAAACATATCACATCTTCTCCAAGAAATACCAGGATTCCTCCTGAAAGAGGACCTTTTCTACCACAAATGCCAGCCTTCTCCCCCCAAATAGGACAGTTTCTTCCAGAAATGCCACATTTCACCCAAATATATCACATCTTCTCCAAGAAATACCAGCTTTCCCCCTTCAAATAGGACCTTTTCACCCACAAATACCTCTTTTATCCCCAAAAGAGCACAGTTTCTTCCAGAAATGCCACATTTCTCCCAAATACATCACATCTTCTCCAAGAAATACCACGTTTCCCCCTTCAAATAGGACCTTTTCACCCACAAATACCTCTTTTATCCCCAAAATAGGACAGTTTCTTCCAGAAATGCCACATTTCTCCCAAATATATCACATCTTCTCCAAGAAATACCAGGTTTCCCCCTTCAAATAGGACCTTTTCACCCACAAATACCTCTTTTATCCCCAAAAGAGGACAGTTTCTTCCAGACATGCCACATTTCTCCCAAATATATCACATCTTCTCCAAGAAATACCAGGATTCCTCCAGAAATAGGAACTTTTCTCCCACAAATACCACCCTTCTCCCCCCAAATAGGACATTTTCTTCCAGACATGCCACATTTCTCCCAAATATATCAAATCTTCTCCAAGAAATAACAGCTTTCCCCCTTCAAATAGGACCTTTTCCCCAAAAAAACCGCTTTTATCCCCAAAAGAGGACAGTTTCTTCCAGACATGCCACATTTCTCCGAAATATACCACATCTTCTCCAAGAAATACCAGCTTTCCCCCTTCAAATAGGACCTTTTCACCCACAAATACCTCTTTTATCCCCAAAATAGGACAGTTTCTTCCAGAAATGCCACATTTCTCCCAAATATATCACATCTTCTCCAAGAAATACCAGGTTTCCCACTTCAAATAGGACCTTTTCACCCACAAATACCTCTTTTATCCCCAAAACAGGACACATTCTTCAAGAAAGGCCACATTTCTCCCAAATATATCTCATCTTCTCCAAGAAATACCAGCTTTCCCCCTTCAAATAGGACCTTTTCACCCACAAATACCTCTTTTATCCCCAAAAGAGGACAGTTTCTTCCAGACATGCCACATTTCTCCCAAATATATCACATCTTCTCCAAGAAATACCAGGTTTCCCACTTCAAATAGGACCTTTTCACCCACGAATACCTCTTTTATCCCCAAAAGAGGACAGTTTCTTCCAGAAAGGCCATATTTCTCCCAAAGAGATCACATCTTCTCCAAGATATACCAGCTTTCCCCCTTCAAATAGGACCTTTTCACCCACAAATACCTCTTTGATCCCCAAAAGAGGACAGTTTCTTCCAGACATGCCACATTTCTCCCAAATATATCGCATCTTCTCCAAGAAATACCTGCTTTCCCCCTTCAAATAGGACCTTTTCTCCCACAAATACCAGCCTTCTCCCCCCAAATAGAACAGTTTCTTCCAGAAATGCCACATTTCTCCCAAACATATCACATCTTCTCCAAGAAATGCCACGTTTCCCCCTTCAAATAGGACCTTTTCACTCACAAATACCTCTTTTATCCCCAAAAGAGGACAGTTTCTTCCAGAAATGCCACATTTCTCCCAAATATATCACATCTTCTCCAAGAAATACCAGCTTTCCCCCTTCAAATAGGACCTTTTCACCCACTAATAGCAGGCTTCTCCCCCAAATAGGACAGTTTCTTCCAGAAATGCCACATTTCTCACAAATATATCACATCTTCTCCAAGAAATACCAGCTTTCCCCCTTTATATAGGACCTTTTCTGCCACAAATACCTGTTTTATCCCCAAAATAGGACACTTTCTTCCAGAAATGCCACATTTCTCCCAAATATATCACATCTTCTCCAAGAAATAACAGCTTTCCCCCTTCAAATAGGACCTTTTCACCCACAAATACCTCTTTTATCCCTCAAATAGGACAGTTTCTTCCAGACATGCCACATTTCTCCCAAATATATCACATCTTCTCCAAGAAATACCACGTTTCCCCCTTCAAATAGGACCTTTTCACCCACAAATACCTCTTTTATCCCCAAAAGAGGACAGTTTCTTCCTGACATGCCACATTTCTCCCAAATAGATCACATCTTCTCCAAGAAATACCAGCTTTCCCCCTTCAAATAGGACCTTTTCACCCACTAATACCTCTTTTACCCGCAAAAGAGGACAGTTTCTTCCAGAAATGCCACATTTCTCCCAAACATATCACATCTCCTCCAAGAAATACCAGGATTCCTCCTGAAATAGGACCTTTTCACCCACAAATACCTCTTTTATCCCCAAAAGAGGACAGTTTCTTCCAGAAATGCCACATTTCTCCCAAATAGATCACATCTCCTCCTAGAAATACCAGCTTTCCCCCTTCAAATAGGACCTTATCACCCACAAATACCTGTTTTATCCCCAAAACAGGACAGTTTCTTCCAGAAATGCCACATTTCTCCCAAATATATCACATCTTCTCCAAGAAATACCACGTTTCCCCCTTCAAATAGGACCTTTTCACCCACAAATACCTCTTTTATCCCCAAAAGAGGACAGTTTCTTCCAGACATGCCACATTTCTCCCAAATAGATCACATCTTCTCCAAGAAATACCAGCTTTCCCCCTTCAAATAGGAACTTATCACCCACAAATACCTCTTTTATTCCCAAAAGAGGACAGTTTCTTCCAGACATACCACATTTCTCCCAAATATATCACATCTTCTCATAGAATTACCAGCTTTCCCCCTTCAAATAGGACCTTTTCACCCACAAATACCTGTTTTATCCCCAAAAGAGGACAGTTTCTTCCAGAAATGCCACATTTCTCCCAAATATATCACATCTTCTCCAAGAAATACCAGGATTCCTCCTGAAATAGGAACTTTTCTCCCACAAATACCACCCTTCTCCCCCCAAATAGGACATTTTCTTCCAGACATGCCACATTTCTCCAAAATATATCACATCTTCTCCAAGAAATAACAGCTTTCCCCCTTCAAATAGGACCTTTTCCCCAAAAAAACCTCTTTTATCCCCAAAAGAGGACAGTTTCTTCCAGAAATGCCACATTTCTCCCAAATATATCACATCTTCTCCAAGAAATACCAGCTTTCCCCCTTCAAATAGGACCTTTTCACCCACAAATACCTCTTTTATCCCCAAAAGAGGACAGTTTCTTCCAGAAAGGCCACATTTCTCCCAAATAGATCACATCTTCTCCAAGAAATACCAGGTTTCCCCCTTCAAATAGGACCTTTTCACCCACAAATACCTCTTTTATCTCCAAAATAGGACAGTTTCTTCCGGAAATGCCACATTTCTCCCAAATATATCACAACTTCTCCAAGAAATACCACGTTTCCCACTTCAAATAGGACCTTTTCACCCACAAATACCTCTTTTATCCCCAAAACAGGACAATTTCTTCCAGAAATGCCACATTTCTCCCAAATAGATCACATCTTCTCCAAGAAATGCCACGTTTCCCCCTTCAAATAGGACATTTTCACCCACAAATACCTCTTTTATCCCCAAAAGAGGACAGTTTCTTCCAGACATGCCACATTTCTCCCAAATATATCACATCTTCTCATAGAATTACCAGCTTTCCCCCTTCAAATAGGACCTTTTCACCCACAAATACCACTTTTATCCCCAAAAGAGGACAGTTTCTCCCAGAAATGCCACATTTCTCCCAAACATATCACATCTTCTCATAGAATTACCAGCTTTCCCCCTTCAAATAGGACCTTTTCACCCACAAAAAATTCTTTTATCCCCAAAATAGGACAGTTTCTTCCAGAAATGCCACATTTCTCCCAAATATATCACATCTTCTCCAAGAAATACCAGGTTTCCCCCTTCAAATACGACCTTTTCACCCACAAATACCTCTTTTATCCCTCAAATAGGACAGTTTCTTCCAGACATGCCACATTTCTCCCAAATATATCACATCTTCTCCAAGAAATACCAGGATTCCTCCTGAAAGAGGACCTTTTCTCCCTCAAATACCAGCTTTCCCCCCAAATAGGACAGTTTCTTCCTGCATGCCACATTTCTCCCAAATAGATCACATCTTCTCCAAGAAATACCAGGTTTTCCCCTGGAAATAGGACCTTTTCACCCACAAATACCACTTTTATCCCCAAAAGAGGACAGTTTCTTCCAGACATGCCACATTTCTCCCAAATAGATCACATCTTCTCCAAGAAATACCAGGATTCCTCCTGAAAGAGGACCTTTTCTACCACAAACGCCAGCCTTCTCCCCCCAAATAGGACAGTTTCTTCCAGAAATGCCACATTTCTCCCAAATATATCACATCTTCTCCAAGAAATACCAGCTTTCCCCCTTCAAATAGGACCTTTTCACCCACAAATACCTCTTTTATCCCCAAAACAGGACAGTTTCTTCCAGAAATGCCACATTTCTCCCAAATACATCACATCTTCTCCAAGAAATACCACGTTTCCCCCTTCAAATAGGACCTTTTCACCCACAAATACCTCTTTTATCCCCAAAATAGGACAGTTTCTTCCAGAAATGCCACATTTCTCCCAAATATATCACATCTTCTCCAAGAAATACCAGGTTTCCCCCTTCAAATACGACCTTTTCACCCACAAATACCTCTTTTATCCCCAAAAGAGGACAGTATCTTCCAGACATGCCACATTTCTCCCAAATATATCACATCTTCTCCAAGAAATACCAGGATTCCTCCTGAAATAGAAACTTTTCTCCCACAAATACCACACTTCTCCCCCCAAATAGGACATTTTCTTCCAGACATGCCACATTTCTCCCAAATATATCACATCTTCTCCAAGAAATAACAGCTTTCCCCCTTCAAATAGGACCTTTTCCCCAAAAAAAACCGCTTTTATCCCCAAAAGAGGACAGTTTCTTCCAGACATGCCACATTTCTCCGAAATATACCACATCTTCTCCAAGAAATACCAGCTTTCCCCCTTCAAATAGGACCTTTTCACCCACAAATACCTCTTTTATCCCCAAAATAGGACAGTTTCTTCCAGAAATGCCACATTTCTCCCAAATACATCACATCTTCTCCAAGAAATACCAGGTTTCCCACTTCAAATAGGACCTTTTCACCCACAAATACCTCTTTTATCCCCAAAACAGGACACATTCTTCCAGAAAGGCCACATTTCTCCCAAATATATCTCATCTTCTCCAAGAAATACCAGGTTTCCCCCTTCAAATAGGACCTTTTCACCCACAAATACCTCTTTTATCCCCAAAAGAGGACAGTTTCTTCCAGACATGCCACATTTCTCCCAAATATATCACATCTTCTCCAAGAAATACCAGGTTTCCCACTTCAAATAGGACCTTTTCACCCACGAATACCTCTTTTATCCCCAAAAGAGGACAGTTTCTTCCAGAAAGGCCATATTTCTCCCAAAGAGATCACATCTTCTCCAAGAAATACCAGCTTTCCCCCTTCAAATAGGACCTTTTCACCCACAAATACCTCTTTGATCCCCAAAAGAGGACAGTTTCTTCCAGAAATGCCACATTTCTCCCAAATATATCGCATCTTCTCCAAGAAATACCTGCTTTCCCCCTTCGAATAGGACCTTTTCTCCCACAAATACCAGCCTTCTCCCCCCAAATAGAACAGTTTCTTCCAGAAATGCCACATTTCTCCCAAACATATCACATCTTCTCCAAGAAATACCAGCTTTCCCCCTTCAAATAGGACCTTTTCACCCACAAATACCTCTTTTATCCCCAAAAGAGGACAGTTTCTTCCAGAAATGCCACATTTCTCCCAAATATATCACATCTTCTCCAAGAAATACCAGCTTTCTCCCTTCAAATAGGACCTTTTCACCCACTAATAGCAGGCTTCTCCCCCAAATAGGACAGTTTCTTCCAGAAATGCCACATTTCTCCCAAATATATCACATCTTCTCCAAGAAATACCAGTTTTCCCCCTTTAAATAGGACCTTTTCTGCCACAAATACCTGTTTTATCCCCAAAATAGGACACTTTCTTCCAGAAATGCCACATTTCTCCCAAATATATCGCATCTTCTCCAAGAAATAACAGCTTTCCCCCTTCAAATAGGACCTTTTCAGCCACTAATAGCAGGCTTCTCCCCCAAATAGGACAGTTTCTTCCAGACATGCCACATTTCTCCCAAATATATCACATCTTCTCCAAGAAATACCACGTTTCCCCCTTCAAATAGGACCTTTTCACCCACAAATACCTCTTTTATCCCCAAAAGAGGACAGTTTCTTCCTGACATGCCACATTTCTCCCAAATAGATCACATCTTCTCCAAGAAATACCAGCTTTCCCCCTTCAAATAGGACCTTTTCACCCACTAATACCTCTTTTATCCTCAAAAGAGGACAGTTTCTTCCAGAAATGGCACATTTCTCCCAAACATATCACATCTCCTCCAAGAAATACCAGGATTCCTCCTGAAATAGGACCTTTTCACCCACAAATACATCTTTTATCCCCAACATAGGACAGTTTCTTCCAGAAATGCCACATTTCTCCCAAATAGATCACATCTCCTCCTAGAAATACCAGCTTTCCCCCTTCAAATAGGACCTTTTCACCCACAAATACCTGTTTTATCCCCAAAACAGGACAGTTTCTTCCAGAAATGCCACATTTCTCCCAAATATATCACATCTTCTCCAAGAAATACCACGTTTCCCCCTTCAAATAGGACCTTTTCACCCACAAATACCTCTTTTATCCCCAAAAGAGGACAGTTTCTTCCTGACATGCCACATTTCTCCCAAATAGATCACATCTTCTCCAAGAAATACCAGCTTTCCCCCTTCAAATAGGAACTTATCACCCACAAATACCTCTTTTATTCCCAAAATAGGACAGTTTCTTCCAGACATGCCACATTTCTCCCAAATATATCACATCTTCTCATAGAATTACCAGCTTTCCCCCTTCAAATAGGACCTTTTCACCCACAAATACCTCTTTTATCCCCAAAAGAGGACAGTTTCTTCCAGAAATGCCACATTTCTCCCAAATATATCACATCTTCTCCAAGAAATACCAGGATTCCTCCTGAAATAGGAACTTTTCTCCCACAAATACCACCCTTCTCCCCCCAAATAGGACATTTTCTTCCAGACATGCCACATTTCTCCCAAATATATCACATCTTCTCCAAGAAATAACAGCTTTCCCCCTTCAAATAGGACCTTTTCCCCAAAAAAACCTCTTTTATCCCCAAAAGAGGACAGTTTCTGCCAGAAATGCCACATTTCTCCCAAATATATCACATCTTCTCCAAGAAATACCAGCTTTCCCCCTTCAAATAGGACCTTTTCACCCACAAATACCTCTTTTATCCCCAAAATAGAACAGTTTCTTCCAGAAATGCCACATTTCTCCCAAATAGATCACATCTTCTCCAAGAAATACCAGGTTTCCCCCTTCAAATAGGACCTTTTCACCCACAAATACCTCTTTTATCTCCAAAATAGGACAGTTTCTTCCAGAAATGCCACATTTCTCCCAAATATATCACAACTTCTCCAAGAAATACCACGTTTCCCACTTCAAATAGGACCTTTTCACCCACAAATACCTCTTTTATCCCCAAAACAGGACAATTTCTTCCAGAAATGCCACATTTCTCCCAAATAGATCACATCTTCTCCAAGAAATGCCACGTTTCCCCCTTCAAATAGGACATTTTCACCCACAAATACCTCTTTTATCCCCAAAATACGACAGTTTCTTCCAGACATGCCACATTTCTCCCAAATATATCACATCTTCTCATAGAATTACCAGCTTTCCCCCTTCAAATAGGACCTTTTCACCCACAAATACCACTTTTATCCACAAAAGAGGACAGTTTCTCCCAGAAATGCCACATTTCTCCCAAACATATCACATCTTCTCATAGAATTACCAGCTTTCCCCCTTCAAATAGGACCTTTTCACCCACAAAAAATTCTTTTATCCCCAAAATAGGACAGTTTCTTCCAGAAATGCCACATTTCTCCCAAATATATCACATCTTCTCCAAGAAATACCAGGTTTCCCCCTTCAAATACGACCTTTTCACCCACAAATACCTCTTTTATCCCTCAAATAGGACAGTTTCTTCCAGACATGCCACATTTCTCCCAAATATATCACATCTTCTCCAAGAAATACCAGGATTCCTCCTGAAAGAGGACCTTTTCTCCCTCAAATACCAGCTTTCCCCCCAAATAGGACAGTTTCTTCCAGAAATGCCACATTTCTCCCAAATAGATCACATCTTCTCCAAGAAATACCAGGTTTTCCCCTGGAAATAGGACCTTTTCACCCACAAATACCACTTTTATCCCCAAAAGAGGACAGTTTCTTCCAGACATGCCACATTTCTCCCAAATAGATCACATCTTCTCCAAGAAATACCAGGATTCCTCCTGAAAGAGGACCTTTTCTACCACAAATGCCAGCCTTCTCCCCCCAAATAGGACAGTTTCTTCCAGAAATGCCACATTTCTCCCAAATAGATCACATCTTCTCCAAGAAATACCAGCTTTCCCCCTTCAAATAGGACCTTTTCACCCACAAATACCTCTTTTATCACTCAAATAGGACAGTTTCTTCCAGAAATGCCACATTTCTCCCAAATACATCACATCTTCTCCAAGAAATACCACGTTTCCCCCTTCAAATAGGACCTTTTCACCCACAAATACCTCTTTTATCCCCAAAATAGGACAGTTTCTTCCAGAAATGCCACATTTCTCCCAAATATATCACATCTTCTCCAAGAAATACCAGGTTTCCCCCTTCAAATAGGACCTTTTCACCCACAAATACCTCTTTTATCCCCAAAAGAGGACAGTATCTTCCAGACATGCCACATTTCTCCCAAATATATCACATCTTCTCCAAGAAATACCAGGATTCCTCCTGAAATAGGAACTTTTCTCCCACAAATACCACCCTTCTCCCCCCAAATAGGACATTTTCTTCCAGACATGCCACATTTCTCCCAAATATATCACATCTTCTCCAAGAAATAACAGCTTTCCCCCTTCAAATAGGACCTTTTCCCCAAAAAAACCGCTTTTATCCCCAAAAGAGGACAGTTTCTTCCAGAAATGCCACATTTCTCCCAAATATATCACATCTTCTCCAAGAAATACCAGGTTTCCCACTTCAAATAGGACCTTTTCACCCACAAATACCTCTTTTATCCCCAAAACAGGACACTTTCTTCCAGAAAGGCCACATTTCTCCCAAATATATCTCATCTTCTCCAAGAAATACCAGGTTTCCCCCTTCAAATAGGACCTTTTCACCCACAAATACCTCTTTTATCCCAAAAGAGGACAGTTTCTTCCAGACATGCCACATTTCTCCCAAATATATCACATCTTCTCCAAGAAATACCTGGTTTCCCACTTCAAATAGGACCTTTTCACCCACGAATACCTCTTTTATCCCCAAAAGAGGACAGTTTCTTCCAGAAAGGCCATATTTCTCCCAAAGAGATCACATCTTCTCCAAGAAATACCAGGGTTCCCCCTCGAAATAGGACCTTTTCAACCACAAATACCACTTTTATCCCCAAAAGAGGACACTTTCTTCCAGAAAGGCCACATTTCTCCCAAATATATCGCATCTTCTCCAAGAAATACCTGCTTTCCCCTTCAAATAGGACCTTTTCTCCCACAAATACCAGCCTTCTCCCCCCAAATAGAACAGTTTCTTCCAGAAATGCCACATTTCTCCCAAACATATCACATCTTCTCCAAGAAATACCAGGTTTCCCCTTCAAATAGGACCTTTTCACCCACAAATACCTCTTTTATCCCCAAAAGAGGACAGTTTCTTCCAGAAAGGCCACATTTCTCCCAAATATATCACATCTTCTCCAAGAAATACCAGCTTTCCCCCTTCAAATAGGACCTTTTCACCCACTAATAGCAGGCTTCTCCCCCAAATAGGACAGTTTCTTCCAGAAATGCCACATTTCTCCCAAATATATCACATCTTCTCCAAGAAATACCAGCTTTCCCCCTTTAAATAGGACCTTTTCTGCCACAAATACCTGTTTTATCCCCAAAATAGGACACTTTCTTGCAGAAATGCCACATTTCTCCCAAATATATCACATCTTCTCCAAGAAATAACAGCTTTCCCCCTTCAAATAGGACCTTTTCACCCACAAATACCTGTTTTATCCCCAAAATAGGACAGTTTCTTCCAGACATGCCACATTTCTCCCAAATATATCACATCTTCTCCAAGAAATACCACGTTTCCCCCTTCAAATAGGACCTTTTCACCCACAAATACCTCTTTTATCCCCAAAAGAGGACAGTTTCTTCCTGACATGCCACATTTCTCCCAAATAGATCACATCTTCTCCAAGAAATACCAGGTTTCCCCCTTCAAATAGGACCTTTTCACCCACTAATACCTCTTTTATCCTCAAAAGAGGACAGTTTCTTCCAGAAATGCCACATTTCTCCCAAACATATCACATCTCCTCCAAGAAATACCAGGATTCCTCCTGAAATAGGACCTTTTCACCCACAAATACCTCTTTTATCCCCAAAAGAGGACAGTTTCTTCCAGAAATGCCACATTTCTCCCAAATAGATCACATCTCCTCCTAGAAATACCAGCTTTCCCCCTTCAAATAGGACCTTATCACCCACAAATACCTGTTTTATCCCCAAAAGAGGACAGTTTCTTCCAGAAAGGCCACATTTCTCCCAAGTATATCACATCTTCTCCAAGAAATACCACGTTTCCCCCTTCAAATAGGACCTTTTCACCCACAAATACCTCTTTTATCCCCAAAAGAGGACAGTTTCTTCCAGACATGCCACATTTCTCCCAAATAGATCACATCTTCTCCAAGAAATACCAGCTTTCCCCTTCAAATAGGAACTTATCACCCACAAATACTTCTTTTATTCCCAAAATAGGACAGTTTCTTCCAGACATGCCACATTTCTCCCAAATATATCACATCTTCTCATAGAATTACCAGCTTTCCCCCTTCAAATAGGACCTTTTCACCCACAAATACCTCGTTTATCCCCAAAAGAGGACAGTTTCTTCCAGAAATGCCACATTTCTCCCAAATATATCACATCTTCTCCAAGAAATGCCAGGATTCCTCCTGAAATAGGACCTTCTCAACCAAAACTACCAGCCTTCTCCCCCCAAATTGGACATTTTCTTCCAGAAAGGCCAGATTTCTCCCAAATATATCACATCTTCTCCAAGAAATGCCAGGATTCCTCCTGAAATAGGACCTTCTCACCCAAAACTACCAGCCTTCTCCCCCCATATTGGACATTTTCTTCCAGACATGCCACATTTCTCCCAAATATATCACCTCTTCTCCAAGAAATACCAGGTTTCCCCCTTCAAATAGGACCTTTTCACCCACAAATACCTCTTTTATCCCCAAAAGAGGACAGTTTCTTCCAGAAATGCCACATTTCTCCCAAATATATCACATCTTCTCCAAGAAATACCAGGTTTCCCCCTTCAAATAGGACCTTTTCACCCACAAATACCTCTTTTATCCCCAAAAGAGGACAGTTTCAACCAGAAAGGCCACATTTCTCCCAAATATAGCACATCTTCTCCAAGAAATACCAGGTTTACCCCTTCAAATAGGACCTTTTCACCCACAAATACCTGTTTTATCCCCAAAATTGGACAGTTTCTTCCAGACATGCCACATTTCTCCCAAATATACCACATCTTCTCCAAGAAATACCACGTTTCCCCTTCAAATAGGACCTTTTCACCAACAAGTACCTCTTTTATCCCCAAAAGAGGACAGTTTCTTCAAGAAATGCCACATTTCTCCCAAATATATCACATCTTCTCCAAGAAATACCAGGTTTCCCCCTTCAAATAGGACCTTTTCACCCACAAATACCTCTTTTATCCCCAAAAGAGGACAGTTTCTTCCTGACATGCCACATTTCTCCCAAATAGATCACATCTTCTCCTAGAATTACCAGCTTTCCCCCTTCAAATAGGACCTTTTCACCCACAAATACCTGTTTTATCCCCAAAAGAGGACAGTTTCTTCCAGAAATGCCTGATTTCTCCCAAATATATCACATCTTCTCCAAGAAATACCAGGTTTCCCCCTTCAAATAGGACCTTTTCACCCACAAATACCTCTTTTATCCCCAGAAGAGGACAGTTTCTTCCAGACATGCCACATTTCTCCCAAATATATCACATCTTCTCCAAGAAATACCACGATTCCTCCTGATAGAGGACATTTTCTCCCTCAAATACCAGCCTTCTCCCCCCATATAGGACAGTTTCTTCCTGACATGCCACATTTCTCCCAAATATATCACATCTTCTCCAAGAAATACCAGGTTTCCCCCTTCAAATACGACCTTTTCACCCACAAATACCACTTTTATCCCCAAAAGAGGACAGTATCTTCCAGAATGGCCACATTTCTCCCAAACATATCACATCTTCTCCAAGAAATACCAGCAGTCCCCCTTGAATTAGGAACTTTTCACCCACAAAAAATTCTATTATCCCCAAAAGAGGACAGTTTCTTCCAGAAATGCCACATTTCTCCCAAATATATCACATCTTCTCCAAGAAATACCAGGTTTCCCCCTTCAAATAGGACCTTTTCACCCACAAATACCTCTTTTATCCCCAAAAGAGGACAGTTTCTTCCAGACATGCCACATTTCTCCCAAATAGATCACAGCTTCTCCAAGAAATACCAGGTTTCCCCCTTCAAATAGCACCTTTTCACCCACAAATAACTGTTTTATCCCCAAAAGATGACAGTTTCTTCCAGAAATGCCACATTTCTCCCAAACATATCACATCTTCTCCAAGAAATGCCAGGTTTCCCCCTTCAAATAGGACCTTTTCACCCACAAATACCTCTTTTATCCTCAAAAGAGGACAGTTTCTTCCAGAAATGGCACATTTCTCACAAACATATCACATCTCCTCCAAGAAATGCCAGGATTCCTCCTGAAATAGGAACTTTTCTCCCACAAATACCACCCTTCTCCCCCAAATAGGACAGTTTCTTCCAGACATGCCACATTTCTCCCAAATAGATCACATCTTCTCCAAGAAATACCAGGTTTCCCCCTTCAAATAGGACCTTTTCCCCCAAAAAACCTGTTTTATCCCCAAAAGAGGACAGTTTCTTCCTGACATGCCACATTTCTCCCAGATATATCACATCTTCTCCAAGAAATACCAGGTTTCCCCCTTCAAATAGGACCTTTTCACCCACAAATACCACTTTTATCCCCAAAAGAGGACAGTTTCTGCCAGAAAGGCCACATTTCTCCCAAACATATCAAATCTCCTCCTAGAAATACCAGGTTTCCCCCTTCAAATAGGACCTTTTCACCCACAAAAAATTCTTTTATCCCCAAAATAGGACAGTTTCTTCCAGAAATGCCTGATTTCTCCCAAATATATATCATCTTCTCCAAGAAATACCAGGTTTCCCCCTTCAAATAGGACCTTTTCACCCACAAATACCTCTTTTATCCCCAAAAGAGGACAGTTTCTTCCAGACATGCCACATTTCTCCCAAATAGATCACATCTTCTCCAAGAAATACCAGGATTCCTCCTGAAAGAGGACCTTTTCTACCACAAATACAAGCCTTCTCCCCCCAAATAGGACAGTTTCTTCCAGAAATGCCACATTTCTCTTAAATAGATCACATCTTCTCCATGAAATAACAGGTTTCCCCCTTCAATTAGGACCTTTTCTCCATGAAATACCTCTTTTATCCCCAAAAGAGGACAGTTTCTTCCAGAAATGCCACATTTCTCCCAAATATATCACATCTTCTCCAAGAAATGCCAGGATTCCTCCTGAAAGAGGACCTTCTCACCCAAAACTACCAGCCGTCTCCCCCAAAATTGGACATTTTCTTCCAGAAATGCCACATTTCTCCCAAATATATTACATCTTCTCATAGAATTACCAGCTTTCCCCCTTCAAATAGGACCTTTTCACCCACAAATACCTCTTTTATCCCCAAAACAGGACACTTTCTTCCAGAAAGGCCACATTTCTCCCAAATATATCTCATCTTCTCCAAGAAATACCACGTTACCCCCTTCAAATAGGACCTTTTCACCCACAAATACCTCTTTTATCCCCAAAATAGGACAGTTTCTTCCAGACATGCCACATTTCTCCCAAATAGATCACATCTTCTCCAAGAAATACCAGGTTTCCCCCTTCAAATAGGACCTTTTCTCCCACAAATACCAGACTTCTCCCCCCAAATAGGACTGTTTCGTCCAGAAATGGCACATTTCTCCCAAACATATCACATCTTCTCCAAGAAATACCAGGTTTCCCCCTTCAAATAGGACCTTTTCACCCACAAATACCTGTTTTATCCCCAAAAGAGGACAGTTTCTTCCAGAAATGCCACATTTCTCCCAAACATATCACATCTCCTCCAAGAAATACCAGGATTCCTCCTGAAATAGGAACTATTCTCCCACAAATACCACCCTTCTCCCCCCAAATAGGACATTTTCTTCCAGACATGCCACATTTCTCCCAAACATACCACATCTTCTCCAAGAAATACCAGGTTTTCCCCTTCAAATAGGACCTTATCTCCCACAAATACCTGTTCTATCCCCATAAGAGGACAGTTTCTTCCAGAAATGCCACATTTCTCCTAAATAGATCACATCTTCTCCAAGAAATACCACGTTTCCCCCTTCAAATAGGAACTTTTCAACCACTAATACCTCTTTTATCCCCAAAAGAGGACAGTTTCTTCCAGGAATGCCACATTTCTCCTAAATAGATCACATCTTCTCCAAGAAATACCACGTTTCCCCCTTCAAATAGGACCTTCTCACCCACAAATACCTCTTTTATCCCCAAAAGAGGACAGTTTCTTCCGGAAATGCCACATTTCTCCCAAATATATCACAACTCCGCCAAGAAATACCAGGTTTCCCCCTTCAATTAGGACATTTTCTCCATGAAATACCTCTTTTATCCCCAATAGAGGACAGTTTCTCCCAGAAAGGCCACATTTCTCCCAAATATATCACATCTTCTCCAAGAAATACCAGGTTTCCCCTTCAAATAGGACCCTTTCAACCACTAATACCTCTTTTATCCCCAAAAGAGGACAGTTTCTCCTAGACATGCCACATTTCTCCCAAATATATCACATCTTCTCCAAGAAATACCAGCTTTCCCCCTTCAAATAGGACCTTCTCACCCACAAATACCTCTTTTATCCCCAAAAGAGGACAGTTTCTTCCAGACATGCCACATTTCTCCCAAATATATCACAGCTTCTCCAAGAAATTCCAGGTTCCCCCTTCAAATAGGACCTTTTCACCCACAAATACCTCTTTTATCCCCAAAAGAGGACAGTTTCTTCCAGAAATGCCACATTTCTCCCAAATAGATCACATCTTCTCCAAGAAATGCCAGGATTCCTCCTGAAATAGGACCTTCTCACCCAAAACTACCAGCCTTCTCCCCCCAAATTGGACATTTTCTTCCAGAAAGGCCAGATTTCTCCCAAATATATCACATCTTCGCCAAGAAATGCCATGATTCCTCCTGAAATAGGACCTTCTCACCCAAAACTACCAGCCTTCTCCCCCCATATTGGACATTTTCTTCCAGACATGCCACATTTCTCCCAAATATATCACCTCTTCTCCAAGAAATACCAGGTTTCCCCCTTCAAATAGGAACTTTTCACCCACAAATACCTCTTTTATCCCCAAAAGAGGACAGTTTCTTCCAGACATGCCACATTTCTCCCAAATATATCACATCTTCTCCAAGAAATACCAGGTTTCCCCCTTCAAATAGGACCTTATCACCCACAAATACCTCTTTTATCCCCAGAAGAGAACAGTTTCTTCCAGAAATGCCACATTTCTCCCACATAGATCACATCTTCTCCAAGAAATACCACGTTTCCCCCTTCAAATAGGACCTTTTCACCCACAAATACCTCTTTTATCCCAAAAGAGGACAGTTTCTTCCAGAAAGGCCTCATTTCTCCCAAATAGATCACATCTTCTCCAAGAAATACCAGGTTCCCCCTTCAAATAGGACCTTTTCACCCACAAATACCTGTTTTATTCCCAAAAGAGGACAGTTTCTTCCAAGAAAAATGCCACATTTCTCCCAAATATACCACATCTTCTCCAAGAAATACCAGGTTTCCCCCTTCAAATATGACCTTTTCACCCTCAAGTACCTGTTTTATTCCCAAAAGAGGACAGTTTCTTCAAGAAATGCCACATTTCTCCCAAATATATCACATCTTCTCCAAGAAATGCCACGTTTCCCCCTTCAAATAGGACCTTTTCACCCACAAATACCTCTTTTATCCCCAAAAGAGGACAGTTTCTTCCAGAAATGCCACATTTCTCCCAAATATATCACATCTTCTCCAAGAAATGCCACGTTTCCCCCTTCAAATACGACCTTTTCACCCACAAATACCTCTTTTATCCCCAAAAGAGGACAGTTTCTTTCTGACATGCCACATTTCTCCCAAATAGATCACATCTTCTCCAAGAAATACCAGCTTTCCCCCTTCAAATAGGACCTTTTCACCCACAAATACCTCTTTTATCCCCAAAAGAGGACAGTTTCTTCCAGAAATGCCTGATTTCTCCCAAATATATATCACCTTCTCCAAGAAATACCAGGTTTCCCCCTTCAAATAGGACCTTTTCACCCACAAATACCTCTTTTATCCCCAAAAGAGGACAGTTTCTTCCAGACATGCCACATTTCTCCCAAATAGATCACATCTTCTCCAAGAAATACCAGGATTCCTCCTGAAAGAGGACCTTTTCTCCCACAAATACCAGCCTTCTCCCCCAAATAGGACAGTTTCTTCCAGAAATGCCACATTTCTCTTAAATAGATCACATCTTCTCCAAGAAATACCAGGTTTCCCCCTTCAATTAGGACCTTTTCTCCATGAAATACCTCTTTTATCCCCAAAAGAGGACAGTTTCTTCCAGAAATGCCACATTTCTCCCAAATAGATCACATCTTCTCCAAGAAATACCAGGTTTCCCCCTTCAAATAGGACCTTCTCACCCAAAACTACCAGCCGTCTCCCCCAAAATTGGACATTTTCTTCCAGAAAGGCCAGATTTCTCCCAAATATATCACATCTTCTCCAAGAAATACCAGGATTCCTCCTGAAATAGGACCTTCTCACCGAAAACTACCGGCCTTCTCCCCCCAAATTGGACATTTTCTTCCAGAAATGCCACATTTCTCCCAAATATATCACATCTTCTCCAAGAAATACCAGGTTTCCCACTTCAAATAGGACCTTTTCACCCACAAATACCTCTTTTATCCCAAAACAGGACACTTTCTTCCAGAAAGGCCACATTTCTCCCAAATAGATCACATCTTCTCCAAGAAATACCACGTTGCCCCCTTCCAATAGGACCTTTTCACCCACAAATACCTCTTTTATCCCCAAAATAGGACAGTTTCTTCCAGACATGCCACATTCCTCCCAAATATATCACATCTTCTCCAAGAAATACCAGGTTTCCCCCTTCAAATAGGACCTTTTCTCCCACAAATACCAGACTTCTCCCCCAAATAGGACAGTTTCTTCCAGAAATGGCACATTTCTCCCAAACATATCACATCTTCTCCAAGAAATACCAGGTTTCCCCCTTCAAATAGGACCTTTTCACCCACAAATACCTGTTTTATCCCCAAAATTGGAAAGTTTCTTCCAGAAATGCCACATTTCTCCCAAATAGATCACATCTTCTCCAAGAAATACCAGGTTTCCCCCTTCAAATAGGACCTTTTCACCCACAAATACCTGTTTTATCCCCAAAATAGGAAAGTTTCTTCCAGAAATGCCACATTTCTCCCAAATATATCACATCTTCTCATAGAATTACCAGGTTCCCCCTTCAAATAGGACCTTTTCACCCACAAATACCTGTTTTATCCCCAAAATAGGACAGTTTCTTCCAGAAATGCCACATTTCTCCCAAATAGATCACATCTTCTCCAAGAAATACCAGCTTTCCCCCTTCAAATAGGACCTTTTCACCCACAAATACCTCTTTTATCCCCAAAAGAGGACAGTTTCTTCCAGAAATGCCAGATTTCTCCCAAATATATCACATCTTCTCCAAGAAATACCAGGTTTTCCCGTGGAAATAGGACCTTTTCACCCACAAATACCTCTTTTATCCCCAAAATAGGACAGTTTCTTCCAGAAAGGCCTCATTTCTCCCAAATATACCTCATCTTCTCCAAGAAATACCAGCTTTCCCCCTTCAAATAGGACCTTTTCACCCACAAATACCTCTTTTATCCCCAAACGAGGACAGTTTCTTCCAGACATGCCACATTTCTCCCAAATATATCACATCTTCTCCAAGAAATACCAGCTTTCCCCCTTCAAATAGGACCTTTTCAACCACAAATACCTCTTTTATCCCTGAAATTGGACATATTCTTCCAGAAATGCCACATTTCTCCCAAATATATCACATCTTCTCCAAGAAATAACAGCTTTCCCCCTTCAAATAGGACCTTTTCACCCACAAATACCTGTTTTATCCCCAAAATAGGACAGTTTCTTCCAGACATGCCACATTTCTCCCAAATAGATCACATCTTCTCCAAGAAATACCAGCTTTCCCCCTTCAAATAGGACCTTTTCACCCACAAATACCTGTTTTATCCCTAAAAGAGGACAGTTTCTTCCAGACATGCCACATTTCTCTTAAATAGATCACATCTTCTCCAAGAAATACCAGCTTTCCCCCTTCAAATAGGACCTTTTCACCCACAAATACCTCTTTTATCCCCAAAAGAGGACAGTTTCTTCCAGAAATGCCACATTTCTCCCAAACATATCACATCTCCTCCAAGAATTACCAGGATTCCTCCTGAAATAGGAACTTTTCTCCCACAAATACCACCCTTCTCCCCCCAAATAGGACATTTCTTCCAGACATGCCACATTTCTCCAAGATATATCACATCTTCTCCAAGAAATACCAGGTTTTCCCCTTCAAATAGGACCTTTTCACCCACAAATACCTGTTCTATCCCCATAAGAGGACAGTTTCTTCCAGAAATGCCACATTTCTCCTAAATAGATCACATCTTCTCCAAGAAATACCACGTTTCCCCCTTCAAATAGGACCTTTTCAACCACTAATACCTCTTTTATCCCCAAAATAGGACAGTTTCTTCCAGGAATGCCAGATTTCTCCCAAATAGATCACATCTTCTCCAAGAAATACCACGTTTCCCCCTTCAAATAGGACCTTCTCACCCACAAATACCTCTTTTATCCCCAAAAGAGGACAGTTTTTTCCAGACATGCCACATTTCTCCCAAATATATCACATCTTCTCCAAGAAATACCAGGTTTCCCCCTTCAAATAGGACCTTTTCACCCACAAATACCTCTTTTATCCCCAAAAGAGGACAGTTTCTTCCAGAAATGCCACATTTCTCCCAAATATATCACAACTCCGCCAAGAAATACCAGGTTTCCCCTTCAAATACGACATTTTCTCCATGAAATACCTCTTTTATCCCCAAAAGTGGACAGTTTCACCCAGAAAGGCCACATTTCTCCCAAATATATCAAATCTTCTCCAAGAAATACCAGCTTTCCCCCTTCAAATAAGACCCTTTCAACCACTAATACCTCTTTTATCCCCAAAAGAGGACAGTTTCTTCCAGAAAGGACACATTTCTCCGAAATATATCACATCTTCTCCAAGAAATGCCAGGATTCCTCCTGAAATAGGACCTTCTCACCCAAAACTACCAGCCTTCTCCCCCCAAATTGGACATTTTCTTCCAGAAAGGACACATTTCTCCCAAATATATCACATCTTCTCCAAGAAATACCAGGATTCCTCCTGAAATAGGACATTCTCACCCAAAACTACCAGCCTTCTCCCCCCAAATTGGACATTTTCTTCCAGAAAGGCCACATTTCTCCCAAATATATCACATCTTCTCCAAGAAATACCAGGATTCCCCCTTCAAATAGGAGCTTATCACCCACAAATACCTCTTTTATCCCCAGAAGAGGACAGTTTCTTCCAGAAATGCCACATTTCTCCCAAATATATCACATCTTCTCCAAGAAATACCAGGTTTCCCCTTCAAATAGGACCTTTTCACCCACAAATACCTCTTTTATCCCCAAAAGAGGACAGTTTCTTCCAGAAAGGCCACATTTCTCCCAAATAGATCACATCTTCTCCAAGAAATACCAGGTTTCCCCCTTCAAATAGGACCTTTTCACCCACAAATACCTGTTTTATTCCCAAAAGAGGACAGTTTCTTCAAGAAATGCCACATTTCTCCCAAATATACCACATCTTCTCCAAGAAATACCAGGTTTCCCCCTTCAAATAGGACCTTTTCACCCACAAGTACCTGTTTTATCCCCAAAAGAGGACAGTTTCTTCAAGAAATGCCACATTTCTCCCAAATATATCACATCTTCTCCAAGAAATGCCACGTTTCCCCCTTCAAATAGGAACTTTTCAACCACAAATACCTCTTTTATCCCCAAAAGAGGACAGTTTCTTCCAGAAATGCCACATTTCTCCCAAATATATCACATCTTCTCCAAGAAATGCCACGTTTCCCCCTTCAAATACGACCTTTTCACCCACAAATACCTCTTTTATCCCCAAAAGAGGACAGTTTCTTCCTGACATGCCACATTTCTCCCAAATAGATCACATCTTCTCCAAGAAATACCAGCTTTCCCCCTTCAAATAGGACCTTTTCACCCACAAATACCTCTTTTATCCCCAAAAGAGGACAGTTTCTTCCTGAAATGCCTGATTTCTCCCAAATATATATCACCTTCTCCAAGAAATACCAGGTTTCCCCCTTCAAATAGGACCTTTTCACCCACAAATACCTCTTTTATCCCCAAAAGAGGACAGTTTCTTCCAGACATGCCACATTTCTCCCAAATATATCACATCTTCTCCAAGAAATACCAGGATTCCTCCTGAAAGAGGACCTTTTCTACCACAAATACCAGCCTTCTCCCCCCAAATAGGACAGTTTCTTCCAGAAATGCCACATTTCTCTTAAATAGATCACATCTTCTCCAAGAAATACCAGGATTCCCCCTTCAATTAGGACCTTTTCTCCATGAAATACCTCTTTTATCCCCAAAAGAGGACAGTTTCTTCCAGAAATGCCACATTTCTCCCAAATATATCACATCTTCTCCAAGAAATGCCAGGATTCCTCCTGAAAGAGGACCTTCTCACCCAAAACTACCAGCCGTCTCCCCCAAAATTGGACATTTTCTTCCAGAAAGGCCAGATTTCTCCCAAATATATCACATCTTCTCCAAGAAATACCAGGATTCCTCCTGAAATAGGACCTTCTCACCCAAAACTACCAGCCTTCTCCCCCCAAATTGGACATTTTCTTCCAGAAATGCCACATTTCTCCCAAATATATCACATCTTCTCCAAGAAATACCAGGTTTCCCACTTCAAATAGGACCTTTTCACCCACAAATACCTCTTTTATCCCCAAAACAGGACACTTTCTTCCAGAAAGGCCACATTTCTCCCAAATATATCTCATCTTCTCCAAGAAATACCACGTTGCCCCCTTCCAATAGGACCTTTTCACCCACAAATACCTCTTTTATCCCCAAAAGAGGACAGTTTCTTCCAGACATGCCACATTCCTCCCAAATATATCACATCTTCTCCAAGAAATACCAGGTTTCCCCCTTCAAATAGGACCTTTTCTCCCACAAATACCAGTCTTCTCCCCCCAAATAGGACAGTTTCTTCCAGAAATGGCACATTTCTCCCAAACATATCACATCTTCTCCAAGAAATACCAGGTTTCCCCCTTCAAATAGGACCTTTTCACCCACAAATACCTGTTTTATCCCCAAAATAGGAAAGTTTCTTCCAGAAATGCCACATTTCTCCCAAATATATCACATCTTCTCCAAGAAATACCAGCTTTCCCCCTTCAAATAGGACCTTTTCACCCACTAATAGCAGGCTTCTCCCCCAAAAGAGGACAGTTTCTTCCAGAAAGGCCACATTTCTCCCAAATATATCACATCTCCTTCAAGAAATACCAGCTTTCCCCTTCAAATAGGACCTTTTCAACCACAAATACCTGTTTTATCCCCAAAACAGGACAGTTTCTTCCAGAAATGCCACATTTCTCCCAAATATATCACATCTTCTCATAGAATTACCGGGTTCCCCCTTCAAATAGGACCTTTTCACCCACAAATACCTGTTTTATCCCCAAAATAGGACAGTTTCTTCCAGACATGCCACATTTCTCCCAAATATATCACATCTTCTCCAAGAAATACCAGCTTTCCCCCTTCAAATAGGACCTTTTCACCCACAAATACCTGTTTTATCCCTAAAAGAGGACAGTTTCTTCCAGACATGCCACATTTCTCTTAAATAGATCACATCTTCTCCAAGAAATACCAGGTTTCCCCCTTCAAATAGGACCTTTCCACCACAAATACCTCTTTTATCCCCAAAAGAGGACAGTTTCTTCCAGAAATGGCACATTTCTCCCAAACATATCACATCTCCTCCAAGAAATACCAGGATTCCTCCTGAAATAGGAACTTTTCTCCCACAAATACCACCCTTCTCCCCCCAAATAGGACATTTTCTTCCAGAAAGGCCACATTTCTCCAAAATATATCACATCTTCTCCAAGAAATACCAGGTTTTCCCCTTCAAATAGGACCTTTTCACCCACAAATACCTGTTCTATCCCCATAAGAGGAAAGTTTCTTCCAGAAATGCCACATTTCTCCTAAATAGATCACATCTTCTCCAAGAAATACCACGTTTCCCCCTTCAAATAGGACCTTTTCAACCACTAATACCTCTTTTATCCCCAAAAGAGGACAGTTTCTTCCAGGAATGCCAGATTTCTCCCAAATAGATCACATCTTCTCCAAGAAATACCACGTTTCCCCCTTCAAATAGGACCTTCTCACCCACAAATACCTCTTTTATCCCCAAAAGAGGACAGTTTCTTCCAGAAATGCCACATTTCTCCCAAATATATCACAACTCCGCCAAGAAATACCAGGTTTCCCTCTTCAATTAGGACATTTTCTCCATGATATACCTCTTTTATCCCCAAAAGTGGACAGTTTCTCCCAGAAAGGCCACATTTCTCCCAAATAGATCACATCTTCTCCAAGAAATACCAGCTTTCCCCCTTCAAATAGGACCCTTTCAACCACTAATACCTCTTTTATCCCCAAAAGAGGACAGTTTCTTCCAGAAAGGACACATTTCTCCCAAATATATCACATCTTCTCCAAGAAATGCCAGGATTCCTCCTGAAATAGGACCTTCTCACCCAAAACTACCAGCCTTCTCCCCCCAAATTGGACATTTTCTTCCAGAAAGGACACATTTCTCCCAAATATATCACATCTTCTCCAAGAAATACCAGGATTCCTCCTGAAATAGGACCTTCTCACCCAAAACTACCAGCCTTCTCCCCCCAAATTGGACATTTTCTTCCAGAAAGGCCACATTTCTCCCAAATATATCACATCTTCTCCAAGAAATACCAGGATTCCCCCTTCAAATAGGACCTTATCACCCACAAATACCTCTTTTATCCCCAAAAGAGGACAGCTTCTTCCAGAAATGCCACATTTCTCCCAAATATATCACATCTTCTCCAAGAAATACCAGGTTTCCCCCTTCAAATAGGACCTTTTCACCCACAAATACCTCTTTTATCCCCAAAAGAGGACAGTTTCTTCCAGAAAGGCCACATTTCTCCCAAATATATCACATCTTCTCCAAGAAATACCAGGTTTCCCCCTTCAAATAGGACCTTATCACCCACAAATACCTCTTTTATCCCCAAAAGAGGACAGTTTCTTCCAGAAATGCCACATTTCTCCCAAATATATCACATCTTCTCCAAGAAATACCAGCTTTCCCCCTTCAAATAGGACCTTTTCACCCACAGATACCTCTTTTATCCCTAAAATAGGACAGTTTCTTCCAGAAATGCCAGATTTCTCCCAAATATATCTCATCTTCTCCAAGAAATACTAGGATTCCTCCTGAAAGAGGACCTTTTCTCCCTCAAATACCAGCCTTCTCCCCCCAAATAGGACAGTTTCTTCCAGAAATGCCACATTTCTCCCACATATATCACATTTTCTCCAAGAAATACCAGCTTTCCCCCTTCAAATAGGACCTTTTCTCCCACAAATACCTGTTTTATCCTCAAAATAGGACAGTTTCTTCCGGAAATGGCACATTTCTCCCAAATAGATCACATCTTCTCCAAGAAATACCAGCTTTCCCCCTTCAAATAGGACCTTTTCACCCACAAATACCTCTTTTATCCCAAAATAGGACAGTTTCTTCCAGAAGTGCCATATTTCTCCCAAACATATCACATCTTCTCCAAGAAATACCAGGTTTCCCCCTTCAAATAGGAACTTTTCACCCACAAATACCTCTTTTATCCCCAAAAGAAGACAGTTTCTTCCAGAAATGCCACATTTCTCCCAAATAGATCACATCTTCTCCAAGAAATACCACGTTTCCCCCTTCAAATAGGACCTTTTCACCCACAAATACCTGTTTTATCCCCAAAAGAGGACAGTTTCTTCCTGACATGCCACATTTCTCCCACATACATCACATCTCCTGCAAGAACATCCAGCTTTACCCCTTGACATAGGACCTTTTCTCCCTCAAATACCTCTTTTATCCCCAAAAGAGGACAGTTTCTTCCAGAAATGCCACATTTCTCCCAAATAGATCACATCTTCTCCAAGAAATACCAGCTTTCCCCCTTCAAATAGGACCTTCTCACCCACAAATACCTCTTTTATCCCTAAAATAGGACAGTTTCTTCCAGAAATGCCTGATTTCTCCCAAATATATCACATCTTCTCCAAGAAATACCAGAATTCCTCCTGAAAGAGGACCTTTTCTCCCTCAAATACCAGCCTTCTCCCCCCAAATAGGACAGTTTCTTCCAGAAATGCCACATTTCTCCCAAATAGATCACATCTTCTCCAAGAAATACCAGGTTTCCCCCTTCAAATAGGACCTTTTCACCCACAAATACCTCTTTTATCCCCATAAGAGGACAGTTTCTTCCAGAAATGCCACATTTCTCCCAAATATATCACATCTTCTCCAAGAAATACCACGCTTCCCCGTTCAAATAGGACCTTTTCCCCAAAAAAACCTCTTTTATCCCCAAAATAGGACAGTTTCTTCCAGGAATGCCAGATTTCTCCCAAATATATCACATCTTCTCCAAGAAATACCAGGATTCCTCCTGAAAGAGGACCTTCTCACCGAAAACTACCAGCCTTCTCCCCCAAATTGGACATTTTCTTCCAGAAAGGCCACATTTCTCCCAAATATATCACATCTTCTCCAAGAAATACCAGGATTCCTCCTGAAATAGGACCTTCTCACCCACAACTACCAGCCTTCTCGCCCCAAATTGGACATTTTCTTCCAGAAAGGCCACATTTCTCCCAAATAGATCACGTCTTCTCCATGAAATACCAACTTTCCCCCTTCAAATAGGACCTTTTCTCCCACAAATACCTGTTTTATCCCCAAAAGAGGACAGTTTCTTCCAGAAAGGCCACATTTCTCCCAAATAGATCACCTCTTCTCCAAGAAATACCAGGTTTCCCCCTTCAAATAGGACCTTTTCACCCACAAATAGCTGTTTTATCCCCAAAAGAGGACAGTTTCTTCCAGAAAGGCCACATTTCTCCCAAAGATATCACATCTTCTCCAAGAAATACCAGGTTTCCAACTTCAAATAGGACCTTTTCACCCACTAATACCGGGCTTCTCCCCCCAAATAGGACATTTTCTTCCAGACATGCCACATTTCTCCCAAATATATCACATCTTCTCCAAGAAATGCCAGGTTTCCCCCTTCAAATAGAAAATTTTCACCCACAAATACCTGTTTTATCCCCAAAAGAGGACAGTTTCTTCCAGAAATGCCACATTTCTCCCAAATATATCACATCTTCTCCAAGAAATACCACGCTTCCCCCTTCAAATAGGAACTTTTCACCCACAAATACCTCTTTTATCCCCAAAAGAGGACAGTTTCTTCAAGAAATGCCACATTTCTCCCAAATAGATCACATCACCTCCAAGAAATACCAGGATTCCTCCTGAAATAGGATATTTTCTCCCACAAATACCAGCCTTCTCCCCCAAAATTGGACATTTTCTTCCAGACATGCGACATATCACCCAAATATATCACAGCTTCTCCAAGAAATACCGGCCTTCACCCTTCAAATTGGACCTTTTCACCTACAAATACCTCTTTTATCCCCAAAATAGAACAGTTTCTTCCAGAAATGCCACATTTCACCCAAACATATCACATCTTCTCCAAGAAATACCAGGATACCTCCTTCAAATAGGACCTTTTCACCCACAAGTACCTGTTTTATCCCCAAAAGAGGACAGTTTCTTCCAGAAAGGCCACATTTCTCCCAAACATATCACATCTCCTCCAAGAAATACCAGGATTTCTCCTGTAATAGGACCTTTTCTCCCACAAATACCAGCCTTTTCCCCCCAAAAGAGGACAGTTTCTTCCAGAAATGCCACATTTCTCCCAAATATATCACATCTTCTCCAAGAAATACCAGGTTTCCCCCTTCAAATAGGACCTTTTCACCCACAAATACCTCTTTTATCCCCTAAATTGGACAGTTTCTTCCAGACATGCCACATTTCTCCCAAACATATCACATCTTCTCCAAGAAATACCACGTTTCCCCCTTTAAATAGGACCTTTTCCCCCCAAAAAACTCTTTTATCCCCAAAAGACGACAGTTTCTTCGAGAAATGCCACATTTCTCCCAAATATATCACATCTTCTCCAAGAAATACCAGCTTTCCCCCTTCAAATAGGACCTTTTCACCCACAAATACCTCTTTTATCCCCAAAAGAGGACAGTTTCTTCCAGAAATGCCACATTTCTCCCAAATATATCACATCTTCTCCAAGAAATACCAGGATTCCTCCTGAAATAGGACCTTTTCTCCCACAAATACCAGCCTTCTCCCCCCAAAATAGGACAGTTTCTTCCAGAAATGCCACATTTCTCCCAAATAGATCACATCTTCTCCAAGAAATACCAGCTTTCCCCCTTCAAATAGGACCTTATCACCCACAAATACCTCTTTTATCCCCAAAATAGAACAGTTACGTTTAGAAATGCCACATTTCTCCCAAACATATCACATCTTCTCCAAGAAATACCAGGTTTCCTCCTTGAAATAGGACCTTTTCACCCACAAATACCTCTTGTATCCCCAAAATAGGACAGTTTCTTCCAGACATGCCACATTTCTCCCAAATATATCACATCTTCTCCAAGAAATACCAGCTTTCCCCCTTCAAATAGGACCTTTTCACCCACAAATACCTCTTTTATCCCCAAAAGAGGACAGTTTCAGCCAGAAAGGCCACATTTCTCCCAAATAGATCACATCTTCTCCAAGAAATACCAGCTTTCCCCCTTCAAATAGGACCTTTTCACCCACAAATACCTCTTTTATCCCCAAAAGAGGACAGTTTCTTCCAGAAATGCCAGATTTCTCCCAAATATATCACATCTTCTCCAAGAAATAACAGGTTTCCCCCTTCAAATACAACGTTTTCACCCACAAATAGCTCTTTTATCCCCAAAAGAGGACAGTTTCTTCCAGAAAGGCCTCATTTCTCCCAAATATACCTCATCTTCTCCAAGAAATACCAGCTTTCCCCCTTCAAATAGGACCTTTTCACCACAAATACCTCTTTTATCCCCAAAAGAGGACAGTTTCTTCCAGACATGCCTCATTTCTCCCAAATATATCAAATCTTCTCCAAGAAATACCAGCTTTGCAACGTCAAATAGGACCTTTTCAACCACTAATACCTGTTTTATCCCCAAAAGAGGACAGTTTCTTCCAGAAATGCCACATTTCTCCCAAATATATCACATCTTCTCCAAGAAATACCAGCTTTCCCCCTTCAAATAGGACCTTTTCACCCACAAATACCTCTTTTATCCCCAAAAGAGGACAGTTTCTGCCAGAAATGCCACATTTCTCCCAAATAGATCACATCTCCTCCAAGAAATACCAGGATTCCTCCTGAAATAGGACCTTTTCTCCCACAAATACCAGCCTTCTCCCCCCAAATAGGACATTTTCTTCCAGACATGCCACATATCACCCAAATATATCACATCTTCTCCAAGAAATACCAGCTTTCCCCCTTCAAATAGGACGTTTTCACCCACAAGTACCTGTTTTATCCCCAAAATAGAACAGTTTCTTCCAGACACGCCACATTTCTCCCAAACATATCACATCTTCTCCAAGAAATACCAGGATTTCTCCTGTAATAGGACCTTTTCTCCCACAAATACCAGCCTTTTCCCCTCAAAAGAGGACAGTTTCTTTTAGAAATGCCATATTTCTCCCAAATATATCACATCTTCTCCAAGAAATACCAGGTTTTCCCCTGGAAATAGGACCTTATCACCCACAAATACCTCTTTTATCCCCAAAAGAGGACAGTTTCTTCCAGAAAGGCCACATTTCTCCCAAATATATCACATCTTCTCATAGAATTACCAGCTTTCCCCCTTCAAATAGGACCTTTTCACCCACAAATACCTGTTTTATCCCCAAAAGAGGACAGTTTCTCCCAGAAATGCCACATTTCTCCCAAACATATCACATCTTCTCATAGATTTACAGCTTTCCCCCTTCAAATAGGACCTTTACACCCACAAATACCTCTTTTATCCCCAAAATTGGACAGTTTCTTCCAGAAAGGCCACATTTCTCCCAAATATATCACATCTTCTCCAAGAAATACCAGGGTTCCTCCTGAAATACGACCTTTTCACCCACAAATACCTCTTTTATCCCTCAAATAGGACAGTTTCTTCCAGAAATGCCACATTTCTCCCAAATATATCACATCTTCTCCAAGAAATACCAGGATTCCTCCTTGAAATACGACCTTTTCTCCCACAAATACCAGCCTTCTCCCCCCAAATAGGACAGTTTCTTCCAGAAATGCCACATTTCTCCCAAATATATCACATCTTCTCCAAGAAATACCAGCTTTCCCCCTTCAAATAGGACCTTATCACCCACAAATACCTCTTTTGTCCCCAAAATAGAACAGTTACGTCCAGAAATGCCACATTTCTCCCAAGCATATCACATCTTCTCCAAGAAATACCAGCTTTCCTCCTTGAAATAGGACCTTTTCACCCACAAATACCTCTTGAATCCCCAAAAGAGGGCAGTTTCTTCCTGACATGCCACATTTCTCCCAAATATAGCACATCTTCTCCAAGAAATACCAGGTTTCCCCCTTGTAATAAGACCTTTTCACCCACAAATACCTCTTTTATCCCCAAAAGAGGACAGTTTCTTCCAGAAATGCCACATTTCTCCCAAATAGATCACATCTTCTCCAAGAAATACCAGGTTTCCCCCTTCAAATAGGACCTTTTCACCCACAAATACCTCTTTTATCCCCAAAAGAGGACAGTTTCTTCCAGAATGGCCAGATTTCTCCCAAATAGATCACATCTTCTCCAAGAAATACCAGCTTTCCCCCTTCAAATAGGACCTTTTCACCCACAAATACCTCTTTTATCCCCAAAAGAGGACAGTTTCTTCCAGAAATGCCACATTTCTCCCAAATATATCACATCTTCTCCAAGAAATAACAGGTTTCCCCCTTGAATTAGGACCTTTTCAACCACAAATACCTGTTTTATCCCCCAAATAGGACAGTTTCTTCCAGAAAGGCCAAATTTCTCCCAAATATATCACATCTTCTCCAAGAAATACCAGGTTTCCCCCTTCAAATAGGACCTTTTCACCCACAAATACCTCTTTTATCCCCAAAAGAGGACAGTTTCTTCCAGAAATGCCACATTTCTCCCAAGTATATCACATCTTCTCCAAGAAATACCAGGTTTCCCCCTTCAAATAGGACCTTTTCACCCACAAATACCTCTTTTATCCCCAAAAGAGGACAGCTTCTTCCAGACATGCCACATTTCTCCCAAGTATATCACATCTTCTCCAAGAAATACCAGGTTTTCCCCTGGAAATAGGAACTTTTCACCCACAAATACCTCTTTTATCCCCAAAAGAGGACAGTTTCTTCCAGAAACGCCACATTTCTCCCAAATATATCAAATCTTCTCCAAGAAATACCAGGTTTCCCCCTTCAAATAGGACCTTTTCACCCACAAATACCTGTTTTATCCCCTAAATAGGACAGTTTCTTCCAGAAAGGCCACATTTCTCCCAAATATATCGCATCTTCTCCAAGAAATACCAGGTTTCCCCCTTCAAATAGGACCTTTTCAACCACAAATACCTGTTTTATCCCTCAAATTGGACATATTCTTCCAGAAATGCCAGATTTCTCCCAAATATATCACATCTTCTCCAAGAAATACCACGTTTCCCCCTTCAAATAGGACCTTTTCACCCACAAATACCTCTTTTATCCCCAAAAGAGGACAGCTTCTTCCAGGAATGCCACATTTCTCCCAAATATATCACATCTTCTCCAAGAAATACCAGGTTTTCCCCTGGAAATAGGACCTTTTCACCCACAAATACCTCTTTTATCCCCAAAAGAGGACAGTTTCTTCCAGAAATGCCACATTTCTCCCAAATATATCACATCTTCTCCAAGAAATACAAGCTTTCCCCCTTCAAATCGGACGTTTTCACCCACAAATATCTGTTTTATCCCCAAAAGAGGACAGTTTCTTCCAGAAATGCCACATTTCTCCCAAATGTATCACACCTTCTCCAAGAAATACCACGTTTCCCCCTTCAAATAGGACATTTTCACCCTCAAGTACCTCTTTTATCCCCAAAAGAGGACAGTTTCTTCCAGAAATGCCACATTTCTCCCAAGTAGATCACATCTTCTCCAAGAAATACCACGTTTCCCCCTTCAAATAGGAGCTTTTCACCCACAAATACCTCTTTTATCCCCAAAATAGGACAGTTTCTTCCAGGAATGCCACATTTCTCCCAAATAGATCACATCTTCTCCAAGAAATACCAGGTTTCCCCCTTCAAATAGGACCTTTTCACCCACAAATACCAGCCTTCTCCCCCCAAAAGTGGACAGTTTCTTCCAGAAAGGCCGGATTTCTCCCAAATATATCACATCTTTTCAAAGAAATACCAGGTTTCCCTCTTCAAATAGGACCTTTTCACCCACAAATACCTCTTTTATCCCCAAAAGAGGACAGTTTCTTCCAGAAATGCCACATTTCTCCCTAATATATCACATCTCCAAGAAATACCACGTTTCCTCCTGAAATAGGACCTTGTCACCCACAGATTCCTGTTTTATCCCTTTGTTCCGAGCGACTTTTCGTTTTGGAGTGTTTATCCGCTGCTACACTTCAGCATTCTGTGACGAATAAAATAGAAGAGAAAAGCCCCACTAATAAGGCAGCTAGAAGGTCCAGGATCCACGCACATTGTGCTTTCAGGGAGGACGTTCCGGAAAGTCGAGAGTTGTGGCTTCTTTCCTGCGGAGAAAAATACCCCTGTTTTCAGGCATTGCAGGACGCTGAATTCGCACGTTCTCGGCATTTCAATACCGCTCCTTCGCTCTCGTGGCTCGAAGGCGGCACTCGCTCTGAACCGCTCCGGAGAGTCTGCAGTTGCTGTCCGGTCCATCGCGGTTCTGCCCGAGTGCCGCTTGCAGCCTTCAGCAGCGCTCTCGTTTCTCTCGGATGCCGGGAAAGAGCGACTTCAGCCGGATGCTTTGCTCCGACGAGTGAGCGGCTTCTTCTGCGCACATCGCAATGGAGCGCTTTTGACTTCTCCATGTGTCCATGCAGAATGCACTACGCTTCTCTCTCATTCTTATCCCTTCCTTCCGAGCGACATTTCGTTTTGGAGTGTTTATCCGATGCTACACTTCAGCATTCTGTGACGAATAGAGTAGAAGAGAAAAGCCCCACTAATAAGGCAGCTAGAAGCTCCAGAAGCCACACACTTTGTGCTTTCAGGGAGGACGTTCCAGGAAGTCGAGAGTTGTGGCTTGTTTCCTGCGGAGAAAAAACCCCCTGTTTTCAGACAATGCAGTAGGCTGAATTCGCATCTTCTCGGCATAGGAATACCGCTCCTTCGCTCTCGTGGCTCGAAAGCGGCATTTGCGCTGAACCACACCGCACAGTCTGCAGTTGCAGACTACTGAATAGCCTCAAAACAGGGGGTTTTATCTCCGCAGGAAACAAGCCACAACTCTCGACTTTCTGGAACGTCCTCCCTGAAAGCACTACGTGTGTCGCTCCTCGAACTTCTAGCTGCCTTATTAGTGGGGCTTTTCTCTTCTACTCTATTCGTCACAGAATGCTGAAGTGTAGCATCGGATAAACACTCCAAAACGAAATGTCGCTCGGAAAAAGGGATAAGAATGAGAGAGAAGCGTAGTGCATTCTGCATGGACAGAAGGAGAAGTCAGAAGCTCTCCATTGCGATGTGCGCAGAAGAAGCCGCTCACTTGTCGGAGAAAAGCATCCGGCTGAAGTCGCTCTTTCCCGGCATCGGAGAGAAACGAGACCGCTGCTGAAGGCTGCAAGCGGCACTCGGGCAGAATCGCGATGGACCGGCCAGCAACTGCAGACTCTCCGGAGCGGTTCAGCGCGAGTGCCGCTTTCGAGCCACGAGAGCGAAGGAGCGGTATTGAAATGCCGAGAACGTGCGAATTCAGCCTACTGCATTGCCTGAAAACAGGGGGTCTTTTCTCCGCAGGAAACAAGCCACAACTCTCGACTTTCTGGAACGTCCTCCCTGAAAGCACAACGTGTGTGGCTTCTGGAGCTTCTAGCTGCCTTATTAGTGGAGCATTTCTCTTCTACTCTATTCGTCACAGAATGCTGAAGTGTAGCATCGGATAAACACTCCAAAACGAAATGTCGCTCGGAAAAAGGGATAAGAATGAGAGAGAAGCGTAGTGCATTCTGCATGGACAGAAGGAGAAGTCAGAAGCGCTCCATTGCGATGTGCGCAGAAGAAGCCGCTCACTCGTCGGAGCAAAGCATCCGGCTGAAGTCGCTCTTTCCCGGCATCCGAGAGAAACGAGACCGCTGCTGAAGGCTGCAAGCGGCACTCGGGCAGAACCGCGATGGACCGGACAGCAACTGCAGACTCTCCGGAGCGGTTCAGCGCGAGTGCCGCATTCGAGCCACGAGAGCGAAGGAGCGGTATTGAAATGCCGAGAACGTGCGAATTCAGCGTCCAACATTGCCTGAAAACAGGGGGTTTTTTCTCCGCAGGAAAGAAGCCACAACTCTCGACTTTCTGGAACGTCCTCCCCGAAAGCACAACGTGTGTGACTTCTGGACCTTCTAGCTGCCTTATTATTGGGGCTTTTCTCTTCTATTTTATTCGTCACATAATGCTGATGTGTAGCACAGGATAAAAACTCCAAAACGAAAAGTCGCTCGGAACAAAGGGATAAAACAGGTATGTGTGGGTGACAAGGTCCTATTTCAGGAGGAAACCTGGTATTTCTTGGAGTTGTGATATATTTGGGAGAAATGTGGCATGTCTGGAAGAAACTGTCCTATTTTGGGGATCAAAGAGGTATTTGTGGGTGAAAAGGTCCTATTCGAAGGGGGAAAGCTGGTATTTCTTGGAGAAGATGTGATATTTTGGGAGAAATGTGGCATGTCAGGAAGAAACTCTCCTCTTTTGGGGACAAAACATGTATTTGTGGGCGAAAAAGTCCTATTTGAAGGGGGAAACCTGGTATTTCTTGGAGAAGATGTGATATATTTGGGAGAAATCTGGCATTTCTGGAAGAAACTGTCCTATTTGGGGGGAGAAGGCTGGTATTTGTGGGTGAGAAGGTCCTATTTGAAGGGGTAACCCTGGTATTTCTTGGAGAAGATGTGATCTATTTGGGAGAAATGTGGCCTTTCTGGAAGAAACTGTCCTCTTTTGGGGATAAAAAGGTATTTGTTGATGAAAAGGTCCTATTTGAAGGGGGATAGCTGGTATTTCTTGGAGAAGATGTGATCTATTTGGGAGAAATGTGGCCTTTCTATAAGAAACTGTCCTCTTTTGGGGATCAAAGAGGTATTTGTGGGTGAAAAGGTCCTATTTGAACGGGGAACCCTGGTATTTCTTGGAGAAGATGTGATATATTTGGGAGAAATGTGGCATGTCTGGAAGAAAATATCCTATTTTGGGGATAAAACAGGTATTTGTGGGAGAAAAGGTCCTATTTGAAGGGGGAAACCTGGTATTTCTTGGAGAAGATGTGATATATTTGGGAGAAATGTGGCATGTCAGGAAGAAACTGACCTATTTTGGGGACAAAACATGTATTTGTGGGCGAAAAAGACCTATTTGAAGGGGGAAACCTGGTATTTCTTGGAGAAGATGTGATCTATTTGGGAGAAATGTGGCATTCCTGGAAGAAACTGTCCAATTTTGGGGATAAAAGAGGTTTTTTTGGGGAAAAGGTCCTATTTGAAGGGGGAAACCTGGTATTTCTTGGAGAAGATGTGATATATTTGGGAGAAATGTGGCATTTCTGGAAGAAACTGTCGTATTTTGGGGATAAAAGAGGTATTTGTGGGTGAAAAGGTCCTATTTGAAGGGGGAACCCTGGTATTTCGTGGAGAAGATGTGATATATTTGGGAGAAATCTGGCATTTCTGGAAGAATATGTTCCATTTGAGGGATAAAACAGGTATTTGTGGTTGAAAAGGTCCTATTTGAAGGGGGATACCTGGTATTTCTTGGAGAAGATGTGATATGTTTGGGAGAAATGTGGCATGTCTGGAAGAAACTGTCCTATTTTGGGGATAAAAGAGGTATGTGTGGGTGAAAAGGTCCTATTTGAAGGGGGAAAGCTGGTATTTCTTGGAGAAGATGTGGTATATTTGGGAGAAATGTGGCATTTCTGGAAGAAACTGTCCTCTTTTGGGGATAAAACAGGTATTTGTGGGTGAAAAGGTCCTATTTGAAGGGGGAAACCTGTAATTTCTTGGAGAAGATGTGATATATTTGGGAGAAATCTGGCATTTCTTGAAGAAACTGTCCTCTTTTGGGGATAAAAGAGGTATTTGTGGGTGAAAAGGTCCTATTTGAAGGGGGAAAGCTGGTATTTCTTGGAGAAGATGTGATATATTTGGGAGAAATGTGGCATGTCTGGAAGAAACTGTCCTCTTTTGGGGATAAAAGCGGTATTTGTGGGTGAAAAGGTCCTATTTGAAGGGGGAACCCTGGTATTTCTTGGAGAAGATGTGATATATTTGGGAGAAATGTGGCATGTCTGGAAGAAGCTGTCCTCTTTTGGGGATAAAAGGGGTATTTGTGGGTGATAAGGTCCTATTTGAAGGGGGAAACGTGGTATTTCTTGGAGAAGATGTGATATATTTGGGAGAAATGTGGCGTGTCTGGAAGAAACTGTCCTCTTTTGGGGATAAAACAGGTATTTGTGGGAGAAAAGTTCCTATATGAAGGGGGAAAGCAGGTATTTCTTGGAGAAGATGTGATCTATTTGGGAGAAATGTGACATGTCTGGAAGAAAATGTCCAATTTGGGGGGAGAAGGCTGGTAGTTTTGGGTGAGAAGTTCTTATTTCAGGAGGAATCCTGGTATTTCTTGGAGAAGATGTGATCTATTTGGGAGAAATGTGGCATTTCTGGAAGAAAATGTCCAATTTGGGGGGAGAAGGCTGGTATTTGTGGTTGAAAAGGTCCTATTTGAAGGGGGAAACGTGGCATTTCTTGGAGAAGATGTGATATATTTGGGAGAAATGTGGCATTTCTGGAAGAAAATGTCCTCTTTTGGGGATAAAAGAGGTATTTCATGGAGAAAAGGTCCTAATTCAAGGGGGAAACCTGGTATTTCTTGGAGAAGATGTGATATATTTGGGAGAAATCTGGCATTTCTGGATGAAACTGTCGTATTTTGGGCATAAAACAGGTATTTGTGGTTGAAAAGGTCCTATTTCAAGGGGGAAAGCTGGTATTTCCTGGAGAAGATGTGATATATTTGGGAGAAATGTGGCATTTCTGGAAGAAACTGTCCTATTTGAGCGATAAAAGAGGTATTTGTGGGTGAAAAGGTCCTATTTCAGGAGGAATCCTGGTATTTCTTGCAGAAGATGTGATATATTTGGGAGAAATGTGGCCTTTCTATAAGAAACTGTCCTCCGTTGGGGATAAAAGAGGTATTTGTGGGTGAAAAGATCCTATTTCAAGGGGGAAACCTGGTATTTCTTGGAGAAGATGTGATATATTTGGGAGATATGTGGCATGTCTGGAAGAAAATGTCCTGTTTTGGGGATAAAAGAGGTATTTGTGGGAGAAAAGGTCCTATTTGAAGGGGGAAACGTGGTATTTCTTGGAGGAGCTGTGATATATTTGGGAGAAATGTGGCATGTCTGGAAGAAGCTGTCCTCTTTTGGGGATAAAAGAGGTATTTGTGGGTGAAAAGGTCCTATCTGAAGGGGGAAAGCTGGTATTTCTTGGAGAAGATGTGATATGTTTGGGTGAAATGTGGCATTCCTGGAAGAAACTATCCTATTTGAGGGATAAAAGAGGTACTTGTGGGAGAAAAGGTCCTATTTCAGGAGGAATCCTGGTGTTTCTAGAAGGAGATGTGATCTATTTGGGAGAAATGTGGCATGTCTGGAAGAAACTGTCCTATTTTGGGGATAAAAGAGGTATTTGTGGGAGAAAAGGTCCTATTTGAAAGGGGAACCCTGGTATTTCTTGGAGAAGATGTGATATATTTGGGAGATATCTGGCATTTCTGGAAGAAACTGTCCTCTTTGGGGATAAAACAGGTATTTGTGGGTGATAATTTCCTATTTGAAGGGGGAACCCTGGTATTTCTTGGAAAAGATATGATATATTTGGGAGAAATGTGGCATTTCTGGAAGAAACTGTCCTCTTTTGGGGATAAAACAGGTATTTGTGGGTGAAAAGGTCCTATTTGAAGGGGGAAAGCTGGTATTTCTTGGAGAAGATGTGATATATTTGGGAGAAATGTGGCATGTCTGGAAGAAAATGTCCTGTTTGGGGGGAGAAGGGTGGTATTTGTGGGAGAAATGTTCCTATTTCAGGAGGAATCCTGGTATTTCTTGGAGGAGATGTGATCTATTTGGGAGAAATGTGGCATGTCTGGAAGAAACTGTCCTATTTGGGGGGATAAAACAGGTACTTGTGGGTGAAAAGGTCCTATTTGAAGGGGGAAAGCTGGTATTTCTTGGAGAAGATGTGATATATTTGGGAGAAATGTGGCATTTCTGGAAGAATATGTCCAATTTGAGGGATAAAACAGGTATTTGTGTTTGAAAAGGTCCTATTTGAAGGGGGAAACGTGGTATTTCTTGGAGAAGATGTGATATATTTGGGAGAAATGTGGCATTTCTGGAAGAAACTGTCCTCTTTTGGGGATAAAAGAGGTATTTGTGGGTGAAAAGGTCCTATTTGAAGGGGGAAAGCTGGTATTTCTTGGAGAAGATGTGATCTATTTGGGAGAAATGTGGCATGTCTGGAAGAAACTGTCCTATTTGTGGGGAAAAGGCTGGTATTTGTGGGAGAAATGTTCCTACTTCAGGAGGAATCCTGGTATTTCTTGGAGGAGATGTGATCTATTTGGGAGAAATGTGGCATGTCTGGAAGAAACTGTCCTATTTGGGGGGATAAAACAGGTACTTGTGGGTGAAAAGGTCCTATTTGAAGGGGGTATCCTGGTATTTCTTGGAGAAGATGTGATCTATTTGGGAGAAATCTGGCATTTCTGGAAGAATATGTCCAATTTGAGGGATAAAACAGGTATTTGTGGTTGAAAAGGTCCTATTTGAAGGGGGAAACGTGGTATTTCTTGGAGAAGATGTGATATATTTTGTAGAAATGTGGCATGTCTGGAAGAAACTGCCCTATTTTGGGGATAAAACAGGTATTTGTGGTTGAAAAGGTCCTATTTGAAGGGGGAAACGTGGTATTTCTTGGAGAAGATGTGTATATTTTGGAGAAATCAGGCATTTCTGGAAGAAACTGTCCTCTTTTGGGGATAAAACAGGTATTTGTGGGTGAAAACGTTGTATTTGAAGGGGGAAACCTGTTCTTTCTTGGAGAAGATGTGATATATTTGGGAGAAATGTGGCATTTCTTGAAGAAACTGTCCTATTTTGGGGATAAAAGAGGTATTTCTGGGTGAAAAGGTCCTATTTGAAGGGGGAAAGCTGGTATTTCTTGGAGAAGATGTGATCTATTTGGGAGAAATGTGGCATTTCTGGAAGAAACTGTCCTCTTTTGGGGATAAAAGAGGTATTTGTGGGTGATAAGGTCCTATTTGAAGGGTGAAACCTGGTATTTCTTGGAGAAGATGTGATCTATTTGGGAGAAATGTGGCATGTCTGGAAGGAGCTGTCCTATTTTGGGGATAAAACAGGTATTTGTGGGTGAAAAGGTCCTATTTGAAGGGGGAAACGTGGTATTTCTTGGAGAAGATGTGATATATTTGGGAGAAATGTGGCATGTCTGGAAGAAACTGTCCTATTGTGGGGATAAAACAGGTATTTGTGGGAGAAAAGGTCCTATTTGAAGAGGGAAAGCTGGTATTTCTTGGAGAAGATGTGATCTATTTGGGAGAAATGTGGCATTTCTGGAAGAAAATGTCCAATTTGGGCGGAGAAGGCTGGTAGTTTTGGGTGAGAAGGTCCTATTTCAGGAGGAATCCTGGTATTTCTTGGAGAAGATGTGATATATTTGGGAGAAATGTGGCATTTCTGGAAGAAAATGTCAAATTTGGGGGGAGAAGGCTGGTAGTTTTGGGTGAGAAGGTCCTATTTCAGGAGGAATCCTGGCATTTCTTGGAGAAGATGTGATATATTTGGGAGAAATGTGGCCTTTCCGGAAGAAACTGTCCTCTTTTGGGGATAAAAGAGGTATTAGTGGTTGAAAAGATCCTATTTCCAGGGGGAAACCTGGTATTTCTTGGAGAAGATGTGATCTATTTGGGAGAAATGTGGCATTTCTTGAAGAAACTGTCCTCTTTTGGGGATAAAACAGGTATTTGTGGGTGAAAAGGTCCTATTTGAAGGGGGAAACGTGGTATTTCTTGGAGAAGATGTGATCTATTTGGGAGAAATGTGGCATTTCTGGAAGAAACTGTCCTCTTTTGGGGATAAAAGAGGTATTTGTGGGTGTAAAGGTCCTATTTGAAGGGGGAAACCTGGTATTTCTTGGAGAAGATGTGATATATTTGGGAGAAATGTGGCATTTCTGGAAGAAACTGTCCTCTTTTGGGGATAAAAGAGGTATTTGTGGGTGAAAAGGTCCTATTTGAAGGGGGAACCCTGGTATTTCTTGGAGAAGATGTGCTATATTTGGGAGAAATGTGGCATGTCTGGAAGAAGCTGTCCTCTTTTGGGGATAAAAGAGGTATTTGTGGGTGAAAAGGTCCTATTTGAAGGGGGAAACCTGGTATTTCTTGGAGAACATGTGATATATTTGGGAGAAATGTGGCATTTCTGGAAGAAACTGTCCTGTTTTGGGGATAAAACAGGTATTTGTGGGAGAAAAGGTCCTATTTGAAGGGGGAAAGCTGGTATTTCTTGGAGAAGATGTGATCTATTTGGGAGAAATGTGGCATGTCTGGAAGAAAATGTCCAATTTGGGGGGAGAAGGCTGGTAGTTTTGGGTGAGAAGGTCCTATTTCAGGAGGAATCCTGGTATTTCTTGGAGAAGATGTGATATGTTTGGGAGAAATGTGGCATTTCTGGAAGAAAATGTCCAATTTGGGGGGAGAAGGCTGGTAGTTTTGGGTGAGAAGGTCCTATTTCAGAAGGAATCCTGGCATTTCTTGGAGAAGATGTGATATATTTGGGAGAAATGTGGCCTTTCTGGAAGAAACTGTCCTCTTTTGGGGATAAAAGAGGTATTAGTGGTTGAAAAGGTCCTATTTCCCCGGGGAAACCTGGTGTTTCTTGAAGAAGATGTGATATATTTGGGAGAAATGTGGCATTTCTGGAAGAAGCTGTCCTCTTTTGGGGATAAAAGAGGTATTTCATGGAGAAAAGGTCCTAATTCAAGGGGGAATCCTGGTATTTCTTGGAGAAGATGTGATATATTTGGGAGAAATGTGGCATTTCTGGAAGGAACTGTCCTCTTTTGGGGATAAAAGAGGTATGTGTGGGTGAAAAGGTCCTATTTGAAGGGGGAAACCTGGTATTTCTTGGAGAAGATGTGATATATTTGGGAGGAATGTGGCATTTCTGGTAGAAACTGTCGTATTTTGGGCATAAAACAGGTATTTGTGGTTGAAAAGGTCCTATTTGAAGGGGGAAACCTGGTATTTCTTGGAGAAGATGTGATCTATTTGGGAGAAATGTGGCATTTCTGGAAGAAACTGTCCTATTTTGGGGTTAAAAGAGGTATTTGTGGGTGATAAGGTCCTATTTGAAGGGGGAACCCCGGTATTTCTTGGAGAAGATGTGATATATTTGGGAGAAATGTGGCATGTCCGGAAGAAGCTGTCCTCTTTTGGGGATAAAACAGGTATTTGTGGGTGAAAAGGTCCTATTTGAAGTGGGAAACCTGTTATTTCTTGGAGAAGATGTGATCTATTTGGGAGAAATGTGGCATGTCTGGAAGAAACTGTCCTATTTGGGGGATAAAACAGGTATTTGTGTTTGAAAAGGTCCTATTTGAAGGGGGAAACGTGGTATTTCTTGGAGAAGATGTGATCTATTTGGGAGAAATGTGGCATTTCTGGAAGAAAATGTCCAATTTGTGGGGAGAAGGCTGGTAGTTTTGGGTGAGAAGGTCCTATTTCAGGAGGAATCCTGGTATTTCTTGGAGAAGATATGATATATTTGGGAGAAATGTGGCATTTCTGGAAGAAAATGTCAAATTTGGGGGGAGAAGGCTGGTAGTTTTGGGTGAGAAGGTCCTATTTCAGGAGGAATCCTGGCATTTCTTGGAGAAGATGTGATATATTTGGGAGAAATGTGGCCTTTCCGGAAGAAACTGTCCTCTTTTGGGGATAAAAGAGGTATTAGTGGTTGAAAAGATCCTATTTCCAGGGGGAAACCTGGTATTTCTTGGAGAAGATGTGATATATTTGGGAGAAATGTGGCATTTCTGGAAGAAAATGTCCTATTTGGGGGGAGAAGGGTGGTATTTGTGGGAGAAATGTTCCTATTTCAGGAGGAATCCTGGTATTTCTTGGAGGAGATGTGATATATTTGGGAGAAATGTGGCATGTCTGGAAGAAACTGTCCTATTTCGGGGGATAAAACAGGTACTTGTGGGTGAAAATGTCCTATTTGAAGGGGGAAACCTGGTATTTCTTGGAGAAGATGTGATCTATTTGGGAGAAATCTGGCATTTCTGGAAGAATATGTTCAATTTGAGGGATAAAACAGGTATTTGTGGGTGAAAAGGTCCTATTTGAAGGGGGAAACCTGGTATTTCTTGGAGAAGATGTGATATATTTGGGAGAAATGTGGCATTTCTGGAAGAAACTGCCCTATTTTGGGGATAAAAGAGGTATTTGTGGGTGAAAAGGTCCTATTTGAAGGGGGAAACGTGGTATTTCTTGGAGAAGATGTGTATATTTTGGAGAAATCAGGCATTTCTGGAAGAAACTGTCCTCTTTTGGGGATAAAACAAGTATTTGTGGGTGAAAATTTCCTTTTTGAAGGGGGAAACCTGTTATTTCTTGGAGAAGATATGATATATTTGGGAGAAATGTGGCCTTTCTGGAAGAAACTGTCCTCTTTTGGGGATAAAAGAGGTATTTGTGGGTGAAAAGGTCCTATTTGAAGGGGGAAACCTGGTATTTCTTGGAGAAGATGTGATCTATTTGGGAGAAATGTGGCATTTCTGGAAGAAACTGTCCTCTTTTGGGGATATAAGAGGTATTTGTGGGTGAAAAGGTCCTATTTGAAGGGGGAAACGTGGTATTTCTTGGAGAAGATGTGATCTATTTGGGAGAATGTGGCATGTCTGGAAGAATATGTTCAATTTGAGGGATAAAACAGGTATTTGTGGGTGATAAGGTCCTATTTGAAGGGGGAAACCTGGTATTTCTTGGAGAAGATGTGATATATTTGGGAGAAATGTGGCATGTCTGGAAGAAACTGTCCTCTTTTGGGGATAAAAGAGGTATTTGTGGGTGAAAAGGTCCTATTTGAAGGGGGAAAGCTGGTATTTCTTGGAGAAGATGTGGTATATTTGGGAGAAATGTGGCATTTCTGGAAGAAACTGTCCTCTTTTGGGGATAAAACAGGTATTTGTGGGTGAAAACTTTGTATTTGAAGGGGGAAACCTGTTATTTCTTGGAGAAGATGTGATATATTTGGGAGAAATGTGGCATTCCTGGAAGAAACTGTCCTCTTTTGGGGATAAAAGAGGTATTTGTGGGTGAAAAGGTCCTATTTGAAGGGCGAAACCTGGTATTTCTTGGAGAAGATGTGATATATTTGGGAGAAATGTGGCATTTCTGGAAGAAACTGTCCTCTTTTGGGGATAAAAGAGGTATTTGTGGGTGATAAGGTCCTATATGAAGGGGGAACCCCGGTATTTCTTGGAGAAGATGTGATCTATTTGGGAGAAATGTGGCATGTCTGGAAGAAGCTGTCCTCTTTTGGGGATAAAAGAGGTATTTGTGGGTGAAAAGGTCCTATTTGAAGGGGGAAACCTGGTATTTCTTGGAGAAGATGTGATATATTTGGGAGAAATGTGGCATTTCTGGAAGAAACAGTCCTGTTTTGGGGATAAAACAGGTATTTGTGGGAGAAAAGGTCCTATTTGAAGGCGGAAAGCTGGTATTTCTTGGAGAAGATGTGATCTATTTGGGAGAAATGTGGCATGTCTGGAAGAAAATGTCCTATTTGGGCGGAGAAGGCTGGTAGTTTTGGGTGAGAAGGTCCTATTTCAGGAGGAATCCTGGCATTTCTTGGAGAAGATGTGATATATTTGGGAGAAATGTGGCCTTTCCGGAAGAAACTGTCCTCTTTTGGGGATAAAAGAGGTATTAGTGGTTGAAAAGGTCCTATTTCCCCGGGGAAACCTGGTATTTCTTGAAGAAGATGTGATCTATTTGGGAGAAATGTGCCATTTCTGGAAGAAAATGTCCTCTTTTGGGGATAAAAGAGGTATTTCATGGAGAAAAGGTCCTATTTGAAGGGGGAAACCTGGTATTTCTTGGAGAAGATGTGATATATTTGGGAGAAATGTGGCATGTCGGGAATAAACTGTCCTCTTTTGGGGATAAAAGAGGTATGTGTGGGTGAAAAGGTCCTATTTGAAGGGGGAAACCTGGTATTTCTTGGAGAAGATATGATATATTTGGGAGAAATGTGGCCTTTCTGGAAGAAACTGTCCTATTTGGGGGATAAAAGAGGTATTTGTGGGTGAAAAGGTCCTATTTGAAGGGGGAAACGTGGTATTTCTTGGAGAAGATGTGATCTATTTGGGAGAAATGTGGCATTTCTGGAAGAAAATGTCCAATTTGGGGGGAGAAGGCTAGTTGTTTTGGGTGAGAAGGTCCTATTTCAGGAGGAATCCTGGTATTTCTTGGAGAAGATATGATATATTTGGGAGAAATGTGGCATTTCTGGAAGAAAATGTCAAATTTGGGGGGAGAAGGCTGGTAGTTTTGGGTGAGAAGGTCCTATTTCAGGAGGAATCCTGGCATTTCTTGGAGAAGATGTGATCTATTTGGGAGAAATGTGGCCTTTCCGGAAGAAACTGTCCTATTTTGGGGATAAAAGAGGTAATATTGTTTGTAAAGATCCTATTTCCAGGGGGAAACCTGGTATTTCTTGGAGAAGATGTGATCTATTTGGGAGAAATGTGGCATGTCTGGAAGAAACTGTCCTCTTTTGGGGATAAAACAGGTATTTGTGGGTGAAAATTTCCTTTTTGAAGGGGGAAACCTGTTATTTCTTGGAGAAGATATGATATATTTGGGAGAAATCTGGCCTTTCTGGAAGAAACTGTCCTCTTTTGGGGATAAAAGAGGTATTTGTGGGTGAAAAGGTCCTATTTGAAGGGGGAAACGTGGTATTTCTTGGAGAAGATGTGATCTATTTGGGAGAAATGTGGCATTTCTGGAAGAAAATGTCCTATTTGGGGGGAGAAGGGTGGTATTTGTGGGAGAAATGTTCCTATTTCAGGAGGAATCCTGGTATTTCTTGGAGGAGATGTGATCTATTTGGGAGAAATGTGGCATGTCTGGAAGAAACTGTCCTATTTGGGGGGATAAAACAGGTACTTGTGGGTGAAAAGTTCCTATTTGAAGGGGGAAACCTGGTATTTCTTGGAGAAGATGTGATCTATTTGGGAGAAATCTGGCATTTCTGGAAGAATATGTCCAATTTGAGGGATAAAACAGGTATTTGTGGGTGAAAAGGTCCTATTTGAAGGGGGAAACGTGGTATTTCTTGGAGAAGATTTGTATATTTTGGAGAAATCAGGCATTTCTGGAAGAAACTGTCCTCTTTTGGGGATAAAACAGGTATTTGTGGGTGAAAACGTTGTATTTGAAGGGCGAAACCTGTTATTTCTTGGAGAAGATGTGATATATTTGGGAGAAATGAGGCATTTCTGGAAGAAACTGTCCTCTTTTGGGGATAAAAGAGGTATTTGTGGGTGAAAAGGTCCTATTTGAAGGGGAAAAGCTGGTATTTCTTGGAGAAGATGTGATCTATTTGGGAGAAATGTGGCATTTCTGGAAGAAACTGTCCTCTTTTGGGGATAAAAGAGGTATTTGTGGGTGATAAGGTCCTATTTGAAGGGGGAACCCCGGTATTTCTTGGAGAAGATGTGATATATTTGGGAGAAATGTGGCATGTCTGGAAGAAGCTGTCCTTTTTTGGGGATAAAACAGGTATTTGTGGGTGAAAAGGTCCTATTTGAAGGGGGAAACCTGGTATTTCTTGGAGAAGATGTGATATATTTGGGAGAAATGTGGCATGTCTGGAAGAAACTGTCCTATTTGGGGGATAAAACAGGTATTTGTGGGAGAAAAGGTCCTATTTGAAGGGGAAACGTGGTATTTCTTGGAGAAGATGTGATCTATTTGGGAGAAATGTGGCATTTCTGGAAGAAAATGTCCAATTTGGGCGGAGAAGGCTGGTAGTTTTGGGTGAGAAGGTCCTATTTCAGGAGGAATCCTGGTATTTCTTGGAGAAGATATGATATATTTGGGAGAAATGTGGCATTTCTGGAAGAAAATGTCAAATTTGGGGGGAGAAGGCTGGTAGTTTTGGGTGAGAAGGTCCTATTTCAGGAGGAATCCTGGCATTTCTTGGAGAAGATGTGATCTATTTGGGAGAAATGTGGCCTTTCCGGAAGAAACTGTCCTCTTTTGGGGATAAAAGAGGTATTAGTGGTTGAAAAGATCCTATTTCCAGGGGGAAACCTGGTATTTCTTGGAGAAGATGTGATCTATTTGGGAGAAATGTGGCATTTCTGGAAGAAACTGTCCTCTTTTGGGGATAAAACAGGTATTTGTGGGTGAAAATTTCCTTTTTGAAGGGGGAAACCTGTTATTTCTTGGAGAAGATATGATATATTTGGGAGAAATGTGGCCTTTCTGGAAGAAACTGTCCTCTTTTGGGGATAAAAGAGGTATTTGTGGGTGAAAAGGTCCTATTTGAAGGGGGAAACCTGGTATTTCTTGGAGAAGATGTGATCTATTTGGGAGAAATGTGGCATTTCTGGAAGAAACTGTCCTCTTTTGGGGATATAAGAGGTATTTGTGGGTGAAAAGGTCCTATTTGAAGGGGGAAAGCTGGTATTTCTTGGAGAAGATGTGATATATTTGGGAGAAATCTGGCCTTTCCGGAAGAATATGTTCAATTTGAGGGATAAAACAGGTATTTGTGGGTGAAAAGGTCCTATTTGAAGGGGGAAACCAGGTATATCTTGGAGAAGATGTGATATATTTGGGAGAAATCTGGCATTTCTGGAAGAATATGTTCAATTTGAGGGATAAAACAGGTATTTGTGGTTAAAAAGGTCGTATTTGAAGGGGGAAACGTGGTATTTCTTGGAGAAGATGTGATATATTTGGTAGAAATGTGGCATGTCTGGAAGAAACTGTCCTATTTTGGGGATAAAAGAGGTATTTGTGGGTGAAAAGGTCCTTTTTGAAGGGGGAAGCTGGTATTTCTTGGAGAAGATGTGGTATATTTGGGAGAAATGTGGCATTTCTGGAAGAAACTGTCCTCTTTTGGGGATAAAACAGGTATTTGTGGGTGAAAACTTTGTATTTGAAGGGGGAAACCTGTTATTTCTTGGAGAAGATGTGATATATTTGGGAGAAATGTGGCATTCCTGGAAGAAACTGTCCTATTTGGGGGATAAAAGAGGTATTTGTGGGTGAAAAGGTCCTATTTGAAGGGGGAAAGCTGGTATTTCTTGGAGAAGATGTGATCTATTTGGGAGAAATGTGGCATTTCTGGAAGAAACTGTCGTATTTTGGGGATAAAAGAGGTATTTGTGGGTGAAAAGGTCCTATTTGAAGGGGGAACCCTGGTATTTCTTGGAGAAGATGTGATATATTTGGGAGAAATGTGGCATGTCTGGAAGAAGCTGTCCTCTTTTGGGGATAAAAGAGGTATTTGTGGGTGAAAAGGTCCTATTTGAAGGGGGAAACCTGGTATTTCTTGGAGAAGATGTGATATATTTGGGAGAAATGTGGCATTTCTGGAAGAAACTGTCCTGTTTTGGGATAAAACAGGTATTTGTGGGAGAAAAGGTCCTATTTGAAGGCGGAAAGCTGGTATTTCTTGGAGAAGATGTGATCTATTTGGGAGAAATGTGGCATGTCTGGAAGAAAATGTCCAATTTGGGCGGAGAAGGCTGGTAGTTTTGGGTGAGAAGGTCCTATTTCAGGAGGAATCCTTTTATTTCTTGGAGAAGATGTGATATGTTTGGGAGAAATGTGGCATTTCTGGAAGAAAATGTCCAATTTGGGTGGAGAAGGCTGGTAGTTTTGGGTGAGAAGGTCCTATTTCAGGAGGAATCCTGTTATTTCTTGGAGAAGATGTGATCTATTTGGGAGAAATGTGGCCTTTCCGGAAGAAACTGTCCTCTTTTGGGGATAAAAGAGGTATTAGTGGTTGAAAAGGTCCTATTTCCCCGGGGAAACCTGGTATTTCTTGAAGAAGATGTGATATATTTGGGAGAAATGTGGCATTTCTGGAAGAAACTGTCCTCTTTTGGGGATAAAAGAGGTATTTCATGGAGAAAAGGGCCTAATTCAAGGGGGAAAGCTGGTATTTCTTGGAGAAGATGTGATATATTTGGAGAAATGTGGCATTTCTGGAAGGAACTGTCCTCTTTTGGGGATAAAAGAGGTATGTGTGGGTGAAAAGGTCCTATTTGAAGGGGAAACCTGGTATTTCTTGGAGAAGATGTGATATATTTGGGAGGAATGTGGCATTTCTGGAAGAAACTGTCGTATTTTGGGCATAAAACAGGTATTTGTGGTTGAAAAGGTCCTATTTGAAGGGGGAAGCTGGTATTTCTTGGAGAAGATGTGATATATTTGGGAGAAATGTGGCATTTCTGGAAGAAACTGTCCTATTTTGGGGTTAAAAGAGGTATTTGTGGGTGATAAGGTCCTATTTGAAGGGGAACCCCGGTATTTCTTGGAGAAGATGTGATATATTTGGGAGAAATGTGGCATGTCTGAAGAAGCTGTCCTCTTTTGGGGATAAAACAGGTATTTGTGGGTGAAAAGGTCCTATTTGAAGTGGGAAACCTGGTATTTCTTGGAGAAGATGTGATATATTTGGGAGAAATGTGGCATGTCTGGAAGAAACTGTCCTATTTGGGGGATAAAACAGGTATTTGTGGGTGAAAAGGTCCTATTTGAAGGGGGAAACGTGGTATATCTTGGAGAAGATGTGATCTATTTGGGAGAAATGTGGCATTTCTGGAAGAAAATGTCCAATTTGGGGGGAGAAGGCTAGTAGTTTTGGGTGAGAAGGTCCTATTTCAGGAGGAATCCTGGTATTTCTTGGAGAAGATATGATATATTTGGGAGAAATGTGGCATTTCTGGAAGAAAATGTCCAATTTGGGGGGAGAAGGCTGGTAGTTTTGGGTGAGAAGGTCCTATTTCAGGAGGAATCCTGGCATTTCTTGGAGAAGATGTGATCTATTTGGGAGAAATTGTGCCTTTCCGGAAGAAACTGTCTCTTTTGGGATAAAAGAGGTATTAGTGGTTGAAAAGATCCTATTTCCAGGGGAAACCTGGTATTTCTTGGAGAAGATGTGATCTATTTGGAGAAATGTGGCATGTCTGGAAGAAACTGTCCTCTTTTGGGGATAAAACAGGTATTTGTGGGTGAAAATTTCCTTTTTGAAGGGGAAACCTGTTATTTCTTGGAGAAGATATGATATATTTGGGAGAAATGTGGCCTTTCTGGAAGAAACTGTCCTCTTTTGGGGATAAAAGAGGTATTTGTGGGTGAAAAGGTCCTATTTGAAGGGGAACCGTGGTATTTCTTGGAGAAGATGTGATATATTTGGGAGAAATGTGGCATTTCTGGAAGAAACTGTCCTCTTTTGGGGATAAAAGAGGTATTTGTGGGTGAAAAGGTCCTATTTGAAGGGGGAAACCTGGTATTTCTTGGAGAAGATGTGATCTATTTGGGAGAAATGTGGCATGTCTGGAAGAAAATGTCCTATTTGGGGGAGAAGGGTGGTATTTGTGGGAGAAATGTTCCTATTTCAGGAGGAATCCTGGTATTTCTTGGAGGAGATGTGATCTATTTGGGAGAAATGTGCATGTCTGGAAGAAACTGTCCTATTTGGGGGGATAAAACAGGTACTTGTGGGTGAAAAGGTCCTATTTGAAGGGGGTATCCTGGTATTTCTTGGAGAAGATGTGATCTATTTGGGAGAAATCTGGCATTTCTGGAAGAATATGTCCAATTTGAGGGATAAAACAGGTATTTGTGGGAGAAAAGGTCCTATTTGAAGGGGGAAACGTGGTATTTCTTGGAGAAGATGTGATATATTTGGTAGAAATGTGGCATGTCTGGAAGAAACTGTCCTCTTTTGGGGATAAAAGAGGTATTTGTGGGTGAAAAGGTCCTATTTGAAGGGGGAAACGTGGTATTTCTTGGAGAAGATGTGTATATTTGGGAGAAATGTGGCATTTCTGGAAGAAACTGTCCTCTTTTGGGGATTAAAACAGGTATTTGTGGGTGAAAACGTTGTATTTGAAGGGCGAAACCTGTTATTTCTTGGAGAAGATGTTTTATATTTGGGAGAAATGTGGCATTTCTGGAAGAAACTGTCCTGTTTTGGGGATAAAAGAGGTATTTGTGGGTGAAAAGGTCCTATTTGAAGGGGGAAAGCTGGTATTTCTTGGAGAAGATGTGATATATTTGGGAGAAATGTGGCATTTCTGGAAGAAACTGTCCTCTTTTGGGGATAAAAGAGGTATTTGTGGGTGAAAAGGTCCTATTTGAAGGGGGAAACCTGGTATTTCTTGGAGAAGATGTGATCTATTTGGGAGAAATGTGGCATGTCTGGAAGGAAAATGTCCTATTTGGGGGGAGAAAGGGTGGTATTTGTGGGAGAAATGTTCCTATTTCAGGAGGAATCCTGGTATTTCTTGGAGGAGATGTGATCTATTTGGGAGAAATGTGGCATGTCTGGAAGAAACTGTCCTATTTTGGGGATAAAACAGGTACTTGTGGGTGAGAAGGTCCTATTTGAAGGGGGAACCCTGGTATTTCTTGGAGAAGATGTGATCTATTTGGGAGAAATGTGGCATTTCTGGAAGAAAATGTCCAATTTGGGCGGAGAAGGCTGGTAGTTTTGGGTGAGAAGGTCCTATTTCAGGAGGAATCCTGGTATTTCTTGGCGAAGATGTGATATATTTGGGAGATATGTGGCATTTCTGGAAGAAAATGTCCAATCTGGGGGGAGAAGGCTGGTAGTTTTGGGTGAGAAGGTCCTATTTCAGGAGGAATCCTGCATTTCTTGGAGAAGATGTGATATATTTGGGAGAAATCTGGCCTTTCCAGAAGAAACTGTCCTCTTTTGGGGATAAAAGAGGTATTAGTGGTTGAAAAGGTCCTATTTCCAGGGGAAACCTGGTATTTCTTGGAGAAGATGTGATCTATTTGGGAGAAATGTGGCATTTCTGGAAGAAACTGTCCTCTTTTGGGGATAAAACAGGTATTTGTGGGTGAAAAGGTCCTATTTGAAGGGGGAAACCTGCTATTTCTTGGAGAAGATTGATATATTTGGGAGAAATGTGGCCTTTCTGGAATAAACTGTCCTCTTTTGGGGATAAAAGAGGTATTTGTGGGTGAAAAGGTCCTATTTGAAGGGGGAAACGTGCTATTTCTTGGAGAAGATGTGATCTATTTGGGAGAAATGTGGCATTTCTGGAAGAAACTGTCCTCTTTTGGGGATAAAAGAGGTTTTTGTGGGTGAAAAGGTCCTATTTGAAGGGGGAAAGCTGGTATTTCTTGGAGAAGATGTGATATATTTGGGAGTAATCTGGCATTTCTGGAAGAATATGACCAATTTGAGGGATAAAACAGGTATTTGTGGGAGAAAAGGTCCTATTTGAAGGGGGAAACCTGGTATATCTTGGAGAAGATGTGCATATATTTGGGAGAAATCTGGCATTTCTGGAAGAATATGTTCAATTTGAGGGATAAAACAGGTATTTGTGGTTAAAAAGGTCGTATTTGAAGGGGGAAAGCTGGTATTTCTTGGAGAAGATGTGATCTATTTGGGAGAAATGTGGCATGTCTGGAAGAAAATTTCCAATTTGGGGGGAGAAGGCTGGTAGTTTTGGGTGAGAAGGTCCTATTTCAGGAGGAATCCTGGTATTTCTTGGAGAAGATGTGATATATTTGGGAGAAATGTGGCCTTTCTGGAAGAAAATGTCCAATCTGGGGGAGAAGGCTGGTAGTTTTGGGTGAGAAGGTCCTATTTCAGGAGGAATCCTGGCATTTCTTGGAGAAGAAGTGATATATTTGGGAGAAATGTGGCCTTTCCGGAAGAAACTGTCCTCTTTTGGGGATAAAAGAGGTATTAGTGGTTGAAAAGATCCTATTTCCAGGGGGAAACCTGGTATTTCTTGGAGAAGATGTGATCTATTTGGGAGAAATGTGGCATTTCTGGAAGAAACTGTCCTCTTTTGGGGATAAAACAGGTATTTGTGGGTGAAAATTTCCTACTTGAAGGGGGAAACCTGTTATTTCTTGGAGAAGATATGATATATTTGGGAGAAATGTGGCCTTTCTGGAAGAAACTGTCCTCTTTTGGGGATAAAAGAGGTATTTGTGGGTGAAAAGGTCCTATTTGAAGGGGGAAACGTGGTATTTCTTGGAGAAGATGTGATATATTTGGGAGAAATGTGGCATTTCTGGAAGAAACTGTCCTCTTTTGGGGATAAAAGAGGTATTTGTGGGTGATAAGGTCCTATTTGAAGGGGGAAACCTGGTATTTCTTGGAGAAGATGTGATCTATTTGGAGAAATGTGGCATGTCTGGAAGAAAATGTCCTATTTGCGGGGAGAAGGCTGGTATTTGTGGGAGAAATGTTCCTATTTCAGGAGGAATCCTGGTATTTCTTGGAGGAGATGTGATGTATTTGGGAGAAATGTGGCATGTCTGGAAGAAACTGTCCTATTTGGGGGGATAAAACAGGTACTTGTGGGTGAAAAGGTCCTATTTGAAGGGGGTATCCTGGTATTTCTTGGAGAAGATGTGATCTATTTGGGAGAAATCTGGCATTTCTGGAAGAATATGTCCAATTTGAGGGATAAAACAGGTATTTGTGGGAGAAAAGGTCCTATTTGAAGGGGGAAACGTGGTATTTCTTGGAGAAGATGTGATATATTTGGTAGAAATGTGGCATGTCTGGAAGAAACTGCCCTATTTTGGGGATAAAACAGGTATTTGTGGGTGAAAAGGTCCTATTTGAAGGGGGAAACGTGGTATTTCTTGGAGAAGATGTGTATATTTTGGAGAAATCAGGCATTTCTGGAAGAAACTGTCCTCTTTTGGGGATAAAACAGGTATTTGTGGGTGAAAACGTTGTATTTGAAGGGCGAAACCTGTTATTTCTTGGAGATGTGATCTATTTGGGAGAAATGTGGCATTTCTGGAAGAAACTGTCCTGTTTTGGGGATAAAACAGGTATTTGTGGGTGAAAAGGTCCTATTTGAAGGGGGAAAGCTGGTATTTCTTGGAGAAGATGTGATATATTTGGGAGAAATGTGGCATTTCTGGAAGAAACTGTCCTCTTTTGGGGATAAAAGAGGTATTTGTGGGTGAAAAGGTCCTATTTTGAAGGGGGAACCCCGGTATTTCTTGGAGAAGATGTGATATATTTGGGAGAAATGTGGCATGTCTGGAAGAAGCTGTCCTCTTTTGGGGATAAAACAGGTATTTGTGGGTGAAAGGGTCCTATTTGAAGGGGGAAACCTGGTATTTCTTGGAGAAGATGTGATATATTTGGGAGAAATGTGGCATGTCTGGAAGAAACTGTCCTATTTTGGGGATAAAACAGGTATTTGTTGGAGAAAAGGTCCTATTTGAAGGGGGAAAGCTGGTATTTCTTGGAGAAGATGTGATCTATTTGGGAGAAATGTGGCATTTCTGGAAGAAAATGTCCAATTTGGGCGGAGAAGGCTGGTAGTTTTGGGTGAGAAGGTCCTATTTCAGGAGGAATCCTGGTATTTCTTGGAGAAGATATGATATATTTGGGAGAAATGTGGCATTTCTGGAAGAAAATGTCAAATTTGGGGGGAGAAGGCTGGTAGTTTTGGGTGAGAAGGTCCTATTTCAGGAGGAATCCTGGCATTTCTTGGAGAAGATGTGATATATTTGGGAGAAATGTGGCCTTTCCGGAAGAAACTGTCCTCTTTTGGGGATAAAAGAGGTATTAGTGGTTGAAAAGATCCTATTTGCAGGGGGAAACCTGGTATTTCTTGGAGAAGATGTGATCTATTTGGGAGAAATGTGGCATTTCTGGAAGAAACTGTCCTCTTTTGGGGATAAAACAGGTATTTGTGGGTGAAAATTTCCTACTTGAAGGGGGAAACCTGTTATTTCTTGGAGAAGATATGATATATTTGGGAGAAATGTGGCCTTTCTGGAAGAAACTGTACTCTTTAGGGGATAAAAGAGGTATTTGTGGGTGAAAAGGTCCTATTTGAAGGGGGAAACGTGGTATTTCTTGGAGAAGATGTGATATATTTGGGAGAAATGTGGCATTTCTGGAAGAAACTGTCCTCTTTTGGGATAAAAGAGGTATTTGTGGGTGATAAGGTCCTATTTGAAGGGGAAACCTGGTATTTCTTGGAGAAGATGTGATCTATTTGGGAGAAATGTGGCATGTCTGGAAGAAAATGTCCTATTTGGGGGGAGAAGGGTGGTATTTGTGGGAGAAATGTTCCTATTTCAGGAGGAATCCTGGTATTTCTTGGAGGAGATGTGATGTATTGGGAGAAATGTGGCATGTCTGGAAGAAACTGTCCTATTTGGGGGGATAAAACAGGTACTTGTGGGTGAAAAGGTCCTATTTGAAGGGGGTATCCTGGTATTTCTTGGAGAAGATGTGATCTATTTGGGAGAAATCTGGCATTTCTGGAAGAATATGTCCAATTTGAGGGATAAAACAGGTATTTGTGGGAGAAAAGGTCCTATTTGAAGGGGGAAACGTGGTATTTCTTGAGAAGATGTGATATATTTGGTAGAAATGTGGCATGTCTGGAAGAAACTGCCCTATTTTGGGGATAAAACAGGTATTTGTGGGTGAAAAGGTCCTATTTGAAGGGGGAAACGTGGTATTTCTTGGAGAAGATGTGTATATTTTGGAGAAATCAGGCATTTCTGGAAGAAACTGTCCTCTTTTGGGGATAAAACAGGTATTTGTGGGTGAAAACGTTGTATTTGAAGGCGAAACCTGTTATTTCTTGGAGATGTGATCTATTTGGGAGAAATGTGGCATTTCTGGAAGAAACTGTCCTGTTTTGGGGATAAAACAGGTATTTGTGGGTGAAAAGGTCCTATTTGAAGGGGGAAAGCTGGTATTTCTTGGAGAAGATGTGATATATTTGGGAGAAATGTGGCATTTCTGGAAGAAACTGTCCTCTTTTGGGGATAAAAGAGGTATTTGTGGGTGATAAGGTCCTATTTGAAGGGGGAACCCCGGTATTTCTTGGAGAAGATGTGATCTATTTGGGAGAAATGTGGCATGTCTGGAAGAAGCTGTCCTCTTTTGGGGATAAAACAGGTATTTGTGGGTGAAAAGGGTCCTATTTGAAGGGGGAAACCTGGTATTTCTTGGAGAAGATGTGATATATTTGGAGAAATGTGGCATGTCTGGAAGAAACTGTCCTATTTTGGGGATAAAACAGGTATTTGTGGAGAAAAGGTCCTATTTGAAGGGGGAAAGCTGGTATTTCTTGGAGAAGATGTGATCTATTTGGGAGAAATGTGGCATTTCTGGAAGAAAATGTCCAATTTGGGCGGAGAAGGCTGGTAGTTTTGGGTGAGAAGGTCCTATTTCAGGAGGAATCCTGGTATTTCTTGGAGAAGATATGATATATTTGGGAGAAATGTGGCATTTCTGGAAGAAAATGTCAAATTTGGGGGGAGAAGGCTGGTAGTTTTGGGTGAGAAGGTCCTATTTCAGGAGGAATCCTGGCATTTCTTGGAGAAGATGTGATATATTTGGGAGAAATGTGGCCTTTCCGGAAGAAACTGTCCTCTTTTGGGGATAAAAGAGGTATTAGTGGTTGAAAAGATCCTATTTCCAGGGGGAAACCTGGTATTTCTTGGAGAAGATGTGATCTATTTGGAGAAATGTGCATGTCTGGAAAAAAACTGTCCTCTTTGGGAATAAAAGAGGTATTAGTGGTGAAAAGATCCTATTTGCAGGGGGAAACCTGGTATTTCTTGGAGAAGATGTGATATATTTGGGAGAAATGTGGCATGTCTGGAAGAAACTGTCCTCTTTTGGGGATAAAACAGGTATTTGTGGGTGAAAATTTCCTTTTTGAAGGGGGAAACCTGTTATTTCTTGGAGAAGATATGATATATTTGGGAGAAATGTGGCCTTTCTGGAAGAAACTGTCCTCTTTTGGGGATAAAAGAGGTATTTGTGGGTGAAAAGGTCCTATTTGAAGGGGGAAACGTGGTATTTCTTGGAGAAGATGTGATATATTTGGGAGAAATGTGGCATGTCTGGAAGAAACTGTCCTATTTTGGGATAAAAGAGGTATTTGTGGGTGAAAAGGTCCTATTTGAAGGGGGAAACCTGGTATTTCTTGGAGAAGATGTGATCTATTTGGGAGAAATGTGGCATGTCTGGAAGAAAATGTCCTATTTGGGGGGAGAAGGGTGGTATTTGTGGGAGAAATGTTCCTATTTCAGGAGGAATCCTGGTATTTCTTGGAGGAGATGTGATCTATTTGGGAGAAATGTGGCATGTCTGGAAGAAACTGTCCTATTTTGGGGATAAAACAGGTACTTGTGGGTGAAAAGGTCCTATTTGAAGGGGGTATCCTGGTATTTCTTGGAGAAGATGTGATATATTTGGGAGAAATGTGGCATTTCTGGAAGAATATGTCCAATTTGAGGGATAAAACAGGTATTTGTGGTTGAAAAGGTCCTATTTGAAAGGGAAACGTGGTATTTCTTGGAGAAGATGTGATATATTTGGTAGAAATGTGGCATGTCTGGAAGAAACTGCCCTATTTTGGGGATAAAACAGGTATTTGTGGGTGAAAAGGTCCTATTTGAAGGGGGAAACGTGGTATTTCTTGGAGAAGATGTGTATATTTTGTAGAAATCAGGCATTTCTGGAAGAAACTGTCCTCTTTTGGGGATAAAACAGGTATTTGTGGGTGAAAACGTTGTATTTGAAGGGCGAAACCTGTTATTTCTTGGAGAAGATGTGATATATTTGGGAGAAATGTGGCATTTCTGGAAGAAACTGTCCTCTTTTGGGGATAAAAGAGGTATTTGTGGGTGAAAAGGTCCTATTTGAAGGGGGAAAGCTGGTATTTCTTGGAGAAGATGTGATATATTTGGGAGAAATGTGGCATTTCTGGAAGAAACTGTCCTCTTTTGGGGATAAAAGAGGTATTTGTGGGTGATAAGGTCCTATTTGAAGGGGGAACCCCGGTATTTCTTGGAGAAGATGTGATCTATTTGGGAGAAATGTGGCATGTCTGGAAGAAGCTGTCCTCTTTTGGGGATAAAAGAGGTATTTGTGGGTGAAAAGGTCCTATTTGAAGGGGGAAACCTGGTATTTCTTGGAGAAGATGTGATATATTTGGGAGAAATGTGGCATGTCTGGAAGAAACTGTCCTATTTGGGGGATAAAACAGGTATTTGTGGGTGAAAAGGTCCTATTTGAAGGGGGAACCCTGGTATTTCTTGGAGAAGATGTGATCTATTTGGGAGAAATGTGGCATTTCTGGAAGAAAATGTCAAATTTGGGGGGAGAAGGCTGGTAGTTTTGGGTGAGAAGGTCCTATTTCAGGAGGAATCCTGGCATTTCCTGGAGAAGATGTGATATATTTGGGAGAAATGTGGCCTTTCCGGAAGAAACTGTCCTCTTTTGGGGATAAAAGAGGTATTAGTGGTTGATAAGGTCCTATTTCCAGGGGGAAACCTGGTATTTCTTGGAGAAGATGTGATATATTTGGGAGAAATGTGGCATTTCTGAAAGAAACTGTCCTCTTTTGGGGATAAAACAGGTATTTGTGGGTGAAAATTTCCTTTTTGAAGGGGGAAACCTGTTATTTCTTGGAGAAGATATGATATATTTGGGAGAAATGTGGCCTTTCTGGAAGAAACTGTCCTCTTTTGGGGATAAAAGAGGTATTTGTGGGTGAAAAGGTCCTATTTGAAGGGGGAACCGTGGTATTTCTTGGAGAAGATGTGATATATTTGGGAGAAATGTGGCATTTCTGGAAGAAACTGTCCTCTTTTGGGGATAAAAGAGGTATTTGTGGGTGAAAAGGTCCTATTTGAAGGGGGAAAGCTGGTATTTCTTGGAGAAGATGTGATATATATTGGAGTAATCTGGCATTTCTGGAAGAATATGTCCAATTTGAGGGATAAAACAGGTATTTGTGGGTGAAAATGTCCTATTTGAAGGGGGAAACCTGGTATATCTTGGAGAAGATGTGATATATTTGGGAGAAATCTGGCATTTCTGGAAGAATATGTTCAATTTGAGGGATAAAACAGGTATTTGTGGTTAAAAAGGTCGTATTTGAAGGGGGAAACCTGGTATTTCTTGGAGAAGATGTGATATATTTGGTAGAAATGTGGCATGTCTGGAAGAAAATGTCCAATTTGGGTGGAGAAGGCTGGTAGTTTTGGGTGAGAAGGTCCTATTTCAGGAGGAATCCTGGTATTTCTTGGAGAAGATGTGATATATTTGGGAGAAATGTGCCCTTTCTGGAAGAAAATGTCCAATCTGGGGGGAGAAGGCTGGTAGTTTTGGGTGAGAAGGTCCTATTTCAGGAGGAATCCTGGCATTTCTTGGAGAAGATGTGATATATTTGGGAGAAATGTGGCATTTCTGGAAGAAACTGTCCTCTTTTGGGGATAAAATAGGTATTTGTGGGTGAAAAGGTCCTATTTGAAGGGGGAAACCTGGTATTTCTTGGAGAAGATGTGATCTATTTGGGAGAAATGTGGCCTTTCTGGAAGAAAATGTCCTCTTTTGGGGATAAAAGAGGTATTTCATGGAGAAAAGGTCCTAATTGAAGGGGAAAGCGTGGTATTTCTTGGAGAAGATGTGATATATTTGGGAGAAACGTGGCATTTCTGGAAGAAACTGTCCTCTTTTGGGGATAAAAGAGGTATTTGTGGGTGAAAAGGTCCTATTTGAAGGGGGAACCCTGGTATTTCTTGGAGAAGATGTGATCTATTTGGGAGAAATGTGGCCTTTCTGGAAGAAAATGTCCTATTTTGGGGATAAAAGTGGTATGTGTGGGTGAAAAGGTCCTATTTCCAGGGGAAAACCTGGTATTTCTTGGAGAAGATGTGATATATTTGGGAGAAATGAGGCATTTCTGGAAGAAAATGTCCAATTTGTTGGGAGAAGGCTGGTAGTTGTGGGTGAGAAGGTCCCATTTCAGGAGGAATCCTGGTATTTCTTGGAGAAGATGTGATCTATTTGGGAGAAATGTGGCATTTCTGGAAGAAACTGTCCTGTTTTGGGGATAAAAGAGGTATTTGTGGGTGAAAAGGTCCTATTTGAAGGGGGAAAGCTGGTATTTCTTGGAGAAGATGTCATATATTTGGGAGAAATGTGGCATGTCTGGAAGAAACTGTCCTCTTTTGGGGATAAAAGAGGTATTTGTGGGTGAAAAGGTCCTATTTGAAGGGGGGAAAGCTGGTATTTCTTGCAGAAGATGTCATATATTTGGGAGAAATGTGGCATGTCTGGAAGAAACTGTCCTATTTTGGGGATAAAAGGGGTATTTGTGGGTGATAAGGTCCTATTTGAAGGGGGAAAGCTGGTATTTCTTGGAGAAGATGTGATCTATTTGGGAGAAATGTGGCCTTTCTGGAAGAAGCTGTCCTATTTTGGGGATAAAACAGGTATTTGTGGGTGAAAAGGTCCTATTTGAAGGGGGAACCCCGGTATTTCTTGGAGAAGATGTGATCTATTTGGGAGAAATGTGGCATGTCTGGAAGAAACTGTCCTATTTGGGGGATAAAACAGGTATTTGTGGGAGAAAAGGTCCTATTTGAAGGGGGAAAGCTGGTATTTCTTGGAGAAGATGTGATCTATTTGGGAGAAATGTGTTATGTCTGGAAGAAAATGTCCAATTTGGGGGGAGAAGGCTTGTACTTTTCGGTGAGAAGGTCCTATTTCAGGAGGAATCCTGGCATTTCTTGGAGAAGATGTGATATATTTGGGAGAAATGTGGCCTTTCCGGAAGAAACTGTCCTCTTTTGGGGATAAAAGAGGTATTAGTGGTTGAAAAGGTCCTATTTCCAGGGGGAAACGTGGTATTTCTTGGAGAAGATGTGATATATTTGGGAGAAATGTGGCATTTCTGGAAGAAACTGTCCTCTTTTGGGGATAAAAGAGGTATTTCATGGAGAAAAGGTCCTATTTGAAGGGGGAAACCTGGTATTTCTTGGAGAAGATGTGATATATTTGGGAGAAATGTGGCATTTCTGGAAGAAACTGTCCTCTTTTGGGGATAAAAGAGGTATTTGTGGGTGAAAAGGTCCTATTTGAAGGGGGAAACCTGTTATTTCTTGGAGAAGATATGATATATTTGGGAGAAATGTGGCCTTTCTGGAAGAAACTGTCCTCTTTTGGGGATAAAAGAGGTATTTGTGGGTGAAAAGGTCCTATTTGAAGGGGGAACCGTGGTATTTCTTGGAGAAGATGTGATATATTTGGGAGAAATGTGGCATTTCTGGAAGAAACTGTCCTCTTTTGGGGATAAAAGAGGTATTTGTGGGTGAAAAGGTCCTATTTGAAGGGGGAAAGCTGGTATTTCTTGGAGAAGATGTGATATATATTGGAGTAATCTGGCATTTCTGGAAGAATATGTCCAATTTGAGGGATAAAACAGGTATTTGTGGGTGAAAAGGTCCTATTTGAAGGGGGAAACCTGGTATATCTTGGAGAAGATGTGATATATTTGGGAGAAATCTGGCATTTCTGGAAGAATATGTTCAATTTGAGGGATAAAACAGGTATTTGTGGTTAAAAAGGTCGTATTTGAAGGGGGAAACCTGGTATTTCTTGGAGAAGATGTGATATATTTGGTAGAAATGTGGCATGTCTGGAAGAAAATGTCCAATTTGGGTGGAGAAGGCTGGTAGTTTTGGGTGAGAAGGTCCTATTTCAGGAGGAATCCTGGTATTTCTTGGAGAAGATGTGATATATTTGGGAGAAATGTGCCCTTTCTGGAAGAAAATGTCCAATCTGGGGGGAGAAGGCTGGTAGTTTTGGGTGAGAAGGTCCTATTTCAGGAGGAATCCTGGCATTTCTTGGAGAAGATGTGATATATTTGGGAGAAATGTGGCATTTCTGGAAGAAACTGTCCTCTTTTGGGGATAAAATAGGTATTTGTGGGTGAAAAGGTCCTATTTGAAGGGGGAAACCTGGTATTTCTTGGAGAAGATGTGATCTATTTGGGAGAAATGTGGCCTTTCTGGAAGAAAATGTCCTCTTTTGGGGATAAAAGAGGTATTTCATGGAGAAAAGGTCCTAATTGAAGGGGAAAGCGTGGTATTTCTTGGAGAAGATGTGATATATTTGGGAGAAACGTGGCATTTCTGGAAGAAACTGTCCTCTTTTGGGGATAAAAGAGGTATTTGTGGGTGAAAAGGTCCTATTTGAAGGGGGAACCCTGGTATTTCTTGGAGAAGATGTGATCTATTTGGGAGAAATGTGGCCTTTCTGGAAGAAAATGTCCTATTTTGGGATAAAAGTGGTATGTGTGGGTGAAAAGGTCCTATTTCCAGGGGAAAACCTGGTATTTCTTGGAGAAGATGTGATATATTTGGGAGAAATGAGGCATTTCTGGAAGAAAATGTCCAATTTGTTGGGAGAAGGCTGGTAGTTGTGGGTGAGAAGGTCCCATTTCAGGAGGAATCCTGGTATTTCTTGGAGAAGATGTGATCTATTTGGGAGAAATGTGGCATTTCTGGAAGAAACTGTCCTGTTTTGGGGATAAAAGAGGTATTTGTGGGTGAAAAGGTCCTATTTGAAGGGGGAAAGCTGGTATTTCTTGGAGAAGATGTCATATATTTGGGAGAAATGTGGCATGTCTGGAAGAAACTGTCCTCTTTTGGGGATAAAAGAGGTATTTGTGGGTGAAAAGGTCCTATTTGAAGGGGGAAAGCTGGTATTTCTTGCAGAAGATGTCATATATTTGGGAGAAATGTGGCATGTCTGGAAGAAACTGTCCTATTTTGGGGATAAAAGGGGTATTTGTGGGTGATAAGGTCCTATTTGAAGGGGGAAAGCTGGTATTTCTTGGAGAAGATGTGATCTATTTGGGAGAAATGTGGCCTTTCTGGAAGAAGCTGTCCTATTTTGGGGATAAAACAGGTATTTGTGGGTGAAAAGGTCCTATTTGAAGGGGGAACCCCGGTATTTCTTGGAGAAGATGTGATCTATTTGGGAGAAATGTGGCATGTCTGGAAGAAACTGTCCTATTTGGGGGATAAAACAGGTATTTGTGGGAGAAAAGGTCCTATTTGAAGGGGGAAAGCTGGTATTTCTTGGAGAAGATGTGATCTATTTGGGAGAAATGTGTTATGTCTGGAAGAAAATGTCCAATTTGGGGGGAGAAGGCTTGTACTTTTCGGTGAGAAGGTCCTATTTCAGGAGGAATCCTGGCATTTCTTGGAGAAGATGTGATATATTTGGGAGAAATGTGGCCTTTCCGGAAGAAACTGTCCTCTTTTGGGGATAAAAGAGGTATTAGTGGTTGAAAAGGTCCTATTTCCAGGGGGAAACGTGGTATTTCTTGGAGAAGATGTGATATATTTGGGAGAAATCTGGCATTTCTGGAAGAAACTGTCCTCTTTTGGGGATAAAAGAGGTATTTCATGGAGAAAAGGTCCTATTTGAAGGGGGAAACCTGGTATTTCTTGGAGAAGATGTGATATATTTGGGAGAAATGTGGCATTTCTGGAAGAAACTGTCCTCTTTTGGGGATAAAACAGGTATTTGTGGGTGAAAAGGTCCTATTTGAAGGGGGAAACCTGGTATTTCTTGGAGAAGATGTGATATATTTGGGAGAATTGTGGCATTTCTGGAAGAAACTGTCCTCTTTTGGGGATAAAAGAGGTATGTGTGGGTGAAAAGGTCCTATTTGAAGGGGGAAAGCTGGTATTTCTTGGAGAAGATGTGATATATTTGGGAGAAATGTGGCATGTCTGGCAGAAACTGTCCTATTTTGGGGATAAAACAGGTATTTGTGGGTGAAAAGGTCCTATTTGAAGGGGGAACCCTGGTATTTCTTGGAGAAGATGTGATGTATTTGGGAGAAATGTGGCATGTCTGGAAGAAACTGTCCTCTTTTGGGGATAAAAGAGGTATTTGTGGGAGAAAAGGTCCTATTTGAAGGGGGAAAGCTGGTATTTCTTGGAGAAGCTGTGATCTATTTGGGAGAAATGTGGCATGTCTGGAAGAAACTGTCCTCTTTTGGGGATAAAAGAGGTATTTGTGGGTGAAAAGGTCCTATTTGAAGGGGGAAAGCTGGTATTTCTTGCAGAAGATGTCATATATTTGGGAGAAATGTGGCATGTCTGGAAGAAACTGTCCTATTTTGGGGATAAAAGGGGTATTTGTGGGTGATAAGGTCCTATTTGAAGGGGGAAAGCTGGTATTTCTTGGAGAAGATGTGATCTATTTGGGAGAAATGTGGCCTTTCTGGAAGAAGCTGTCCTATTTTGGGGATAAAACAGGTATTTGTGGGTGAAAAGGTCCTATTTGAAGGGGGAACCCCGGTATTTCTTGGAGAAGATGTGATCTATTTGGGAGAAATGTGGCATGTCTGGAAGAAACTGTCCTATTTGGGGGATAAAACAGGTATTTGTGGGAGAAAAGGTCCTATTTGAAGGGGGAAAGCTGGTATTTCTTGGAGAAGATGTGATCTATTTGGGAGAAATGTGTTATGTCTGGAAGAAAATGTCCAATTTGGGGGGAGAAGGCTTGTACTTTTCGGTGAGAAGGTCCTATTTCAGGAGGAATCCTGGCATTTCTTGGAGAAGATGTGATATATTTGGGAGAAATGTGGCCTTTCCGGAAGAAACTGTCCTCTTTTGGGGATAAAAGAGGTATTAGTGGTTGAAAAGGTCCTATTTCCAGGGGGAAACGTGGTATTTCTTGGAGAAGATGTGATATATTTCGGAGAAATCTGGCATTTCTGGAAGAAACTGTCCTCTTTTGGGGATAAAAGAGGTATTTCATGGAGAAAAGGTCCTATTTGAAGGGGGAAACCTGGTATTTCTTGGAGAAGATGTGATATATTTGGGAGAAATGTGGCATTTCTGGAAGAAACTGTCCTCTTTTGGGGATAAAAGAGGTATTTGTGGGTGAAAAGGTCCTATTTGAAGGGGGAAACCTGTTATTTCTTGGAGAAGATATGATATATTTGGGAGAAATGTGGCCTTTCTGGAAGAAACTGTCCTCTTTTGGGGATAAAAGAGGTATTTGTGGGTGAAAAGGTCCTATTTGAAGGGGGAACCGTGGTATTTCTTGGAGAAGATGTGATATATTTGGGAGAAATGTGGCATTTCTGGAAGAAACTGTCCTCTTTTGGGGATAAAAGAGGTATTTGTGGGTGAAAAGGTCCTATTTGAAGGGGGAAAGCTGGTATTTCTTGGAGAAGATGTGATATATATTGGAGTAATCTGGCATTTCTGGAAGAATATGTCCAATTTGAGGGATAAAACAGGTATTTGTGGGTGAAAATGTCCTATTTGAAGGGGGAAAGCTGGTATATCTTGGAGAAGATGTGATATATTTGGGAGAAATCTGGCATTTCTGGAAGAATATGTTCAATTTGAGGGATAAAACAGGTATTTGTGGTTAAAAAGGTCGTATTTGAAGGGGGAAACCTGGTATTTCTTGGAGAAGATGTGATATATTTGGTAGAAATGTGGCATGTCTGGAAGAAAATGTCCAATTTGGGTGGAGAAGGCTGGTAGTTTTGGGTGAGAAGGTCCTATTTCAGGAGGAATCCTGGTATTTCTTGGAGAAGATGTGATATATTTGGGAGAAATGTGCCCTTTCTGGAAGAAAATGTCCAATCTGGGGGGAGAAGGCTGGTAGTTTTGGGTGAGAAGGTCCTATTTCAGGAGGAATCCTGGCATTTCTTGGAGAAGATGTGATATATTTGGGAGAAATGTGGCATTTCTGGAAGAAACTGTCCTCTTTTGGGGATAAAATAGGTATTTGTGGGTGAAAAGGTCCTATTTGAAGGGGGAAACCTGGTATTTCTTGGAGAAGATGTGATCTATTTGGGAGAAATGTGGCCTTTCTGGAAGAAAATGTCCTCTTTTGGGGATAAAAGAGGTATTTCATGGAGAAAAGGTCCTAATTGAAGGGGAAAGCGTGGTATTTCTTGGAGAAGATGTGATATATTTGGGAGAAACGTGGCATTTCTGGAAGAAACTGTCCTCTTTTGGGGATAAAAGAGGTATTTGTGGGTGAAAAGGTCCTATTTGAAGGGGGAACCCTGGTATTTCTTGGAGAAGATGTGATCTATTTGGGAGAAATGTGGCCTTTCTGGAAGAAAATGTCCTATTTTGGGGATAAAAGTGGTATGTGTGGGTGAAAAGGTCCTATTTCCAGGGGAAAACCTGGTATTTCTTGGAGAAGATGTGATATATTTGGGAGAAATGAGGCATTTCTGGAAGAAAATGTCCAATTTGTTGGGAGAAGGCTGGTAGTTGTGGGTGAGAAGGTCCCATTTCAGGAGGAATCCTGGTATTTCTTGGAGAAGATGTGATCTATTTGGGAGAAATGTGGCATTTCTGGAAGAAACTGTCCTCTTTTGGGGATAAAAGAGGTATTTGTGGGTGAAAAGGTCCTATTTGAAGGGGGAAAGCTGGTATTTCTTGGAGAAGATGTCATATATTTGGGAGAAATGTGGCATGTCTGGAAGAAACTGTCCTCTTTTGGGGATAAAAGAGGTATTTGTGGGTGAAAAGGTCCTATTTGAAGGGGGAAAGCTGGTATTTCTTGCAGAAGATGTCATATATTTGGGAGAAATGTGGCATGTCTGGAAGAAACTGTCCTATTTTGGGGATAAAAGGGGTATTTGTGGGTGATAAGGTCCTATTTGAAGGGGGAAAGCTGGTATTTCTTGGAGAAGATGTGATCTATTTGGGAGAAATGTGGCCTTTCTGGAAGAAGCTGTCCTATTTTGGGGATAAAACAGGTATTTGTGGGTGAAAAGGTCCTATTTGAAGGGGGAACCCCGGTATTTCTTGGAGAAGATGTGATCTATTTGGGAGAAATGTGGCATGTCTGGAAGAAACTGTCCTATTTGGGGGATAAAACAGGTATTTGTGGGAGAAAAGGTCCTATTTGAAGGGGGAAAGCTGGTATTTCTTGGAGAAGATGTGATCTATTTGGGAGAAATGTGTTATGTCTGGAAGAAAATGTCCAATTGTCCAATTTGGGGGGAGAAGGCTTGTACTTTTCGGTGAGAAGGTCCTATTTCAGGAGGAATCCTGGCATTTCTTGGAGAAGATGTGATATATTTGGGAGAAATGTGGCCTTTCCGGAAGAAACTGTCCTCTTTTGGGGATAAAAGAGGTATTAGTGGTTGAAAAGGTCCTATTTCCAGGGGGAAACGTGGTATTTCTTGGAGAAGATGTGATATATTTGGGAGAAATGTGGCATTTCTGGAAGAAACTGTCCTCTTTTGGGGATAAAAGAGGTATTTCATGGAGAAAAGGTCCTATTTGAAGGGGGAAACCTGGTATTTCTTGGAGAAGATGTGATATATTTGGGAGAAATGTGGCATTTCTGGAAGAAACTGTCCTCTTTTGGGATAAAAGAGGTATTTGTGGGTGAAAAGGTCCTATTTGAAGGGGAAACCTGGTATTTCTTGGAGAAGATGTGATATATTTGGGAGAATTGTGGCATTTCTGGAAGAAACTGTCCTCTTTTGGGGATAAAAGAGGTATGTGTGGGTGAAAAGGTCCTATTTGAAGGGGGAAAGCTGGTATTTCTTGGAGAAGATGTGATATATTTGGAGAAATGTGGCATGTCTGGCAGAAACTGTCCTATTTTGGGGATAAAACAGGTATTTGTGGGTGAAAAGGTCCTATTTGAAGGGGGAACCCTGGTATTTCTTGGAGAAGATGTGATGTATTTGGGAGAAATGTGGCATGTCTGGAAGAAACTGTCCTCTTTTGGGGATAAAAGAGGTATGTGTGGGTGAAAAGGTCCTATTTGAAGGGGGAAAGCTGGTATTTCTTGGAGAAGCTGTGATCTATTTGGGAGAAATGTGGCATTTCTGGAAGAAACTGTCCTCTTTTGGGGATAAAAGAGGTATTTGTGGGTGAAAAGGTCCTATTTGAAGGGGGAAACCTGGTATTTCTTGGAGAAGATGTGATCTATTTGGGAGAAATGTGGCATTTCTGGAAGAAACTGTCCTCTTTTGGGGATAAAAGAGGTATTTGTGGGTGAAAAGTTCCTATTTGAAGGGGGAAAGCTGGTATTTCTTGGAGAAGATGTGATATATTTGGGAGAAATGTGGCATTTCTGGAAGAAACTGTCCTATTTTGGGGATAAAACAGGTATTTGTGGGTGAAAAGGTCCTATTTGAAGGGGGAACCCTGGTATTTCTTGGAGAAGAGGTGATATATTTGGGAGAAATGTGGCATGTCTGGCAGAAAATGTCCAATTTGGGGGGAGAAGGCTGGTAGTTTTGGGTGAGAAGGTCCTATTTCAGGAGGAATCCTGGTATTTCTTGGAGAAGATGTGATATATTTGGGAGAAATGTGGCCTTTCTGGAAGAAAATGTCCAATTTGGGGGGAGAAGGCTGGTAGTTTTGGGTGAGAAGGTCCTATTTCAGGAGGAATCCTGGCATTTCTTGGAGAAGATGTGATATACTTGGGAGAAATGTGGCATTACTGGAAGAAACTGTCCTCTTTTGGGGATAAAAGAGGTATTTGTGGGTGAAAAGGTCCTATTTGAAGGGGGAAACCTGGTATTTCTTGGAGAAGATGTGATATATTTGGGAGAAATGTGGCATTTCTGGAAGAAAATGTCCTCTTTTGGGGATAAAAGAGGTATTTCTTGGAGAAAAGGTCCTATTTGAAGGGGGAACCCTGGTATTTCTTGGAGAAGATGTGATCTATTTGGGAGAAATGTGGCATTCCTGGAAGAAACTGTCCTCTTTTGGGGATAAAAGAGGTTTTTTTGGGGAAAAGGTCCTATTTGAAGGGGAAACCTGGTATTTCTTGGAGAAGATGTGATATATTTGGGAGAAATGTGGCATTTCTGGAAGAAACTGTCCTATTTTGGGGAGAAGGGTGGTATTTGAGGGAGAAATGTTCCTATTTCAGGAGGAATCCTGGTATTTCTTGGAGGAGATGAGATATGTTTGGGAGAAATGTGGCATGTCTGGAAGAAACTGTCCTCTTTTGGGGATAAAAGAGGTATTTGTGGGTGAAAAGTTCCTATTTGAAGGGGAAAGCTGGTATTTCTTGGAGAAGATGTGATATATTTGGGAGAAATGTGGCATTTCTGGAAGAAAATGTCCTGTTTTGGGGATAAAACAGGTATTTGTGGGTGAAAAGGTCCTATTTGAAGGGAAACCTGGTATTTCTTGAAGGAGATGTGATATATTTGGGAGAAATCAGGCCTTTCTGGAAGAAACTGTCCTATTTTGGGGATAAAAGAGGTATTTGTGGGTGAAAAGGTCCTATTTGAAGGGGGAACCGTGGTATTTCTTGGAGAAGATGTGATATATTTGGGAGAAATGTGGCATTTCTGGAAGAAACTGTCCTCTTTTGGGGATAAAAGAGGTATTTGTGGGTGAAAAGGTCCTATTTGAAGGGGGAAAGCTGGTATTTCTTGGAGAAGATGTGATATATATTGGAGTAATCTGGCATTTCTGGAAGAATATGTCCAATTTGAGGGATAAAACAGGTATTTGTGGGTGAAAATGTCCTATTTGAAGGGGGAAACCTGGTATATCTTGGAGAAGATGTGATATATTTGGGAGAAATCTGGCATTTCTGGAAGAATATGTTCAATTTGAGGGATAAAACAGGTATTTGTGGTTAAAAAGGTCGTATTTGAAGGGGGAAACCTGGTATTTCTTGGAGAAGATGTGATATATTTGGTAGAAATGTGGCATGTCTGGAAGAAAATGTCCAATTTGGGTGGAGAAGGCTGGTAGTTTTGGGTGAGAAGGTCCTATTTCAGGAGGAATCCTGGTATTTCTTGGAGAAGATGTGATATATTTGGGAGAAATGTGCCCTTTCTGGAAGAAAATGTCCAATCTGGGGGGAGAAGGCTGGTAGTTTTGGGTGAGAAGGTCCTATTTCAGGAGGAATCCTGGCATTTCTTGGAGAAGATGTGATATATTTGGGAGAAATGTGGCATTTCTGGAAGAAACTGTCCTCTTTTGGGGATAAAATAGGTATTTGTGGGTGAAAAGGTCCTATTTGAAGGGGGAAACCTGGTATTTCTTGGAGAAGATGTGATCTATTTGGGAGAAATGTGGCCTTTCTGGAAGAAAATGTCCTCTTTTGGGGATAAAAGAGGTATTTCATGGAGAAAAGGTCCTAATTGAAGGGGAAAGCGTGGTATTTCTTGGAGAAGATGTGATATATTTGGGAGAAACGTGGCATTTCTGGAAGAAACTGTCCTCTTTTGGGGATAAAAGAGGTATTTGTGGGTGAAAAGGTCCTATTTGAAGGGGGAACCCTGGTATTTCTTGGAGAAGATGTGATCTATTTGGGAGAAATGTGGCCTTTCTGGAAGAAAATGTCCTATTTTGGGGATAAAAGTGGTATGTGTGGGTGAAAAGGTCCTATTTCCAGGGGAAAACCTGGTATTTCTTGGAGAAGATGTGATATATTTGGGAGAAATGAGGCATTTCTGGAAGAAAATGTCCAATTTGTTGGGAGAAGGCTGGTAGTTGTGGGTGAGAAGGTCCCATTTCAGGAGGAATCCTGGTATTTCTTGGAGAAGATGTGATCTATTTGGGAGAAATGTGGCATTTCTGGAAGAAACTGTCCTCTTTTGGGGATAAAAGAGGTATTTGTGGGTGAAAAGGTCCTATTTGAAGGGGGAAAGCTGGTATTTCTTGGAGAAGATGTCATATATTTGGGAGAAATGTGGCATGTCTGGAAGAAACTGTCCTCTTTTGGGGATAAAAGAGGTATTTGTGGGTGAAAAGGTCCTATTTGAAGGGGGAAAGCTGGTATTTCTTGCAGAAGATGTCATATATTTGGGAGAAATGTGGCATGTCTGGAAGAAACTGTCCTATTTTGGGGATAAAAGGGGTATTTGTGGGTGATAAGGTCCTATTTGAAGGGGGAAAGCTGGTATTTCTTGGAGAAGATGTGATCTATTTGGGAGAAATGTGGCCTTTCTGGAAGAAGCTGTCCTATTTTGGGGATAAAACAGGTATTTGTGGGTGAAAAGGTCCTATTTGAAGGGGGAACCCCGGTATTTCTTGGAGAAGATGTGATCTATTTGGGAGAAATGTGGCATGTCTGGAAGAAACTGTCCTATTTGGGGGATAAAACAGGTATTTGTGGGAGAAAAGGTCCTATTTGAAGGGGGAAAGCTGGTATTTCTTGGAGAAGATGTGATCTATTTGGGAGAAATGTGTTATGTCTGGAAGAAAATGTCCAATTTGGGGGAGAAGGCTTGTACTTTTCGGTGAGAAGGTCCTATTTCAGGAGGAATCCTGGCATTTCTTGGAGAAGATGTGATATATTTGGGAGAAATGTGGCCTTTCCGGAAGAAACTGTCCTCTTTTGGGGATAAAAGAGGTATTAGTGGTTGAAAAGGTCCTATTTCCAGGGGGAAACGTGGTATTTCTTGGAGAAGATGTGATATATTTGGGAGAAATGTGGCATTTCTGGAAGAAACTGTCCTCTTTTGGGGATAAAAGAGGTATTTCATGGAGAAAAGGTCCTATTTGAAGGGGGAAACCTGGTATTTCTTGGAGAAGATGTGATATATTTGGGAGAAATGTGGCATTTCTGGAAGAAACTGTCCTCTTTTGGGGATAAAAGAGGTATTTGTGGGTGAAAAGGTCCTATTTGAAGGGGGAAACCTGGTATTTCTTGGAGAAGATGTGATATATTTGGGAGAATTGTGGCATTTCTGGAAGAAACTGTCCTCTTTTGGGGATAAAAGAGGTATGTGTGGGTGAAAAGGTCCTATTTGAAGGGGGAAAGCTGGTATTTCTTGGAGAAGATGTGATATATTTGGGAGAAATGTGGCATGTCTGGCAGAAACTGTCCTATTTTGGGGATAAAACAGGTATTTGTGGGTGAAAAGGTCCTATTTGAAGGGGGAACCCTGGTATTTCTTGGAGAAGATGTGATGTATTTGGGAGAAATGTGGCATGTCTGGAAGAAACTGTCCTCTTTTGGGGATAAAAGAGGTATGTGTGGGTGAAAAGGTCCTATTTGAAGGGGGAAAGCTGGTATTTCTTGGAGAAGCTGTGATCTATTTGGGAGAAATGTGGCATTTCTGGAAGAAACTGTCCTCTTTTGGGGATAAAAGAGGTATTTGTGGGTGAAAAGGTCCTATTTGAAGGGGGAAACCTGGTATTTCTTGGAGAAGATGTGATCTATTTGGGAGAAATGTGGCATTTCTGGAAGAAACTGTCCTCTTTTGGGGATAAAAGAGGTATTTGTGGGTGAAAAGTTCCTATTTGAAGGGGGAAAGCTGGTATTTCTTGGAGAAGATGTGATATATTTGGGAGAAATGTGGCATTTCTGGAAGAAACTGTCCTATTTTGGGGATAAAACAGGTATTTGTGGGTGAAAAGGTCCTATTTGAAGGGGGAACCCTGGTATTTCTTGGAGAAGAGGTGATATATTTGGGAGAAATGTGGCATGTCTGGCAGAAAATGTCCAATTTGGGGGGAGAAGGCTGGTAGTTTTGGGTGAGAAGGTCCTATTTCAGGAGGAATCCTGGTATTTCTTGGAGAAGATGTGATATATTTGGGAGAAATGTGGCCTTTCTGGAAGAAAATGTCCAATTTGGGGGGAGAAGGCTGGTAGTTTTGGGTGAGAAGGTCCTATTTCAGGAGGAATCCTGGCATTTCTTGGAGAAGATGTGATATACTTGGGAGAAATGTGGCATTACTGGAAGAAACTGTCCTCTTTTGGGGATAAAAGAGGTATTTGTGGGTGAAAAGGTCCTATTTGAAGGGGGAAACCTGGTATTTCTTGGAGAAGATGTGATATATTTGGGAGAAATGTGGCATTTCTGGAAGAAAATGTCCTCTTTTGGGGATAAAAGAGGTATTTCTTGGAGAAAAGGTCCTATTTGAAGGGGGAACCCTGGTATTTCTTGGAGAAGATGTGATCTATTTGGGAGAAATGTGGCATTCCTGGAAGAAACTGTCCTCTTTTGGGGATAAAAGAGGTTTTTTTGGGGAAAAGGTCCTATTTGAAGGGGGAAACCTGGTATTTCTTGGAGAAGATGTGATATATTTGGGAGAAATGTGGCATTTCTGGAAGAAACTGTCCTATTTTGGGGGAGAAGGGTGGTATTTGAGGGAGAAATGTTCCTATTTCAGGAGGAATCCTGGTATTTCTTGGAGGAGATGAGATATGTTTGGGAGAAATGTGGCATGTCTGGAAGAAACTGTCCTCTTTTGGGGATAAAAGAGGTATTTGTGGGTGAAAAGTTCCTATTTGAAGGGGGAAAGCTGGTATTTCTTGGAGAAGATGTGATATATTTGGGAGAAATGTGGCATTTCTGGAAGAAAATGTCCTGTTTTGGGGATAAAACAGGTATTTGTGGGTGAAAAGGTCCTATTTGAAGGGGAAACCTGGTATTTCTTGAAGGAGATGTGATATATTTGGGAGAAATCAGGCCTTTCTGGAAGAAACTGTCCTATTTTGGGGATAAAAGAGGTATTTGTGGGTGAAAAGGTCCTATTTGAAGGGGGAAACCTGGTATTTCTTGGAGAAGATGTGATCTATTTGGGAGAAATGTGGCCTTTCTGGAAGAAAATGTCCTCTTTTGGGGATAAAAGAGGTATTTCATGGAGAAAAGGTCCTAATTGAAGAGGAAAGCGTGGTATTTCTTGGAGAAGATGTGATATATTTGGGAGAAACGTGGCATTTCTGGAAGAAACTGTCCTCTTTTGGGGATAAAAGAGGTATTTGTGGGTGAAAAGGTCCTATTTCTAGGGGGAACCCTGGTATTTCTTGGAGAAGATGTGATCTATTTGGGAGAAATGTGGCCTTTCTGGAAGAAAATGTCCTATTTTGGGTATAAAAGTGGTATGTGTGGGTGAAAAGGTCCTATTTCCAGGGGAAAACCTGGTATTTCTTGGAGAAGATGTCATATATTTGGGAGAAATGAGGCATTTCTGGAAGAAAATGTCCAATTTGTTGGGAGAAGGCTGGTAGTTGTGGGTGAGAAGGTCCCATTTCAGGAGGAATCCTGGTATTTCTTGGAGATGATGTGATCTATTTGGGAGAAATGTGGCATTTCTGGAAGAAACTGTCCTGTTTTGGGGATAAATGAGGTATTTGTGGGTGAAAAGGTCCTATTTGAAGGGGGAAAGCTGGTATTTCTTGCAGAAGATGTCATATATTTGGGAGAAATGTGGCATGTCTGGTAGAAACTGTCCTCTTTTGGGGATAAAAGAGGTATTTGTGGGTGAAAAGGTCCTATTTGAAGGGGGAAAGCTGGTATTTCTTGCAGAAGATGTCATATATTTGGGAGAAATGTGGAATGTCTGGAAGAAACTGTCCTATTTTGGGGATAAAAGGGGTATTTGTGGGTGATAAGGTCCTATTTGAAGGGGGAAAGCTGGTATTTCTTGGAGAAGATGTGATCTATTTGGGAGAAATGTGGCCTTTCTGGAAGAAGCTGTCCTATTTTGGGGATAAAACAGGTATTTGTGGGTGATAAGGTCCTATTTGAAGGGGGAAAGCTGGTATTTCTTGAGAAGATGTGATCTATTTGGGAGAAATGTGGCATGTCTGGAAGAAACTGTCCTATTTGGGGGATAAAACAGGTATTTGTGGGAGAAAAGGTCCTATTTGAAGGGGGAAAGCTGGTATTTCTTGGAGAAGATGTGATCTATTTGGGAGAAATGTGTTATGTCTGGAAGAAAATGTCCAATTTGGGGGGAGAAGGCTTGTACTTTTCGGTGAGAAGGTCCTATTTCAGGAGGAATCCTGACATTTCTTGGAGAAGATGTGATATATTTGGGAGAAATGTGGCCTTTCCGGAAGAAACTGTCCTCTTTTGGGGATAAAAGAGGTATTAGTGGTTGAAAAGGTCCTATTTCCAGGGGGAAACGTGGTATTTCTTGGAGAAGATGTGATATATTTGGGAGAAATGTGGCATTTCTGGAAGAAACTGTCCTCTTTTGGGGATAAAAGAGGTATTTCATGGAGAAAAGGTCCTATTTGAAGGGGGAAACCTGGTATTTCTTGGAGAAGATGTGATATATTTGGGAGAAATGTGGCATTTCTGGAAGAAACTGTCCTCTTTTGGGGATAAAAGAGGTATTTGTGGGTGAAAAGGTCCTATTTGAAGGGGGAAACCTGGTATTTCTTGGAGAAGATGTGATATATTTGGGAGAATTGTGGCATTTCTGGAAGAAACTGTCCTCTTTTGGGGATAAAAGAGGTATGTGTGGGTGAAAAGGTCCTATTTGAAGGGGGAAAGCTGGTATTTCTTGGAGAAGATGTGATATATTTGGGAGAAATGTGGCATGTCTGGCAGAAACTGTCCTCTTTTGGGGATAAAACAGGTATTTGTGGGTGAAAAGGTCCTATTTGAAGGGGGAACCCTGGTATTTCTTGGAGAAGATGTGATGTATTTGGGAGAAATGTGGCATGACTGGAAGAAACTGTCCTCTTTTGGGGATAAAAGAGGTATGTGTGGGTGAAAAGGTCCTATTTGAAGGGGGAAACCTGGTATTTCTTGGAGAAGCTGTGATCTATTTGGGAGAAATGTGGCATTTCTGGAAGAAACTGTCCTCTTTTGGGGATAAAAGAGGTATTTGTGGGTGAAAAGGTCCTATTTGAAGGGGGAAACCTGGTATTTCTTGGAGAAGATGTGATCTATTTGGGAGAAATGTGGCATTTCTGGAAGAAACTGTCCTCTTTTGGGGATAAAAGAGGTATTTGTGGGTGAAAAGTTTCTATTTGAAGGGGGAAAGCTGGTATTTCTTGGAGAAGATGTGATATATTTGGGAGAAATGTGGCATTTCTGGAAGAAACTGTCCTATTTTGGGGATAAAACAGGTATTTGTGGGTGAAAAGGTCCTATTTGAAGGGGGAACCCTGGTATTTCTTGGAGAAGAGGTGATATATTTGGGAGAAATGTGGCATGTCTGGCAGAAAATGTCCAATTTGGGGGGAGAAGGCTGGTAGTTTTGGGTGAGAAGGTCCTATTTCAGGAGGAATCCTGGTATTTCTTGGAGAAGATGTGATATATTTGGGAGAAATGTGGCCTTTCTGGAAGAAAATGTCCAATTTGGGGGGAGAAGGCTGGTAGTATTGGGTGAGAAGGTCCTATTTCAGGAGGAATCCTGGCATTTCTTGGAGAAGATGTGATATACTTGGGAGAAATGTGGCATTACTGGAAGAAACTGTCCTCTTTTGGGGATAAAAGAGGTATTTGTGGGTGAAAAGGTCCTATTTGAAGGGGGAAACCTGGTATTTCTTGGAGAAGATGTGATATATTTGGGAGAAATGTGGCATTTCTGGAAGAAAATGTCCTCTTTTGGGGATAAAAGAGGTATTTCTTGGAGAAAAGGTCCTATTTGAAGGGGGAACCCTGGTATTTCTTGGAGAAGATGTGATCTATTTGGGAGAAATGTGGCATTCCTGGAAGAAACTGTCCAATTTTGGGGATAAAGAGGTTTTTTTGGGGAAAAGGTCCTATTTGAAGGGGGAAACCTGGTATTTCTTGGAGAAGATGTGATATATTTGGGAGAAATGTGGCATTTCTGGAAGAAACTGTCCTATTTTGGGGGAGAAGGGTGGTATTTGAGGGAGAAATGTTCCTATTTCAGGAGGAATCCTGGTATTTCTTGGAGGAGATGAGATATGTTTGGGAGAAATGTGGCATGTCTGGAAGAAACTGTCCTCTTTTGGGGATAAAAGAGGTATTTGTGGGTGAAAAGTTCCTATTTGAAGGGGAAAGCTGGTATTTCTTGGAGAAGATGTGATCTATTTGGGAGAAATCTGGCATTTCTGGAAGAAACTGTCCTATTTGGGGGGAGAAGCCTGCTATTAGTGGTGAAAAGGTCCTATTTGAAGGGGGAAAGCTGGTATTTCTTGGAGAAGAGGTGATATATTTGGTAGAAATGTGCCATTTCTGGAAGAAACTGTCCTCTTTTGGGGATATAACAGGTATTTGTGGGTGAAAAGGTCCTATTTGAAGGGGGAAACCTGGTATTTCTTGGAGAAGATGTGATATATTTGGGAGAAATCAGGCATTTCTGGAAGAAACTGTCCTATTTGGGGGATTAAAGATTTTTTTTTGTGGGTGATAAGGTCGTATTTGAAGGGTTAAACCTGGTATTTCTTGGAGAAGATGTGATCTATTTGGGAGAAATGTGGCATGTCTGGAAGAAACTGTCCAATTTTGGGGATAAAAGTGGTATTTGTGTGTGAAAAGGTCCTAATTGAAGGGGAAAGCTGGTATTTCTTGGAGAAGATGTGATATATTTGGGAGAAATGTGGCATGTCTGGAAGAAACTGTCCTATTTTGGGGATAAAACAGGTACTTGTGGGTGAAAAGGTCGTATTTGAAGGGGGAAACCTGGTATTTCTTGGAGAAGATGTGATCTATTTGGGAGAAATGTGGCATTTCTGGAAGAAAATGTCCTCTTTTGGGGATAAAAGAGGTATTTCATGGAGAAAAGGTCCTAATTTAAGCGGGAAACCTGGTATTTCTTGGAGAAGATGTGATCTATTTGGGAGAAATGTGGCATTTCTGGAAGAAACTGTCCTCTTTTGGGGATAAGAGAGGTATTTGTGGGTGAAAAGGTCCTATTTCCCCGGGGAAACCTGGTATTTCTTGGAGAAGATGTGATCTATTTGGGAGAATTGTGGCATTTCTGGAAGAAACTGTCCTCTTTTGGGGATAAAAGAGGTATTTGTGGGTGAAAAGGTCCTATTTGAAGGGGGAAACCTGGTATTTCTTGGAGAAGATGTGATCTATTTGGGAGAAATGTGGCACTTCTGGAAGAAACTGTCCTCTTTTGGGGATAAAAGAGGTATTTGTGGGTGAAAAGGTCCTATTTGAAGGGGGAAACGTGGTATTTCTTGGAGAAGATGTGATATATTTGGGAGAAATGTGGCATGTCTGGAAGAAACTGTCCTATTTGGGGGGAGAGGGGTGGTACTTGTGGGAGAAAAGGTCCTATTTCAGGAGGAATCCTGGTATTTCTTGGAGGAGATGTGATATGTTTGGGAGAAATGTGGCCTTTCTGGAAGAAACTGTCCTGTTTTGGGGATAAAAGAGGTATTTGTGGGTGAAAAGGTCCTATTTGAAGGGGGAAACGTGGTATTTCTTGGAGAAGATGTGATATATTTGGGAGAAATGTGGCATGTCTGGCAGAAACTGTCCTATTTGGGGGATAAAACAGGTATTTGTGGGAGAAAAGGTCCTATTTGAAGGGGAAAGCTGGTATTTCTTGGAGAAGATGTGATCTATTTGGGAGAAATCTGGCATTTCTGGAAGAAACTGTCCTATTTGGGGGGAGAAGGCTGGTAGTTTTGGGTGAGAAGGTCCTATTTCAGGAGGAATCCTGGTATTTCTTGGAGAAGATGTGATATATTTGGGAGAAATGTGGCCTTTCTGGAAGAAAATGTCCAATTTGGGGGGAGAAGGCTGGTAGTTTTGGGTGAGAAGGTCCTATTTCAGGAGGAATCCTGGCATTTCTTGGAGAAGATGTGATATATTTGGGAGAAATGTGGCATTTCTGGAAGAAACTGTCCTCTTTTGGGGATAAAAGAGGTATTAGTGGTTGAAAAGGTCGTATTTGAAGGGGGAAAGCTGGTATTTCTTTGAGAAGATGTGATCTATTTGGGAGAAATGTGGCATTTCTGGAAGAAACTGTCCTCTTTTGGGGGAGAAGGGTGGTATTTGTGGGAGAAATGTTCCTATTTCAGGAGGAATCCTGGTATTTCTTGGAGGAGATGAGATAAGTTTGGGAGAAATGTGGCCTTTCTGGAAGAAACTGTCCTCTTTTGGGGATAAAAGAGGTATTTGTGGGAGAAAAGGTCCTATTTGAAGGGGGAAACCTGGTATTTCTTGAAGGAGATGTGATATATTTGGGAGAAATCAGGCCTTTCTGGAAGAAACTGTCCTCTTTTGGGGATAAAAGAGGTATTTGTGGGTGAAAAGGTCCTATTTGAAGGGGGAAACCTGGTATTTCTTGGAGAAGATGTGATATATTTGGGAGAAATGTGGCATGTCTGGAAGAAACTGTCCTATTTGGGGGGAGAAGCCTGCTATTAGTGGGTGAAAAGGTCCTATTTGAAGGGGGAAAGCTGGTATTTCTTGGAGAAGAGGTGATATATTTGGTAGAAATGTGCCATTTCTGGAAGAAACTGTCCTCTTTTGGGGATATAACAGGTATTTGTGGGTGAAAAGGTCCTATTTCCAGGGGAAAACCTGGTATTTCTTGGAGAAGATGTGATATATTTGGGAGAAATCAGGCATTTCTGGAAGAAACTGTCCTATTTGGGGGATAAAAGAATTTTTTGTGGGTGAAAAGGTCCTATTTGAAGGGGGAAAGCTGGTATTTCTTGGAGAAGATGTGATCTATTTGGGAGAAATGTGGCCTTTCTTGCAGAAACTGTCCTCTTTTGGGGATAAAAGTGGTATTTGTGTGTGAAAAGGTCCTAATTGAAGGGGGAAACCTGGTATTTCTTGGAGAAGATGTGATCTATTTGGAGAAATGTGGCATTTCTGGAAGAAACTGTCCTCTTTTGGGGATAAAAGAGGTATTTGTGGGTGAAAAGGTCCTATTTGAAGGGGGAAAGCTGGTATTTCTTGCAGAAGATGTCATATATTTGGGAGAAATGTGGCATGTCTGGAAGAAACTGTCCTCTTTTGGGGATAAAAGAGGTATTTGTGGGTGAAAAGGTCCTATTTGAAGGGGGAAAGCTGGTATTTCTTGCAGAAGATGTCATATATTTGGGAGAAATGTGGCATGTCTGGAAGAAACTGTCCTATTTTGGGGATAAAAGGGGTATTTGTGGGTGATAAGGTCCTATTTGAAGGGGGAAAGCTGGTATTTCTTGGAGAAGATGTGATCTATTTGGGAGAAATGTGGCCTTTCTGGAAGAAGCTGTCCTATTTTGGGGATAAAACAGGTATTTGTGGGTGATAAGGTCCTATTTGAAGGGGGAACCCCGGTATTTCTTGGAGAAGATGTGATCTATTTGGGAGAAATGTGGCATGTCTGGAAGAAACTGTCCTATTTGGGGGATAAAAGAGGAATTTGTGGGAGAAAAGGTCCTATTTGAAGGGGGAAAGCTGGTATTTCTTGGAGAAGATGTGATCTATTTTGGAGAAATGTGTTATGTCTGGAAGAAAATGTCCAATTTGGGGGGAGAAGGCTGGTAGTTTTCGGTGAGAAGGTCCTATTTCAGGAGGAATCCTGGCATTTCTTGGAGAAGATGTGATATATTTGGGAGAAATGTGGCCTTTCCGGAAGAAACTGTCCTCTTTTGGGGATAAAAGAGGTATTAGTGGTTGAAAAGGTCCTATTTCCAGGGGGAAACGTGGTATTTCTTGGAGAAGATGTGATATATTTGGGAGAAATCTGGCATTTCTGGAAGAAAATGTCCTCTTTTGGGGATAAAAGAGGTATTTCATGGAGAAAAGGTCCTAATTCAAGGGGGAAACCTGGTATTTCTTGGAGAAGATGTGATATATTTGGGAGAAATGTGGCATTTCTGGAAGAAACTGTCCTCTTTTGGGGATAAAAGAGGTATTTGTGGGTGAAAAGGTCCTATTTGAAGGGGGAAACCTGGTATTTCTTGGAGAAGATGTGATATATTTGGGAGAAATCTGGCATTTCTGGAAGAAACTGTCCTCTTTTGGGGATAAAAGAGGTATTTGTGGGTGAAAAGGTCCTATTTGAAGGGGGAACCCTGGTATTTCTTGGAGAAGATGTGATCTATTTGGGAGAAATGTGGCATTTCTGGAAGAAACTGTCCTCTTTTGGGGATAAAAGAGGTATTAGTGGGTGAAAAGGTCCTATTTGAAGGGGGAAACCTGGTATTTCTTGGAGAAGATGTGATCTATTTGGGAGAAATGTGGCATTTCTGGAAGAAACTGTCCTATTTTGGGGGAGAAGGGTGGTATTTGAGGGAGAAATGTTCCTATTTCAGGAGGAATCCTGGTATTTCTTGGAGGAGATGAGATATGTTTGGGAGAAATGTGGCATGTCTGGAAGAAACTGTCCTCTTTTGGGGATAAAAGAGGTATTTGTGGGTGAAACGGTCCTATTTCAAGGAGGAAACCTGGTATTTCTTGGAGAAGATGTGATATGTTTGGCAGAAATGTGGCATTTCTGGAAGAAAGTGTCCTGTTTTGGGGATAAAACAAGTATTTATGGGTGAAAAGGTCCTATTTGAAGGGGGAAACCTGGTATTTCTTGAAGGAGATGTGATATATTTGGGAGAAATCAGGCCTTTCTGGAAGAAACTGTCCTATTTGGGGGATTAAAGATTTTTTTTTGTGGGTGAAAAGGTCCTATTTGAAGGGGGAAACCTGGTATTTCTTGGAGAAGATGTGATATGTTTGGGAGAAATGTGGCCTTTCTGGCAGAAACTGTCCAATTTTGGGGATAAAAGTGGTATTTGTGTGTGAAAAGGTCCTAATTGTAGGGGGAAAGCTGGTATTTCTTGGAGAAGATGTGATATATTTGGGAGAAATGTGGCCATTCTGGAAGAAAATGTCCAATTTGGGGGGAGAAGGCTGGTAGTTTTGGGTGAGAAGGTCCTATTTCAGGAGGAATCCTGGCATTTCTTGGAGAAGATGTGATATATTTGGGAGAAATGTGGCATGTCTGGAAGAAACTGTCCTCTTTTGGGGATAAAAGAGGTATTTGTGGGTGAAAAGGTCCTATTTGAAGGGGGAAAGCTGGTATTTCTTGGAGAAGATGTGATCTATTTGGGAGAAATGTGGCATTTCTGGAAGAAACTGTCCTATTTTGGGGATAAAAGAGGTATTTGTGGGTGAAAACGTCCTATTTGAAGGGGGAAACGTGGTATTTCTTGGAGAAGATGTGATATATTTGGGAGAAATGTGGCATTTCTTGAAGATACTGTCCTCTTTTGGGGACAAAACAGGTACTTGTGGGTGAAAAGGTCGTATTTGAAGGGGGAAACCAGGTATTTCTTGGAGAAGATGTGATGTGTTTGGGAGAAATGTGGCATTTCTGGAAGAAACTGTCCTCTTTTGGGGATAAAACAGGTATTTGTCGGTGAAAACGTTGTATTTGAAGGGGGAAACCTGTTATTTGTTTGAGAAGATGTGATATATTTGGGAGAAATGTGGCATGTCTGGAAAAAACTGTCCTCTTTTGGGGATAAAAGAGGTATTTGTGGGTGAAAAGGTCCTATTTGAAGTTGGAAACCTGGTATTTCTTGGAGAAGATGTGATGTGTTTGGGAGAAATGTGGCCTTTCTGGAAGAAACTGTTCTCTTCTGGGGATAAAACAGGTATTTGTGGGAGAAAAGTTACTATTTGAAGGGGGAACCCTGGTATTTCTTGGAGAAGATGTGATCTATTTGGGAGAAATGTGGCATTTCTTGAAGAAACTGTCCTCTTTTGGTGATAAAAGAGGTATTTGTGGGTGAAAAGGTCCTATTTGAAGGGGGAAACGTGGTATTTCTTGGAGAAGATGTGATATATTTGGGAGAAATGTGGCATTTCTGGAAGAAAATGTCCTATTTTGGGGATAAAAGAGGTATTTCATGGAGAAAAGGTCCTAATTCAAGCGGGAAACCTGGTATTTCTTGGAGAAGATGTGATATATTTGGGAGAAATGTGGCATTTCTGGAAGAAACTGTATACTTTTGGGGATAAAATAGGTATTTGTGGGTGAAAAGGTCCTATTTGAAGGGGGAAACATGGTATTTCTTGGAGAAGGTGTGATCTATTTGGGAAAATTGTGGCATTTCTGGAAGAAACTGTCCTCTTTTGGGGATAAAAGAGGTATTTGTGGGTGAAAAGGTCCTATTTGAAGGGGGAAACCTGGTATTTCTTGGAGAAGATGTGATATATTTGGGAGAAATGTGGCACTTCTGGAAGAAACTGTCCTCTTTTGGGGATAAAAGAGGTATTTGTGGGTGAAAAGGTCCTATTTGAAGGGGGGAACCCTGGTATTTCTTGGAGAAGATGTGATATATTTGGGAGAAATGTGGCATGTCTGGATGAAACTGTCCTCTTTTGGGGATAAAAGAAGTATGTGTGGGTGAAAAGGTCCTATTTCCAGGGGAAAACCTGGTATTTCTTGGAGAAGATGTGATATATTTGGGAGAAATGTGGCATGTCTGGAGGAAAATGTCCTATTTGGGGGGAGAAGGGTGGTACTTGTGGGAGAAAAGGTCCTATTTCAGGAGGAATCCTGGTATTTCTTGGAGGAGATGTGATATGTTTGGGAGAAATGTGGCCTTTCTGGAAGAAACTGTCCTATTTTGGGGATAAAAGAGGTATTTGTGGGTGAAAAGGTCCTATTTGAAGGGGGAAACCTGGTATTTCTCGGAGAACATGTGATATATTTGGGAGAAATGTGGCATGTCTAGCAGAAACTGTCCTATTTGGGGGATAAAACAGGTATTTGTGGGAGAAAAGGTCCTATTTGAAGGGGGAAAGCTGGTATTTCTTGGAGAAGACGTGATCTATTTGGGAGAAATCTGGCATTTCTGGAAGAAACTGTCCTATTTGGGAGGAGAAGGCTGGTAGTTTTGGGTGAGAAGGTCCTATTTCAGGAGGAATCCTGGTATTTCTTGGAGAAGATGTGATATATTTGGGAGAAATGTGGCCTTTCTGGAAAAAAATGTCCAATTTGGGGGGAGAAGTCTGGTAGTTTTGGGTGAGAAGGTCCTATTTCAGGAGGAATCCTGGCATTTCTTGGAGAAGATGTGATATATTTGGGAGAAATGTGGCATTTCTGGAAGAAACTGTCCTCTTTTGGGGATAAAAGAGGTATTAGTGGTTGAAAAGGTCCTATTTGAAGGGGGAAAGCTGGTATTTCTTGGAGAAGATGTGATATATTTGGGAGAAATGTGGCATGTCTGGAAGAAAATGTCCTCTTTTGGGGATAGAAGAGGTATTTCATGGAGAAAAGGTCCTAATTGAAGGGGGAAACGTGGTATTTCTTGGAGAAGATGTGATATATTTGGGAGAAATGTGGCCTTTCTGGAAGAAACTGTCCTATTTTGGGGGAGAAGGGTGGTATTTTTGGGAGAAATGTTCCTATTTCAGGAGGAATCCTGGTATTTCTTGGAGGAGATGAGATATGTTTGGGAGAAATGTGGCCTTTCTGGAAGAAACTGTCCTCTTTTGGGAATAAAAGAGGTATTTGTGGGTGAAAAGTTCCTATTTGAAGGGGGAAACCTGGTATTTCTTGGAGAAGATGTGATATATTTGGGAGAAATGTGGCATTTCTGGAAGAAAGTGTCCTGTTTTGGGGATAAAACAGGTATTTGTGGGAGAAAAGGTCCTATTTGAAGGGGGAAACCTGGTATTTCTTGGAGAAGATGTGATATATTTGGGAGAAATCAGGCCTTTCTGGAAGAAACTGTCCTCTTTTGGGGATAAAAGAGGTATGTGTGGGTGAAAAGGTCCTATTTGAAGGGGGAAACCTGGTATTTCTTGGAGAAGATGTGATATATTTGGGAGAAATGTGGCATTTCTGGAAGAAACTGTCCTATTTGGGGGGAGAAGCCTGCTATTAGTGGGTGAAAAGGTCCTATTTGAAGGGGGAAAGCTGGTATTTCTTGGAGAAGAGGTGATATATTTGGTAGAAATGTGCCATTTCTGGAAGAAACTGTCCTCTTTTGGGGATATAACAGGTATTTGTGGGTGAAAAGGTCCTATTTGAAGGGAGAAACCTGGTATTTCTTGGAGAAGATGTGATATATTTGGGAGAAATGTGGCATGTCTGGAAAAAACTATCCTCTTTTGGGGATAAAAGAGGTATTTGTGGGTGAAAAGGTCCTATTTGAAGTTGGAAACCTGGTATTTCTTGGAGAAGATGTGATGTGTTTGGGAGATATGTGGCATTTCTGGAAGAAACTGTCCTCTTCTGGGGATAAAAGAGGTATTTGTGGGAGAAAAGGTCCTATTTGAAGAGGGAAACGTGGTATTTCTTGGAGAAGATGTGATATATTTGGGAGAAATCTGGCATTTCTGGAAGAATATGTCCAATTTGAGGGATAAAACAGGTATTTGTGGGAGAAAAGGTCCTATTTGAAGGGGGAAAGCTGGTATTTCTTGGAGAAGATATGATCAATTTGGGTGAAATGTGGCCTTTCTGGAAGAAAATGTCCAATTTGGGGGGAGAAGGCTGGTAGTTTTGGGTGAGAAGGTCCTATTTCAGGAGGAATCCTGGTATTTCTTGGAGAAGATGTGATCTATTTGGGAGAAATGTGGCCTTTCCGGAAGAAACAGTCCTCTTTTGGGGATAAAAGAGGTATTAGTGGTTGAAAAGGTCCTATTTGAAGGGGAATTCCAGGAATGCCAGATTTCTCCCAAATATATCACATCTTCTCCAAGAAATACCACGTTTCCCCCTTCAAATAGGACCTTTTCACCCACAAATACCTCTTTTATCCCCAAAAGAGGACAGTTTTTTCCAGACATGCCACCTTTCTCCCAAATATATCACATCTTCTCCAAGAAATACCAGGTTTCCCCCTTCAGATAGGACCTTTTCACCCACTAATAGCAGGCTTCTTCCCCCAAACAGGACAGTTTCTTCCAGAAATGCCAGATTTCTCCCAAATATATCACACCTTCTCCAAGAAATACCAGGTTTCCCCCTTCAAATAGGACCTTTTCAACCACTAATACCTGTTTTATCCCCAAAAGAGGACAGTTTCTTCCAGACATGCCACATTTCTCCCAAATATATCTCATCTCCATCTAGAAATACCATGTTTCCCCCTTCAAATAGGACCTTTTCTCCCACAAATACCTGTTTTATCCCCAAAAGAGGACAGTTTCTTCCTGACATGCCACATTTCTCCCAAATAGATCACATCTTCTCCAAGAAATACCAGGTTTCCAACTTCAAGTAGGACCTTTTCACCCACAAATACCTCTTTTATCCCCAAAAGAGGACAGTTTCTTCCAGAAATGCCAGATTTCTCCCAAATAGATCACATCTTCTCCAAGAAATACCAGCTTTCCCCCTTCAAATAGGACCTTATCACCCACAAATACCTCTTTTGTCCCCAAAAGATAACAGTTTCTTCCAGAAATGCCACATTTCTGCCAAACATATCACATCTTCTCCAAGAAATACCAGGTTTCCTCCTTGCAATAGGACCGTTTCACCCACAAATACCTCTTTTATCCCCAAAAGAGGACAGTTTCTTCCAGACATGCCACATTTCTCCCAAATATATCACATCTTCTCCAAGAAATACCAGGGTTCCCCCTTCAAATAGGACCTTTTCACCCACAAATACCTCTTTTATCCCCAAAAGAGGACAGTTTCTTCCAGAAAGGCCACATTTCTCCCAAATATATCACATCTTCTCCAAGAAATACCAGCTTTCCTCCTTCAAATAGGACCTTTTCACCCACAAATACCTCTTTTATCCCCAAAAGAGGACAGTTTCTTCCAGAAATGCCACATTTCTCCCAAACACATCACATCTTCTCCAAGAAATACCAGGTTTCCAACTTCAAATAGGACCTTTTCACCCACAAATACCTCTTTTATCCCCAAAAGAGGACAGTTTCTTCCAGAAAGGCCACATTTCTCCCAAATATATCACATCTTCTCCAAGAAATACCAGGTTTCCCCCTTCAAATAGGACCTTTTCACCCACAAATACCTGTTATATCCCCAAAAGAGGACAGTTTCTTCCAGAAATGGCACATTTCTACCAAATATATCACCTCTTCTCCAAGAAATACCAGCTTTCCCCCTTCAAATAGGACCTTTTCACCCACTAATAGCAGGCTTCTCCCCCCAAATAGGACAGTTTCTTCAAGAAAGGCCACATTTCTCCCAAATATACCTCATCTTCTCCAAGAAATACCAGCTTTCCCCCTTCAAATAGAACCTTTTCACCCACAAATTCCTGTTTTATCCCCAAAAGAGGACAGTTTCTTCCAGACATGCCACATTTCTCCCAAATATATCACATCTTCTCCAAGAAATACCAGCTTTCCCCCTTCAAATAGGACCTTTTCAACCACAAATACCTGTTTTATCCCTCAAATTGGACATATTCTTCCAGAAATGCCAGATTTCTCCCAAATATATCACATCTTCTCCAAGAAATACCAAGTTTCCCCCTTCAAATAGGACCTTTTCACCCACAGATACCTCTTTTATCCCCAAAATAGGACAGTTTCTTCCAGAAATGCCACATTTCTCCCAAATATATCACATCTTCTCCAAGAAATACCAGCTTTCCCCCTTCAAATAGGACCTTTTCACCCACTAATACCAGGCTTCTCCCCCCAAATAGGACATTTTCTTCCAGAAAGGCCACATTTCTCCCAAATATATCACATCTTCTCCAAGAAATACCAGCTTTCCCCCTTCAAATAGGACCTTTTCACCCTCAAATACCTCTTTTATCCCCAAAAGAGGACAGTTTCTTCCAGAAATGCCACATTTCTCCCAAATATATCACATCTTCTCCAAGAAATACCAGGGTTCCCCCTTCAAATAGTAAATTTTCACCCACAAATACCTGTTTTATCCCCAAAAGAGGACAGTTTCTTCCAGAAATGCCAGATTTCTCCCAAATAGATCACATCTTCTCCAAGAAATACCAGCTTTCGCCCTTCAAATTGGACCTTTTCACCCACAAATACCTGTTTTATCCCTCAAATTGGACATATTCTTCCAGAAAAGCCAGATTACTACCAAATATATCACATCTTCTCCAGGAAATACCACGTTTCCCCCTTCAAATAGGACCTTTTCAACCACAAATGCCTCTTTTATCCCCAAAATAGAACAGTTTCTTCCAGAAATGCCACATTTCTCCCAAATATATCACATCTTCTCCAAGAAATGCCAGGATTCCTCCTGAAATAGGACCTTCTCACCCAAAACTACCAGCCTTCTCCCCCCAGATTGGACATTTTCTTCCAGAAAGGCCACATTTCTCCCAAATAGATCACATCTTCTCCAAGAAATACCAGGATTCCTCCTGAAATAGGACCTTCTCACCCAAAACTACCAGCCTTCTCCCCCCAAATTGGACATTTTCTTCCAGAAATGCCAGATTTCTCCCAAATAGATCACATCTTCTCCAAGAAATACCACGTTTCCCCCTTCAAATAGGACCTTTTCACCCACTAATACCAGGCTTCTCCCCCCAAATAGGACATTTTCTTCCAGAAATGCCACATTTCTCCCAAATATATCACATCTTCTCCAAGAAATGCCAGGTTTCCCCCTTCATATAGGAAATTTTCACCCACAAGTACCTGTTTTATCCCCAAAAGAGAACAGTTTCTTCCAGAAATGCCACGTTTCTCCCAAATAGATCACATCTTCTCCAAGAAATACCAGGGTTCCCCCTTCAAATAGGACCTTTTCACCCACAAATACCTCTTTTATCCCCCAAATAGGACAGTTTCTTCCAGAAATGCCAGATTTCTCCCAAATATATCACATCTCCTCCAAGAAATACCAGGATTCCTCCTGAAATAGGAACTTTTCTCCCACAAATACCAGCCTTCTCCCCCCAAATAGGACATTTTCTTCCAGACATGCCACATATCACCCAAATATATCACATCTTCTCCAAGAAATACCACGTTTCCCCCTTCAAATAGGACCTTTTCACCTACAAATACCTCTTTTATCCCCAAAATAGAACAGTTTCTTCCAGAAATGCCACATTTCACCCAAACATATCACATCTTCTCCAAGAAATACCAGGATTCCTCCTGAAATAGGACCTTTTCTCCCACAACTACGAGCCTTCTCCCCCCAAATAGGACATTTTCTTCCAGACATGCCACATTTCTCCCAAATATATCACATCTTCTCCAAGACATACCAGGTTTTCCCCTGGAAATAGGACCTTTTCACCCACACATACCTCTTTTATCCCCAAAAGAGGACAGTTTCTTCCAGGAATGCCACATTTCTCCCAAATATATCACATCTTCTCCAAGAAATACCAGGTTTCCCCCTTCAAAGAGGACCTTTTCACCCACAAATACCTCTTGTATCCCCAAAAGAGGACAGTTTCTTCCAGACATGCCACATATCTCCCAAATAGATCACATCTTCTCCAAGAAATACCAGGATTCCTCCTGAAATAGGACCTTCTCACCCACAACTACCAGCCTTCTCCCCACAAATTGGACATTTTCTTCCAGAAAGGCCACATTCCTCCCAAATATATCACATCTTCTCCAAGAAATACCAGGTTTCCCCCTTGAATTAGGACTTTTTCTCCTTGAAATACCTCTTTTATCCCCAAAAGAGGACATTTTCTTCCTGACATGCCACATTTCTCCCAAATATATCACATCTTCTCCAAGAAATACCAGGTTTCCCCCTGGAAATAGGACCTTTTCAACCACTAATACCTCTATTATCCCCAAAAGAGGACAGTATCTTCCGGAAAGGCCACATATCTCCCAAATATATCACATCTTCTCCAAGAAATGCCAGGATTCCTCCTGAAATAGGACCTTCTCACCCAAAACTACCAGCCTTCTCCCCCCAAATTGGACATTTTCTTCCAGAAATGCCACATTTCTCCCAAATATATCACATCTTCTCCAAGAAATACCAGGATTCCTCCTGAAATAGGACCTTCTCACCCAGAACTACCAGCCTTCTCCCCCCAAATTGGACATTATCTTCGAGAAAGGCCACATTTCTCCAATATAGATCACATCTTCTCCAAGAAATACCAGGTTTCCCCCTTCAGATAGGACCTTATCACCCACAAATACCACTTTTATCCCCAAAAGAGGACAGTTCCTTCCAGAAAGGCCACATTTCTCCCAAATATATCACATCTTCTCCAAGAAATACCAGGTTTCCCCCTTCAAATAGGTCCTTTTCACCCACAAATACCTGTTTTATCCCCAAAATAGGACAGCTTCTTCCAGACATGCCACATTTCTCCCAAATATATCACATCTTCTCCAAGAAATACCAGGGTTGCCCCTTCAAATAGGACCTTTTCACCCACAAATACCGCTTTTATCCCCAAAAGAGGACAGTTTCTGCCAGAAATGCCACATGTCTCCCAAATATATCACATCTTCTCCAAGAAATACCAGGTTTCCCCCTTCAAATAGGACCTTTTCACCCACAAATACCTCTTTTATCCCCAAAAGAGGACAGTTTCTTCCAGAAAGGCCACATTTCTCCCAAATATATCACATCTTCTCCAAGAAATACCAGGTTTCCCCCTTCAAATAGGACCTTTTCAACCACAAATAACTGTTTTATCCCTCAAATTGGTCATATTCTTCCAGAAATGCCACATTTCTCCCAAATATATCACATCTTCTCCAAGAAATACCAGCTTTCCCCCTTCAAATAGGACCTTTTCACCCACAAATACCTCTTTTATCCCCAAAAGAGGACAGTTTCTTCCAGACATGCCACATTTCTCCCAAATAGATCACATCTTCTCCAAGAAATACCAGGTTTCCCCCTTCAAATAGGACCTTTTCACACACAAATACCTGTTCCATCCCCAAAAGAGGACAGTTTCTTCCAGAAATGCCAGATTTCTCCCAAATAGATCACATCTTCTCCAAGAAATACCAGGTTTCCCCCTTCAAATACGACCTTTTCACCCACAAATACCTCTTTTATCCCCAAAAGAGGACAGTTTCTTCCAGAAAGGCCACATTTCTCCCAAACATATCACATCTCCTCCAAGAAATACCAGGATTCCTCCTGAAATAGGAACTTTTCTCCCACAACTACCAGCCTTCTCCCCCCAAATAGGACAGTTTCTTCCAGAAATGCCACATTTCTCCCAAATATATCATATCTTCTCCAAGAAATACCTGCTTTCCCCCTTCAAATAGGAAATTTTCACCCACAAATACCTGTTTTATCCCCAAAAGAGGACATTTTCTTCCAGAAATACCACATTTCTCCCAAATATATCACATCTTCTCCAAGAAATACCAGCTTTCCCCCTTCAAATAGGACCTTTTCACCCACAAATACCTGTTTTATCCCCAAAATAGGACAGTTTCTGCCAGAAATGCCAGATTTCTCCCAAATAGATCAAATCTCCTCCAAGAAATACCAGGATTCCTCCTGAAATAGGACCTTTTCTCCCACAAATACCAGCCTTCTCCCCCCAAATTGGACATTTTCTTCCAGAAAGGCCACATATCACCCAAATAGATCACATCTTCTCCAAGAAATACCAGGTTTCCCCCTTCAAATAGGACCTTTTCACCTACAAATACCTATTTTATCCCCAAAATAGAACAGTTACGTCCAGAAATGCCACATTTCACCCAAACATATCACATCTTCTCCAAGAAATACCAGGATACCCCCTTCAAATAGGACCTTCTCACCCACAAATACCTGTTCTATCCCCAAAAGAGGACAGTTTCTTCCAGAAATGCCACATTTCTGCCAAATATACCACATCTTCTCCAAGAAATACCAGGTTTCCCCCTTCAAATAGGACCTTTTCACCCACAAATACCTGTTTTATCCCCAAAATAGGACAGTTTCTTCCAGACATGCCACATTTCTCCCAAATATATCACATCTTCTCCAAGAAATACCACGTTTCCCCCTTCAAATAGGACCTTTTCACCCACAAATACCTGTTTTATCCCTCAAATTGGACATATTCTTCCAGAAATGCCAGATTTCTCCCAAATATATCACATCTTCTCCAAGAAATACCAGGGTTCCCCCTTCAAATAGGACCTTTTCACCCACAAATACCTCTTTTATCCCCAAAATAGGACAGTTTCTTCCAGACATGCCACATTTCACCCAAATACATCACATCTTCTCCAAGAAATACCAGGTTTCCCCCTTCAAATAGGACCTTATCACCCACAAATACCACTTTTATCCCCAAAATAGGACAGTTTCTGCCTGACATGCCAGATTTCTCCCAAACATATCACATCTTCTCCAAGAAATACCACGTTTCCTCCTTGAAATAGGACCTTTTCACCCACAAATACCTCTTTTATCCCCAAAATAGGACAGTTTCTTCCAGAAATGCCACATTTCTCCCAAATATATCACATCTTCTCCAAGAAATACCAGTTTTCCCCCTTCAAAAGGACCTTATCACCCACAAATACATGCTTTGTCCCCAAAAGAGGACAGTTTCTTCCAGAAAGGCCAGATTTCTCCCAAATATATCACATCTTCTCCAAGAAATACCAGGTTTCCCCCTTCAAAAGGACCTTATCACCCACAAATACATGCTTTGTCCCCAAAAGAGGACAGTTTCTTCCAGAAAGGCCAGATTTCTCCCAAATATATCACATCTTCTCCAAGAAATACCAGGTTTCCCCCTTCAAATAGGACCTTCTCACCCACAAATACCTCTTTTATCCCCAAAACAGGACAGTTTCTTCCAGAAATGCCACATTTCTCCCAAATATATCACCTCTTCTCCAAGAAATACCACGTTTCCCCCTTCAAATAGGACCTTTTCACCCACAAATACCTCTTTTATCCCCAAAAGAGGACAGTTTCTTCCAGAAATGCCACATTTCTCCCAAATATATCACCTCTTCTCCAAGAAATAACAGGATTCCTCCTGAAATAGGACCTTCTCACCCACAACTACCAGCCTTCACCCCTCAAATTGGACATTTTCTTCCAGAAATGCCACATTTCTCCCAAATATATCACATCTTCTCCAAGAAATAACAGTTTTCCCCCATCAAATAGGACCTTTTCACCCACAAATACCTCTTTTATCCCCAAAATAGGACAGTTTCTTGCAGAAATGCCACATTTCTCCCAAATATATCACATCTTCTCCAAGAAATACCAGGTTTCCCCCTTCAAATAGGACCTTTTCAACCACTAATACCTGTTTTATCCCCAAAATACGACAGTTTCTACAAGAAATGCCACATTTCTCCCAAATAGATCACATCTTCTCCAAGAAATACCACGTTTCCCCCTTCAAATAGGACCTTTTCTACCACAAATACCTCTTTTATCCCCAAAAGAGGACAGTTTCTTCCGGAAAGGCCACATTTCTCCCAAATATATCACATCTTCTCCAAGAAATGCCAGGATTCCTCCTAAAATAGGACCTTCTCACCCACAACTACCGGCCTTCTCCCCCCAAATTGGACATTTTCTTCCAGAAATGCCACGTTTCTCCCAAATATATCACATCTTCGCCTAGAAATACCAGGATTCCTCCTGAAATAGGACCTTCTCACCCAAAACTACCAGCCTTCTCCCCCCAAATTGGACATTTTCTTCCAGAAAGGCCACATTTCTCCCAAATATATCACATCTTCTCCAAGAAATACCAGGTTTCCCCCTTCAAATAGGACCTTATCACCCACAAATACCTCTTTTATCCCCAAAAGAGGACAGTTTCTTCCAGAAATGGCACATTTCTACCAAATATATCACCTCTTCTCCAAGAAATACCAGCTTTCCCCCTTCAAATAGGACCTTATCACCCACAAATACCTGTTTGATCCCCAAAATAGGACAGTTTCTTCCAGACATGCCACATTTCTCCCAAATATACCATATCTTCTCCAAGAAATACCAGGGTTCCCCCTTCAAATAGGACCTTATCACACACAAATACCTCTTTTATCCCCAAAAGAGGACAGTTTCTTCCAGAAATGCCACATTTCTCCCAAATATATCACATCTTCTCCAAGAAATACCAGGTTTCCAACTTCAAATAGGACCTTTTCACCCACAAATACCTCTTTTATCCCCAAAATAGGACAGTTTCTTCCAGAAATGCCAGATTTCTCCCAAATATATCACATCTTCTACAAGAAATAACAGGTTTCCCCCTTCAAATACAACGTTTTCACCCACAAATACCTCTTTTATCCCCAAAAGAGGACACTTTTTTCCAGAAATGCCACATTTCTCCCAAATATACCACATCTTCTCCAAGAAATACCACGTTTCCCCCTTCAAATAGGACCTTTTCACCCACAAATACCTCTTTTATCCCCCAAATAGGACAGTTTCTTCCAGACATGCCACATTTCTCCCAAATATATCACATCTTCTCCAAGAAATACCGGGTTTCCAACTTCAAATAGGACCTTTTCACCAACAAATACCTGTTTTATCCCTCAAATTGGACATATTCTTCCAGAAATGCCAGATTTCTCCCAAATATATCACATCTTCTCCAAGAAATACCAGGGTTCCCCCTACAAATAGGACATTTTCACCCACAAATACCTCTTTTATCCCCAAAAGAGGACAGTTTCTTCCAGAAAGGCCACATTTCACCCAAATATATCATATCTTCTCCATGAAATACCACGTTTCCCCCTTCAAATAGGACCTTTTCAACCACAAATACCTGTTTTATCCCCAAAAGAGGACAGTTTCTTCCAGACATGCCACATTTCTCCCAAATATATCACATCTTCTCCAAGAAATACCACGTTTCCCCCTTCAAATAGGACCTTTTCACCCACAAATACCTCTTTTATCCCTCAAATTGGACATATTCTTCCAGAAATGCCAGATTTCTCCCAAATATATCACATCTTCTCCAAGAAATACCACGTTTCCCCCTTCAAATAGGACCTTTTCACCCACAAATACCTGTTTTATCCCCAAAATACGACAGTTTCTTCCAGACATGCCACATTTCTCCCAAATATATCACATCTTCTCCAAGAAATACCAGGTTTCCCCCTTCAAATAGGACCTTATCACCCACAAATACCACTTTTATCCCCAAAATAGGACAGTTTCTTCCAGAAAGGCCACATATCTCCCAAACATATCACATCTTCTCCAAGAAATACCAGCTTTCCCCCTTCAAATAGGACCTTTTCACCCACAAATACCTCTTTTATCCACAAAAGACGACAGTTTCTTCCAGAAAGGCCACATTTCTCCCAAATATATCACATCTTCTCCAAGAAATACCAGCTTTCCCCCTTCAAATAGGACCTTTTCACCCACAAATACCTCTTTTATCCCCAAAATAGGAGAGTTTCTTCCAGAAATGCCACATTTCTCCCAAATATATCACATCTTCTCCAAGAAATACCAGGTTTCCAACTTCAAATAGGACCTTTTCACCAACAAATACCTGTTTTATCCCTCAAATTGGACATATTCTTCCAGAAATGCCAGATTTCTCCCAAATAGATCACATCTTCTCCAAGAAATACCAGGGTTCCCCCTTCAAATAGGACCTTTTCACCCACAAATACCTCTTTTATCCCCAAAAGAGGACAGTTTCTTCCAGAAATGCCACATTTCACCCAAATATATCATATCTTCTCCATGAAATACCACGTTTCCCCCTTCAAATAGGACCTTTTCAACCACAAATACCTGTTTTATCCCCAAAAGAGGACAGTTTCTTCCAGACATGCCACATTTCTCCCAAATATATCACATCTTCTCCAAGAAATACCAGGGTTCCCCCTTCAAATAGGACCTTTTCACCCACAAATACCTCTTTTATCCCTCAAATTGGACATTTTCTTCCAGAAAGGCCACATTTCTCCCAAATAGATCACATCTTCTCCAAGAAATACCAGCTTTCCCCCTTCAAATAGGACCTTTTCTCCCACAAATACCTGTTTAATCCCCCAAATAGGACAGTTTCTTCCAGACATGCCACATTTCTCCCAAATATATCACCTCTTCTCCAAGAAATACCAGGTTTCCCCCTTCAAATAGGACCTTTTCACCCACAAATACCTGTTTTATCCCCAAAATAGGACAGTTTCTTCCAGACATGCCACATTTCTCCCAAATAGATCACATCTTCTCCAAGAAATACCACGTTTCCCCCTTCAAATAGGACCTTTTCACCCACAAATACCTGTTATATCCCCGTAAGAGGACAGTTTCTTCCAGAAATGGCATATTTCTCCCAAATATATGACCTCTTCTCCAAGAAATACCAGGTTTCCCCCTTCAAATAGGACCTTTTCACCCACAAATACCTCTTTTATCCCCAAAAGAGGACAGTTTCTTCCAGAAATGGCACATTTCTCCCAAACATATCACATCTCCTCCAAGAAATACCAGGATTCCTCCTGAAATAGGACCTTTTCTCCCACAAATACCAGCCTTCTCCCCCCAAATAGGACATTTTCTTCCAGACATGCCACATTTCTCCCAAATAGATCACATCTTCTCCAAGAAATACCACGTTTTCCCCTTCAAATAGGATCTTTTCACCCACAAATACCTCTTTTATCCCCAAAAGAGGACAGTTTCTTCCGGAAAGGCCACATTTCTCCCAAACAGATCACATCTTCTCCAAGAAATACCAGGATTCCTCCTGAAATAGGACCTTTTCTCCCACAACTACGAGCCTTCTCCCCCCAAATAGGACATTTTCTTCCAGACATGCCACATTTCTCCCAAATATATCACATCTTCTCCAAGACATACCAGGTTTTCCCCTGGAAATAGGACCTTTTCACCCACACATACCTCTTTTATCCCCAAAAGAGGACAGTTTCTTCCAGGAATGCCACATTTCTCCCAAATATATCACATCTTCTCCAAGAAATACCAGGTTTCCCCCTTCAAAGAGGACCTTTTCACCCACAAATACCTCTTGTATCCCCAAAAGAGGACAGTTTCTTCCAGACATGCCACATATCTCCCAAATAGATCACATCTTCTCCAAGAAATACCAGGATTCCTCCTGAAATAGGACCTTCTCACCCACAACTACCAGCCTTCTCCCCACAAATTGGACATTTTCTTCCAGAAAGGCCACATTCCTCCCAAATATATCACATCTTCTCCAAGAAATACCAGGTTTCCCCCTTGAATTAGGACTTTTTCTCCTTGAAATACCTCTTTTATCCCCAAAAGAGGACATTTTCTTCCTGACATGCCACATTTCTCCCAAATATATCACATCTTCTCCAAGAAATACCAGGTTTCCCCCTGGAAATAGGACCTTTTCAACCACTAATACCTCTATTATCCCCAAAAGAGGACAGTATCTTCCGGAAAGGCCACATATCTCCCAAATATATCACATCTTCTCCAAGAAATGCCAGGATTCCTCCTGAAATAGGACCTTCTCACCCAAAACTACCAGCCTTCTCCCCCCAAATTGGACATTTTCTTCCAGAAATGCCACATTTCTCCCAAATATATCACATCTTCTCCAAGAAATACCAGGATTCCTCCTGAAATAGGACCTTCTCACCCAGAACTACCAGCCTTCTCCCCCCAAATTGGACATTATCTTCGAGAAAGGCCACATTTCTCCAATATAGATCACATCTTCTCCAAGAAATACCAGGTTTCCCCCTTCAGATAGGACCTTATCACCCACAAATACCACTTTTATCCCCAAAAGAGGACAGTTCCTTCCAGAAAGGCCACATTTCTCCCAAATATATCACATCTTCTCCAAGAAATACCAGGTTTCCCCCTTCAAATAGGTCCTTTTCACCCACAAATACCTGTTTTATCCCCAAAATAGGACAGCTTCTTCCAGACATGCCACATTTCTCCCAAATATATCACATCTTCTCCAAGAAATACCAGGGTTGCCCCTTCAAATAGGACCTTTTCACCCACAAATACCGCTTTTATCCCCAAAAGAGGACAGTTTCTGCCAGAAATGCCACATGTCTCCCAAATATATCACATCTTCTCCAAGAAATACCAGGTTTCCCCCTTCAAATAGGACCTTTTCACCCACAAATACCTCTTTTATCCCCAAAAGAGGACAGTTTCTTCCACAAAGGCCACATTTCTCCCAAATATATCACATCTTCTCCAAGAAATACCAGGTTTCCCCCTTCAAATAGGACCTTTTCAACCACAAATAACTGTTTTATCCCTCAAATTGGTCATATTCTTCCAGAAATGCCACATTTCTCCCAAATATATCACATCTTCTCCAAGAAATACCAGCTTTCCCCCTTCAAATAGGACCTTTTCACCCACAAATACCTCTTTTATCCCCAAAAGAGGACAGTTTCTTCCAGACATGCCACATTTCTCCCAAATAGATCACATCTTCTCCAAGAAATACCAGGTTTCCCCCTTCAAATAGGACCTTTTCACACACAAATACCTGTTCCATCCCCAAAAGAGGACAGTTTCTTCCAGAAATGCCAGATTTCTCCCAAATAGATCACATCTTCTCCAAGAAATACCAGGTTTCCCCCTTCAAATACGACCTTTTCACCCACAAATACCTCTTTTATCCCCAAAAGAGGACAGTTTCTTCCAGAAAGGCCACATTTCTCCCAAACATATCACATCTCCTCCAAGAAATACCAGGATTCCTCCTGAAATAGGAACTTTTCTCCCACAACTACCAGCCTTCTCCCCCCAAATAGGACAGTTTCTTCCAGAAATGCCACATTTCTCCCAAATATATCATATCTTCTCCAAGAAATACCTGCTTTCCCCCTTCAAATAGGAAATTTTCACCCACAAATACCTGTTTTATCCCCAAAAGAGGACATTTTCTTCCAGAAATACCACATTTCTCCCAAATATATCACATCTTCTCCAAGAAATACCAGCTTTCCCCCTTCAAATAGGACCTTTTCACCCACAAATACCTGTTTTATCCCCAAAATAGGACAGTTTCTGCCAGAAATGCCAGATTTCTCCCAAATAGATCAAATCTCCTCCAAGAAATACCAGGATTCCTCCTGAAATAGGACCTTTTCTCCCACAAATACCAGCCTTCTCCCCCCAAATTGGACATTTTCTTCCAGAAAGGCCACATTTCTCCCAAATAGATCACATCTTCTCCAAGAAATACCAGGTTTCCCCCTTCAAATAGGACCTTTTCACCTACAAATACCTATTTTATCCCCAAAACAGGACAGTTACGTCCAGAAATGCCACATTTCACCCAAACATATCACATCTTCTCCAAGAAATACCAGGATACCCCCTTCAAATAGGACCTTCTCACCCACAAATACCTGTTCTATCCCCAAAAGAGGACAGTTTCTTCCAGAAATGCCACATTTCTGCCAAATATACCACATCTTCTCCAAGAAATACCAGGTTTCCCCCTTCAAATAGGACCTTTTCACCCACAAATACCTGTTTTATCCCCAAAATAGGACAGTTTCTTCCAGACATGCCACATTTCTCCCAAATATATCACATCTTCTCCAAGAAATACCACGTTTCCCCCTTCAAATAGGACCTTTTCACCCACAAATACCTGTTTTATCCCTCAAATTGGACATATTCTTCCAGAAATGCCAGATTTCTCCCAAATATATCACATCTTCTCCAAGAAATACCAGGGTTCCCCCTTCAAATAGGACCTTTTCACCCACAAATACCTCTTTTATCCCCAAAATAGGACAGTTTCTTCCAGACATGCCACATTTCACCCAAATACATCACATCTTCTCCAAGAAATACCAGGTTTCCCCCTTCAAATAGGACCTTATCACCCACAAATACCACTTTTATCCCCAAAATAGGACAGTTTCTGCCTGACATGCCAGATTTCTCCCAAACATATCACATCTTCTCCAAGAAATACCACGTTTCCTCCTTGAAATAGGACCTTTTCACCCACAAATACCTCTTTTATCCCCAAAATAGGACAGTTTCTTCCAGAAATGCCACATTTCTCCCAAATATATCACATCTTCTCCAAGAAATACCAGTTTTCCCCCTTCAAAAGGACCTTATCACCCACAAATACATGCTTTGTCCCCAAAAGAGGACAGTTTCTTCCAGAAAGGCCAGATTTCTCCCAAATATATCACATCTTCTCCAAGAAATACCAGGTTTCCCCCTTCAAAAGGACCTTATCACCCACAAATACATGCTTTGTCCCCAAAAGAGGACAGTTTCTTCCAGAAAGGCCAGATTTCTCCCAAATATATCACATCTTCTCCAAGAAATACCAGGTTTCCCCCTTCAAATAGGACCTTCTCACCCACAAATACCTCTTTTATCCCCAAAACAGGACAGTTTCTTCCAGAAATGCCACATTTCTCCCAAATATATCACCTCTTCTCCAAGAAATACCACGTTTCCCCCTTCAAATAGGACCTTTTCACCCACAAATACCTCTTTTATCCCCAAAAGAGGACAGTTTCTTCCAGAAATGCCACATTTCTCCCAAATATATCACCTCTTCTCCAAGAAATAACAGGATTCCTCCTGAAATAGGACCTTCTCACCCACAACTACCAGCCTTCACCCCTCAAATTGGACATTTTCTTCCAGAAATGCCACATTTCTCCCAAATATATCACATCTTCTCCAAGAAATAACAGTTTTCCCCCATCAAATAGGACCTTTTCACCCACAAATACCTCTTTTATCCCCAAAATAGGACAGTTTCTTGCAGAAATGCCACATTTCTCCCAAATATATCACATCTTCTCCAAGAAATACCAGGTTTCCCCCTTCAAATAGGACCTTTTCAACCACTAATACCTGTTTTATCCCCAAAATACGACAGTTTCTTCAAGAAATGCCACATTTCTCCCAAATAGATCACATCTTCTCCAAGAAATACCAGGTTTCCCCCTTCAAATAGGACCTTTTCTACCACAAATACCTCTTTTATCCCCAAAAGAGGACAGTTTCTTCCGGAAAGGCCACATTTCTCCCAAATATATCACATCTTCTCCAAGAAATGCCAGGATTCCTCCTAAAATAGGACCTTCTCACCCACAACTACCGGCCTTCTCCCCCCAAATTGGACATTTTCTTCCAGAAATGCCACGTTTCTCCCAAATATATCACATCTTCGCCTAGAAATACCAGGATTCCTCCTGAAATAGGACCTTCTCACCCAAAACTACCAGCCTTCTCCCCCCAAATTGGACATTTTCTTCCAGAAAGGCCACATTTCTCCCAAATATATCACATCTTCTCCAAGAAATACCAGGTTTCCCCCTTCAAATAGGACCTTATCACCCACAAATACCTCTTTTATCCCCAAAAGAGGACAGTTTCTTCCAGAAATGGCACATTTCTACCAAATATATCACCTCTTCTCCAAGAAATACCAGCTTTCCCCCTTCAAATAGGACCTTATCACCCACAAATACCTGTTTGATCCCCAAAATAGGACAGTTTCTTCCAGACATGCCACATTTCTCCCAAATATACCATATCTTCTCCAAGAAATACCAGGGTTCCCCCTTCAAATAGGACCTTATCACACACAAATACCTCTTTTATCCCCAAAAGAGGACAGTTTCTTCCAGAAATGCCACATTTCTCCCAAATATATCACATCTTCTCCAAGAAATACCAGGTTTCCAACTTCAAATAGGACCTTTTCACCCACAAATACCTCTTTTATCCCCAAAATAGGACAGTTTCTTCCAGAAATGCCAGATTTCTCCCAAATATATCACATCTTCTACAAGAAATAACAGGTTTCCCCCTTCAAATACAACGTTTTCACCCACAAATACCTCTTTTATCCCCAAAAGAGGACACTTTTTTCCAGAAATGCCACATTTCTCCCAAATATACCACATCTTCTCCAAGAAATACCAAGTTTCCCCCTTCAAATAGGACCTTTTCACCCACAAATACCTCTTTTATCCCCCAAATAGGACAGTTTCTTCCAGACATGCCACATTTCTCCCAAATATATCACATCTTCTCCAAGAAATACCGGGTTTCCAACTTCAAATAGGACCTTTTCACCAACAAATACCTGTTTTATCCCTCAAATTGGACATATTCTTCCAGAAATGCCAGATTTCTCCCAAATATATCACATCTTCTCCAAGAAATACCAGGGTTCCCCCTACAAATAGGACATTTTCACCCACAAATACCTCTTTTATCCCCAAAAGAGGACAGTTTCTTCCAGAAATGCCACATTTCTCCCAAATATATCACATCTTCTCCAAGAAATACCACGTTTCCCCCTTCAAATAGGACCTTTTCACCCACAAATACCTCTTTTATCCCTCAAATTGGACATATTCTTCCAGAAATGCCAGATTTCTCCCAAATATATCACATCTTCTCCATGAAATACCACGTTTCCCCCTTCAAATAGGACATTTTCAACCACAAATACCTGTTTTATCCCCAAAAGAGGACAGTTTCTTCCAGACATGCCACATTTCTCCCAAATATATCACATCTTCTCCAAGAAATACCACGTTTCCCCCTTCAAATAGGACCTTTTCACCCACAAATACCTCTTTTATCCCTCAAATTGGACATATTCTTCCAGAAATGCCAGATTTCTCCCAAATATATCACATCTTCTCCAAGAAATACCACGTTTCCCCCTTCAAATAGGACCTTTTCACCCACAAATACCTGTTTTATCCCCAAAATACGACAGTTTCTTCCAGACATGCCACATTTCTCCCAAATATATCACATCTTCTCCAAGAAATACCAGGTTTCCCCCTTCAAATAGGACCTTATCACCCACAAATACCACTTTTATCCCCAAAATAGGACAGTTTCTTCCAGAAAGGCCACATTTCTCCCAAACATATCACATCTTCTCCAAGAAATACCAGCTTTCCCCCTTCAAATAGGACCTTTTCACCCACAAATACCTCTTTTATCCACAAAAGACGACAGTTTCTTCCAGAAAGGCCACATTTCTCCCAAATATATCACATCTTCTCCAAGAAATACCAGCTTTCCCCCTTCAAATAGGACCTTTTCACCCACAAATACCTCTTTTATCCCCAAAATAGGAGAGTTTCTTCCAGAAATGCCACATTTCTCCCAAATATATCACATCTTCTCCAAGAAATACCCGGTTTCCAACTTCAAATAGGACCTTTTCACCAACAAATACCTGTTTTATCCCTCAAATTGGACATATTCTTCCAGAAATGCCAGATTTCTCCCAAATAGATCACATCTTCTCCAAGAAATACCAGGTTTCCCCCTTCAAATAGGACCTTTTCACCCACAAATACCTCTTTTATCCCCAAAAGAGGACAGTTTCTTCCAGAAATGCCACATTTCTCCCAAATATATCATATCTTCTCCAAGAAATACCACGTTTCCCCCTTCAAATAGGATCTTTTCACCCACAAATACCTGTTTTATCCCCAAAACAGGACAGTTTCTTCCAGAAATGCCACATTTCTCCCAAATAGATCACATCTTCTCCAAGAAATACCTGCTTTCCCCCTTCAAATAGGACCTTTTCACCCACACAGACCTCTTTTATCCCCAAAAGAGGACAGTTTCTTCCAGAAAGGCCACATTTCTCCCAAACATATCACATCTTCTCCAAGAAATACCTGGGTTCCCCCTTCAAATAGGACCTTCTCACCCACAAATACCTCTTTTATCCACAAAAGACGACAGTTTCTTCCAGAAAGGCCACATTTCTCCCAAATATATCACATCTTCTCCAAGAAATACCAGCTTTCCCCCTTCAAATAGGACCTTTTCACCCACAAATACCTCTTTTATCCCCAAAATAGGACAGTTTCTTCCAGAAATGCCACATTTCTCCCAAATATATCACCTCTTCTCCAAGAAATACCAGGATTCCTCCAGAAATAGGACCTTCTCACCCACAACAACCAGCCTTCTCCCCACAAATTGGACATTTTCTTCCAGAAATGCCACATTTCTCCCAAATATATCACATCTTCTCCAAGAAATACCAGGGTTCCCCCTTCAAATAGGACCTTCTCACCCACAAATACCTCTTTTATCCCCAAAAGAGGACAGTTTCTTCCAGAAATGCCACATTTCTCCCAAATATATCACATCTTCTCCAAGAAATACCAGGTTTCCCCCTTCAAATAGGACCTTTTCAACCACAAATACCTGTTTTATCCCCAAAATACGACAGTTTCTTCCAGAAATGCCACATTTCTCCCAAATATATCACATCTTCTCCAAGAAATACCAGGGTTCCCCCTTCAAATAGGACCTTTTCTCCCTCAAATACCTCTTTTATCCCCAAAATACGACAGTTTCTTCCAGAAATGCCACATTTCTCCCAAATATATCACATCTTCTCCAAGAAATACCAGGTTTCCCCCTTCAAATAGGACCTTTTCTACCACTAATACCTCTTTTATCCCCAAAAGAGGACAGTTTCTTCCAGAAAGGCCACATTTCTCCCAAATATATCACATCTTCTCCAAGAAATACCAGGATTCCTCCTGAAATAGGACCTTCTCACCCACAACTACCAGCCTTCTACCCCAAATTGGACATTTTCTTCCAGAAATGCCGCATTTCTCCCAAATATATCACATCTTCTCCAAGAAATACCAGGATTCCTCCTGAAATAGGACCTTCTCACCGAAAACTACCAGCCTTCTCCCCCCAAATTGGACATTTTCTTCCAGAAATGCCACATTTCTCCCAAATACATGACATCTTCTCCATGAAATACCAGCTTTCCCCCTTCTAATAGGACCTTCTCACCCACAAATACCTGTTTTATCCCCAAAATAGGACAGTTTCTGCCAGACATGCCACATTTCTCCCAAATAGATCACCTCTTCTCCAAGAAATACCAGGTTTCCAACTTCAAATAGGTCCTTTTCACACACAAATACCTTTTTATCCCCAAAAGAGGACAGTTTCTTCCAGACATGCCACATTTCTCCCAAATATATCACATCTTCTCCAAGAAATACCAGGTTTCCCCCTTCAAATAGGACCTTTTCACCCACAAATACCTCTTTTATCCCCAAAAGAGGACAGTTTCTTCCAGAAATGCCACATTTCTCCCAAACATATCACATCTTCTCCAAGAAATACCAGGTTTCCAACTTCAAATAGGACCTTTTCACCCACAAATACCTCTTTTATCCCCAAAAGAGGACAGTTTCTTCCTGACATGCCACATTTCTCCCGAATATATCACCTCTTCTCCAAGAAATACCAGCTTTCCCCCTTCAAATAGGACCTTTTCACCCACAAATAACTGTTTTATCCCCAAAAGAGGACAGTTTCTTCCAGAAAGGCCACATTTCTCCCAAATATACCACATCTTCTCCAAGAAATACCAGGTTTCCCCCTTCAAATAGGACCTTTTCACCCACAAATACCTCTTTTATCCCCAAAAGAGGACAGTTTCTTCCAGACATGCCACATTTCTCCCAAATAGATCACATCTTCTCCAAGAAATACCAGGTTTCCAACTTCAAATAGGACCTTTTCACCAACAAATACCTGTTTTATCCCTCAAATTGGACATATTCTTCCAGAAATGCCAGATTTCTCCCAAATAGATCACATCTTCTCCAAGAAATACCAGGTTTCCCCCTTCAAATAGGACCTTTTCACCCACAAATACCTCTTTTATCCCCAAAATAGGACAGTTTCTTCCAGAAATGCCACATTTCTCCCAAATATATCATATCTTCTCCAAGAAATACCACGTTTCCCCCTTCAAATAGAATCTTTTCACCCACAAATACCTGTTTTATCCCCAAAAGAGGACAGTTTCTTCCAGAAATGCCACATTTCTCCCAAATAGATCACATCTTCTCCAAGAAATACCTGCTTTCCCCCTTCAAATAGGACCTTTTCACCCACACATACCTCTTTTATCCCCAAAAGAGGACAGTTTCTTCCAGAAATGCCACATTTCTCCGAAATATATCACATCTTCTCATAGAATTACCAGCTTTCCCCCTTAAATAGGAACTTTCACCCACAAATACCTGTTTTATCCCCAAAAGAGGACAGTTTCTTCCAGACATGCCACATTTCTCCCAAATAGATCATATCTTCTCCAAGATATACCAGCTTTCCCCCTTCAAATAGGACCTTTTCACCCACTAATACCTCTTTTATCCCCAAAAGAGGACAGTTTCTTCCAGACATGCCACATTTCTCCCAAATATATCACATCTTCTCCAAGAAATACCAGGATTCCTCCTGAAATAGGACCTTTTCTCCCACAAATACCAGCCTTCTCCCCCCAAATAGGACATTTACTTTCAGAAAGGCCACATATCACCCAAATATATCACATCTTCTGCAAGAAATACCAGGCTTTCCCCCTTCAAATAGGACCTTTTCTCCCACAAATACCTCTTTTATCCCCAAAAGAGGACAGTTTCTTCCAGACATGCCACATTTCTCCCAAACATATCACATCTTCTCCAAGAAATACCAGGTTTCCCCCTTCAAATAGGACCTTTTCACCCACAAATACCTCTTTTATCCCCAAAAGAGGACAGTTTCTTCCAGAAAGGCCAGATTTCTCCCAAATATATCACATCTTCTCAAAGCAATACCAGGTTTCCGCCTTCAAATACGACCTTTTCACCCACAAATACCTCTTTTATCCCCAAAAGAGGACAGTTTCTTCCAGAAATGCCACATTTCTCCCAAATATAGCACATCTTCTCCAAGAAATACCAGGTTTCCCCCTTCAAATAGCACCTTTTCTCCCACATATACCTCTTTTATCCCCAAAAGAGGACAGTTTCTTCCGGAAATGCCACATTTCTCCCAAATATATCACAATTCCTCCAAGAAATACCACGTTTCCCCCATCATATATGACCTTTTCTCCATGAAATACCTCTTTTATCCCCAAAAGAGGACAGTTTCTTCCAGAAAGGCCAGATTTCTCCCAAATATATCACATCTTCTCCAAGAAATACCAGCTTTCCCTCTTCAAATAGGACCTTTTCTCCCACAAATACCTGTTTTATCCCCAAAAGAGGACAGTTTCTTCCAGAAATGCCACATTTCTCCCAAATATATCACATCTCCAAGAAATACCAGGTTTCCTCCTGAAATAGGACCTTGTCACCCACAGATTCCTGTTTTATCCCTATGTTCCGAACGACTTTTCGTTTTGGAGTGTTTATCCGATGCTACACTTCAGCGTTCTGTGACGAATAAAATAGAAGAGAAAAGCCCCACTTATAAGGCAGCTAGACGCTCCAGAAGCCACACACATTGTGCATTCAGGGAGGACGTTCCAGAAAGTAGAGAGTTGTGGCTTCTTTCCTGCGGAGTAAAAAACCCCTGTTTTCAGGCAATGCAGTAGGCTGTATTCGCATCTTCTCGGCATAGGAATACCGCTCCTTCGCTCTCGTGGCTCGAACGCGGCACTCGCGCTGAACCGCTCCGGAGAGTCTGCAGTTGCTGTCCGGTCCATCGCGGTTCTGCCCGAGTGCCGCTTGCAGCGTTCAGCAGCGCTCTCGTTTCTCTCGGATGCCGGGAAAGAGCGACTTCAGCCGGATGCTTTGCTCCGACGAGTGAGCGGCTTCTTCTGCGCACATCGCAATGGAGAGCTTCTGACTTCTCCATGTGTCCATGCAGAATGCACTACGCTTCTCTCTCATTCTTATCCCTTTCTTCCGAGCGACTTTTCGTTTTGGAGTGTTTATCCGATGCTGCACTTCAGCATTCTGTGACGAATAGAGTAGAAGAGAAAAGACCCACTAATAAGGCAGCTAGAAGTTCGAGGAGCGACGCACGTAGTGCTTTCAGGGAGGACGTTCCAGAAAGTCGAGAGTTGTGACTTCTTTCCTGCGGAGAAAAAACCCCCTGTTTTCAGGCTATTCAGTAGTCTGCAACTGCAGACTGTCCGGTGTGGTTCAGCGCAAATGCCGCTTTCGAGCCACGAGAGAGGAGGAGCGGCATTCCTATGCCGAGAACGAGCGAATTCAGCGTCCTGCATTGCCTGAAAACAGGGGGTTTTTTCTCCGCAGGAAAGAAGCCACAACTCTCGACTTTCTGGAACGTCCTCCCCGAAAGCACTACGTGCGTTTCTCCTCGAACTTCTAGCTGCCTTATTAGTGGGGCTTTTCTCTTCTACTCTATTCGTCACAGAATGCTGAAGTGTAGCATCGGATAAACACTCCAAAACGAAATGTCGCTCGGAAGAAAGGGATAAGAATGAGAGAGAAGCGTAGTGCATTCTGCATGGACACATGGAGAAGTCAGAAGCGCTCCATTGCGATGTGCGCAGAAGAAGCCGCTCACTCGTCGGAGCAAAGCATCCGGCTGAAGTCGCTCTTTCCCGGCATCCGAGAGAAACGAGAGCGCTGCTGAACGCTGCAAGCGGCACTCGGGCAGAACCGCGATGGACCGGACAGCAACTGCAGACTCTCCGGAGCGGTTCAGCGCGAGTGCCGCTTTCGAGCCACGAGAGCGAAGGAGCGGTATTGAAATGCCGAGAACGTGCGAATTCAGCGTCCTGCAATGCCTGAAAACAGGGGTATTTATCTCCGCAGGAAAGAAGCCACAACTCTCTACTTTCTGGAACGTCCTCCCTGAAAGCACAATGTGTGTGGCTACTGGACCTTCTAGCTGCCTTATTAGTGGGGCTTTCCTCTTCTATTTTATTCGTCACAGAATGCTGAAGTGTAGCAGCGGATAAACACTCCAAAACGAAAAGTCGCTCGGAACAAAGGGATAAAACAGGAATCTGTGGGAGACAAGGTCCTCTTTCAGGAGGAAACCTGGTATTTCTTGGAGAAGATGTGATATATTTGGGAGAAATGTGGCATGTCTGGAAGAAACTGTCCTCTTTTGGGTATAAAACAGGTACTTGTGGGTGAAAATGTCCTATTTGAAGGGGGAAACGTGGAATTTCTTGGAGAAGGTGTGATATATTTGGGAGAAATCTGGCATTTCTGGAAGAAACTGACCTATTTTGGGGATAAAAGAGGTATTTGTGGGTGAAAAGGTCCTATTTGAAGGGGGAAACCTGGTATTTCTTGGAGAAGATGAGATCTATTTGGGAGAAATGTGGCATGTCTGGAAGAAACTGTCCTATTTGGGGGATAAAACAGGTATTTGTGGGATGAAAGGTCCTATTTGAAGGGAGAAAGCTGGTATTTCTTGGAGAAGATGTGATCTATTTGGGAGAAATGTGGCCTTTCTGGAAGAAACTGTCCTCTTTTGGGGATAAAAGATTTTTTTGGGGGAAAAGGTCCTATTTGAAGGGGGAAACCTGGTATTTCTTGGAGAAGATGTGATATATTTGGGAGAAATGTGGCATTTCTGGAAGAAACTGTCCTCTTTTGGGGATAAAACAGGTATTTGTGGGTGAAAAGGTCCTATTTGAAGGGGGAAAGCTGGTATTTCTTGGAGAAGATGTGATATATTTGGGAGAAATGTGGCATTTCAGGAAGAAACGGTCCTCTTTTGGGGATAAAAGAGGTATTTTTGGGGAAAAGGTCCTATTTGAAGGGGGAAACGTGGTATTTCTTGGAGAAGATGTGATAGATTTGGGAGAAATGTGGCATTTCTGGAAGAAACTGTCCTCTTATGGGGATAGAACAGGTATTTGTGGGTGAAAAGGTCCTATTTGAAGGGGAAAACCTGGTATTTCTTGGAGAAGATGTGATATATTTGGGAGAAATGTGGCATGTCTGGAAGAAAATGTCCTCTTTGTGGGGAGAAGGGTGGTATTTGTGGGTGAAAAGGTCCTATTTGAAGGGGGAAACGTGGTATTTCTTGGAGAAGAGGTGATATATTTGGGAGAAATGTGGCATTTCTGGAAGAAACTGTCCTCTTTTGGGGATCAAACAGGTATTTGTGGGAGAAAAGGTCCTATTTGAAGGGGGAAACCTGGTATTTCTTGGAGAAGATATGATCTATTTGGGAGAAATGTGGCCTTTCTGGAAGAAAATGTCCAATTTGGGGGGAGAAGGCTGGTAGTTTTCGGTGAGAAGGTCCTATTTCAGGAGGAATCCTGGTATTTCTTGGAGAAGATGTGATATATTTGGGAGAAATGTGGCCTTTCTGGAAGAAAATGTCCAATTTGGGGGGAGAAGGCTGGTAGTTTTGGGTGAGAAGGTCCTATTTCAGGAGGAATCCTGGCATTTCTTGAAGGAGATGTGATATTTTTGGCGAAATGTGGCATTTCTGGAAGTAACTGTCCTCTTTTGGGGATAAAAGAGGTATTTGTGGGTGAAAAGGTCCTATTTGAAGGGGGAAAGCTGGTATTTCTTGGAGAAGATGTGATATATTTGGGAGAAATGTGGCATTTCTGGAAGAAAATGTCCTCTTTTAGGGATAAATGAGGTATTTCATGGAGAAAAGGTCCTAATTCAAGGGGGAAACCTGGTATTTCTTGGGGGAGTTGTGATATATTTGGGAGAAATGTGGTATTTCTGGAAGAAAATGTCCTATTTGAGGGATAAAAGAGGTATTTGTGGGTGAAAAGGTCCTATTTGAAGGGGGAAACCTGGTATTTCTTGGAGAAAATGTGATCTATTTGGGAGAAATCTGGCATGTCGGGAAGAAACAGTCCTCTTTTGGGGTTAAAAGACGTATTTGTGGGTGAAAAGGTGGTATTTGAAGGGGGAAACCTGGTATTTCTTGGAGAAGAGGTGATATATTTGGGAGAAATCAGGCATTTCTGGCAGAAACTGTCCTATTTTGGGGATAAAAGAATTTTTTTTTGGAGAAAAGTTCCTTTTTGAAGGGGGAAACGTGGTATTTCTTGGAGAAGATGTGATCTATTTGGGAGAAATGTGGCATTTCTGGAAGAAAATGTCTAATTTGAGGGATAGAAGAGGTATTTGTGGGTGAAAAGGTCCTATTTCCAGGGGGAAACGTTGTATTTCTTGGAGAAGATGTGGTATATTAGGGAGAGATGTGGCCTTTCTGGAGGAAAATGTCCTCTTTTGGGGATAAAAGAGGTATTTGTGGGTGAAAAGGTCCATTTGAAGGGGGAAACCTGGTATTTCTTGGAGAAGATGTGATCTATTTGGGAGAAATATGGCATTTCTGGAAGAAACTGTCCTGTTTTGGGCATAAAAGAGGTATTTGTGGGTGAAAAGGTCCTATTTGAAGGGGGAAACCTGGTATTTCTTGGAGGAGATGTGATATATTTGGGAGAAATGTGGCATTTCTGGAAGAAACTGTGCTCTTTTGGGGATAAAAGAGGTATTTGTGGGTGAAAAGGTCGTATTTGAAGGGGGAAACCTGGTATTTCTTGGAGAAGATGTGATATATTTGGGAGAAATGAGGCCTTTCAGGAAGAAACTGTCCTATTTTGGGGATAAAAGAGGTATTTGTGGGTGAAAAGGTCCTATTTGATGGGGGAACCCTGGTATTTCTTGGAGAAGATGTGATCTATTTGGGAGAAATGTGGCCTTACAGGAGGAAACCGAGCTCCTTTGGGGTAAAAGAGGTATTTGTGGGTGAAAAGGTCCTATTTGAAGGGGGAAACCTGGTATTTCTTGGAGAAGATGTGATATATTTGGGAGAAATGTGGCATTTCTGGAAGAAACTGTCCTCTTTTGGGGATAAAAGAGGTACTTGTGGGTGAAAAGGTCCTATTTGAAGGGGGAAACCTGGTATTTCTTGGAGAAGATGTGATATATTTGGGAGAAATGTGGCATTTCTGGAAGAAAATGTCCTATTTGGGGGATAAAAGAGGTATTTGTGGGTGAAAGGTCCTATTTGAAGTGGGAAACGTGGTATTTCTTGGAGAAGATGTGATATGTTTGGGAGAAATGTGGCATTTCTGGAAGAAACTGTCCTCTTTTGGGGATAAAAGAGGTATTTGTGGGTGAAAAGGTCCTATTTCCACGGGAAAACCTGGTATTTCTTGGAGAAGATGTGATCTATTAGGGAGAAATCTGGCATGTCGGGAAGAAACAGTCCTCTATTGGGGTTAAATGAGGTATTTGTGGGTGAGAAGGTCCTATTTGAAGGGGGAAAGCTGGTATTTCTTGGAGAAGAGGTGATATATTTGGGAGAAATCAGGCATTTCTGGCTGAAACTGTCCTATTTTGGGGATAAAAGAATTTTTTTTTGGAGAAAAGTTCCTTTTTGAAGGGGGAAACCTGGTATTTCTTGGAGAAGATGTGATCTATTTGGGAGAAATGTGGCATTTCTGGAAGAAAATGTCTAATTTGAGGGATAGAAGAGGTATTTGTGGGTGAAAAGGTCCTATTTCCAGGGGGAAAGCTGGTATTTCTTGGAGAAGATGTGATATATTTGGGAGAAATGTGGCATTTCTGGAAGAAACCAAGCTCTTTTGGGGTAAAAGAGGTATTTGAGGGTGAAAAGGTCCTATTGGAAGGGGGAAACCTGGTATTTCTTGGAGAAGATGTGATATATTTGGGAGAAATGTGGCATTTCTGGCAGAAACTGTCCTCTTTTGGGGATAAAAGAGGTATTTGTGGGTGAAAAGTTCCTATTTGAAGGGGGAACCCTGGAATTTCTTGGAGAAGATGTGATCTATTTGGGAGAAATGTGGCATTTCTGGAAGAAACTGTACAATTTGAGGGATAAAAGAGGTATTTGTGGGTGAAAAGGTCCTAATTCCAGGGGTAAACCTGGTATTTCTTGGAGAAGATGTGATATATTTGGGAGAAATGTGGCATGTCTGGAAGAATCTGTCCTCTTTTGGGGATAAAATAGGTATTTGTGGGTGAAAAGGTCCTATTTGAATTGGGAAAGCTGGTATTGCTTTGAGTAGATGTGATATATTTGGGAGAAATCTGGCCTTTCTGGAAGAAACTGTCCTCTTTTGGGGATAAAACAGGTATCTGTGGGAGAAAAAGTCCTATTTGAAGGGGGAAAGCTGGTATTTCATGGAGAAGATGTGATATATTTGGGAGAAATGTGGCATTTCTGGAAGAAACTGTCCTCTTTTGGGGATAAAACAGGTATTTGTGGGTGAAAAGGTCCTATTTGAAGTGGAAAGCTGGTATTTCTAGGAGGAGATGTGATCTATTTGGGAGAAATGTGGCATTTCTTGAAGAAACTGTCCTATTTTGGGGATGAAAGAGGTATTTGTGGGTGAAAAGGTCCTATTTCAAGGGGGAATCCTGGTATTTCTTGGAGAAGATGTGATATATTTGGGAGAAATGTGGCATGTCCGGAAGAAACTGTCCTATTTTGGGGATAAAAGAATTTTTTGTGGGAGAAAAGTTCCTTTTTGAAGGGGGAAACCTGGTATTTCTTGGAGACGATGTGATCTATTTGGGAGAAATGTGGCATTTCTGGAAGAAAATGTCTAATTTGAGGAATAGAAGAGGTATTTGTGGGTGAAAAGGTCCTATTTCCAGGGGGAAACGTTGTATTTCTTGGAGAAGATGTGGTATATTAGGGAGAAATGTGGCCTTTCTGGAGGAAAATGTCCTCTTTTGGGGATAAAAGAGGTATTTGTGGGTGAATAGGTCCTCTTTCAAGGGGGAAACCTGGTATTTCTTGGAGAAGATGTGATATATTTGGGAGAAATGTGGCATTTCTGGGAGAAAATATCCTATTTTGTGGATGAAACAGGTATTTGTGGGTGAAAAGGTCCTATTTGAAGGGGGAAACCTGGTATTTCTTGGAGAAGATGTGATCTATTTGGGAGAAATGTGGCATTTCTGGAAGAAACTGTCCTCTTTTGGGGATAAAACAGGTATTTGTGGGTGAGAAGGTCCTATTTGAAGGGGGAAAGCTGGTATTTCTAGGAGGAGATGTGATATATTTGGGAGAAATGTGGCATTTCTGGAAGAAACTGTCCTCTTTTGGGGATAAAAGAGGTATTTGTGGGTGAAAAGGTCCTATTTGAAGGGGGAAACCTGGTATTTCTTGGAGAAGATGTGATATATTTGGGAGAAATGTGGCATTTCTGGAAGAAACTGTCCTCTTTTGGGGATAAAAGAGGTATTTGTGGTTGAAAAGGTCCTATTTGAAGGGGGAAACCTGGTATTTCTTGGAGAAGATGTGATATATTTGGGAGAAATGTGGCATGTCTGGAAGAAACTGTCCAATTTAGGGGATAAAAGAGGTATTTGTGGGTGAAAAGGTCCTATTTGAAGGGGGAAACCTGGTATTTCTTGGAGAAGATGTGATATATTTGGGAGAAATGTGGCATGTCTGGAAGAAGCTGTCCTCTTTTGGGGATAAAACAGGTATTTGTGGGAGAAAAGGTCCTATTTGAAGTGGGAAACCTGGTATTTCTTGGAGAAGATGTGATCTATTTGGGAGAAATGTGGCATTTCTGGAAGAAAATGTCCTATTTTGGGGATAAATGTGGTATTTGTGGGTGAGAAGGTCCTATTTCTAGGGGGAAAGCTGGTATTTCTTGGAGAAGATGTGATCTATTTGGGAGAAATGTGGCATTTCTGGAAGAAACTGTCCTCTTTTGGGGATAAAAGTGGTATTTGTGGGTGATAAGTTCCTATTTCCATGGGGAAACGTGGTATTTCTTGGAGAAGATGTGCTATATTTGGGAGAAATGTGGCATTTCTGGAAGAAACCGAGCTCTTTTGGGGTAAAAGAGGTATTTGAGGGTGAAAAGTTCCTATTTGAAGGGGGAAAGCCGGTAGTTCTTGCAAGAGATGTGATCTATTTGGGAGAAATGTGGCATTTCTGGAAGAAACTGTCCTCTTTTGGGGATAGAACAGGTATTTGTGGGTGAAAGGGTCCTATTTGAAGGGGGAAACCTGGTATTTCTTGGAGAAGATGTGATATATTTGGGAGAAATGTGGCCTTTCTGGAAGAAAATGTCCAATTTGGGGGGAGAAGGCTGGTATTTTTGGGTGAGAAGGTCCTATTTCAGGAGGAATCCTGGCATTTCTTGGAGAAGATGTGCTATATTTGGGAGAAATGTGGCATTTCTTGAAGAAACTGTCCTCTTTTGGGGATAAAACAGGTCCTTGTGGGTGAAAAGGTCCTATTTGAAGGGGGAAACGCGGTATTTCTTGGAGAAGATGTGATATGTTTGGGAGAAATGTGGCCTTTCTGGAAGAAACTGTCCTCTTTTGGGGATAAAGGAGGTATTTGTGGGTGAAAAGGTCCTGTTTCCACGGGAAAACCTGGTATTTCTTGGAGAAGATGTGATATATTTGGGAGAAATGTGGCATTTCTGGAAGAAACTGTCCTCTTTTGGGGATAAAAGAGGTATTTGTGGGAGAAAAAGTCCTATTTGAAGGGGGAAACCTGGTATTTCTTGGAGAAGATGTGATCTATTTGAGTGAAATGTGGCACTTCTGGAAGAAACTTTCCTCTTTTGGGGATAAAAGAGGTATTTGTGGGTGAAAAGGTCCTATTTGAAGGGGGAAACCTGGTATTTCTTGGAGAAGATGTGATCTATTTGGGAGAAATGTGGCATTTCTGGAAGAAACTGTCCTCTTTTGGGATAAAACAGGTATTTGTGGGTGATAAGGTCCTATTTCTACGGGGAAAGCTGGTATTTCTAGGAGGAGATGTGATATATTTGGGAGAAATGTGGCATTTCTGGAAGAAACTGTCCTCTTTTGGGGATAAAAGAGGTATTTGTGGGTGAATAGGTCCTATTTGAAGGGGGAAAGCTGGTATTTCTTGGAGAAGATGTGATATATTTGGGAGAAATGTGGCATTTCTGGAAGAAACTGTCCTCTTTTGGGGATAAAAAAGGTATTTGTGGGTGAAAAGGTCCTATTTGAAGGGGGAAACCTGGTATTTCTTGGAGAAGATGTGATATATTTGGGAGAAATGTGGCATGTCTGGAAGAAACTGTCCAATTTAGGGGATAAAAGAGGTATTTGTGGGTGAAAAGGTCCTATTTGAAGGGGGAAACCTGGTATTTCTTGGAGAAGATGTGATATATTTGGGAGAAATGTGGCATGTCTGGAAGAAGCTGTCCTCTTTTGGGGATAAAACAGGTATTTGTGGGAGAAAAGGTCCTATTTGAAGTGGGAAACCTGGTATTTCTTGGAGAAGATGTGATCTATTTGGGAGAAATGTGGCATTTCTGGAAGAAAATGTCCTATTTTGGGGATAAAAGAGGAATTTGTGGGTGAGAAGGTCCTATTTCTAGGGGGAAAGCTGGTATTTCTTGGAGAAGATGTGATATATTTGGGAGAAATGTGGCATTTCTGGAAGAAACTGTCCTATTTTGGGGATAAAAGTGGTATTTGTGGGTGATAAGTTCCTATTTCCATGGGGAAACCTGGTATTTCTTGGAGAAGATGTGATATATTTGGGAGAAATGTGGCATTTCTGGAAGAAACCGAGCTCTTTTGGGGTAAAAGAGGTATTTGAGGGTGAAAAGTTCCTATTTGAAGGGGGAAAGCCGGTAGTTCTTGCAAGAGATGTGCTCTATTTGGGAGAAATGTGGCATTTCTGGAAGAAACTGTCCTCTTTTGGGGATAGAACAGGTATATGTGGGTGAAAAGGTCCTATTTGAAGGGGGAAACCTGGTATTTCTTGGAGAAGATGTGATATATTTGGGAGAAATGTCGCCTTTCTGGAAGAAAATGTCCAATTTGGGGGGAGAAGGCTGGTAGTTTTGGGTGAGAAGGTCCTATTTCAGGAGGAATCCTGGCATTTCTTGGAGAAGATGTGCTATATTTGGGAGAAATGTGGCATTTCTTGAAGAAACTTTCCCCTTTTAGGATAAAACAGGTACTTGTGGGTGAAAAGGTCCTATTTGAAGGGGGAAACGTGGTATTTCTTGGAGAAGATGTGATATGTTTGGGAGAAATGTGGCATTTCTGGAAGAAACTGTCCTCTTTTGGGGATAAAGGAGGTATTTGTGGGTGAAAAGGTCCTGTTTCCACGGGAAAACCTGGTATTTCTTGGAGAAGATGTGATATATTTGGGAGAAATGTGGCATTTCTGGAAGAAACTGTCCTCTTTTGGGGATAAAAGAGGTATTTGTGGGAGAAAAAGTCCTATTTGAAGGGGGAAACCTGGTATTTCTTGGAGAAGATGTGATCTATTTGAGTGAAATTTGGCATTTCTGGAAGAAACTTTCCTATTTTGGGGATAAAAGAGGTATTTGTGGGTGAAAAGGTCCTATTTGAAGGGGGAAACGTGGTATTTCTTGGAGAAGATGTGATATATTTGGGAGAAATGTGGCATTTCTGGAAGAAACTGTCCTCTTTTGGGGATAAAAGAGGTATTTGTGGGTGAAAAGGTCCTATTTGAAGGGGGAAAGCTGGTATTTCTAGGAGGAGATGTGATATATTTGGGAGAAATGTGGCATTTCTGGAAGAAACTGTCCTCTTTTGAGGATAAAAGAGGTATTTGTGGGTGAAAAGGTCCTATTTGAAGGGGGAAACCTGGTATTTCTTGGAGAAGATGTGATCTATTTGGGAGAAATGAGGCATTTCTGGAAGAAACTGTCCTCTTTTGGGGATAAAAGAGGTATTTGTGGGTGAAAAGGTCCTATTTGAAGGGGGAAACCTGGTATATCTTGGAGAAGAGGTGATCTATTTGGGAGAAATGTGGCATTTCTGGAAGAAAATGTCCTATTTTGGGGATAAAAGTGGTATTTGTGGGTGAGAAGGTCCTATTTGAAGGGGGAAAGCTGGTATTTCTTGGAGAAGATGTGATATATTTGGGAGAAATGTGGCATTTCTGGAAGAAAATGTCCTATTTTGGGGATAAAAGTGGTATTTCTGGGTGATAAGGTCCTATTTGAAGGGGGAAAGCTGGTATTTCTTAGAGAAGATGTGATGTATTTGGGAGAAATGTGGCATTTCTGGAAGAAACCGAGCTCTTTTGGGGTAAAAGAGGTATTTGTGGGTGAAAAGGTCCTATTTGAAGGGGGAAAGCTGGTATTTCTTGGAGGAGGTGTGATATATTTGGGAGAAATATGCCATTTCTGGAAGGAACTGTCCTCTTTTGGGGATGAAACAGGTATTTTTGCGTGAAAAGGTCCTATTTGAAGGGGGAAAGCCGGTAGTTCTTGCAAGAGATGTGATATATTTGGGAGAAATGTGGCATTTCTGGAAGAAACTGTCCTCTTTTGGGGATAAAAGAGGTATTTGTGGGTGAAAAGGTCCTATTTGAAGGGGGAAAGCTGGTATTTCTTGGAGAAGATGTGATATATTTGGGAGAAATGTGGCCTTTCTGGAAGAAAATGTCCAATTTGGGGGGAGAAGGCTGGTAGTTTTGGGTGAGAAGGTCCTATTTCAGGAGGAATCCTGGCATTTCTTGGAGAAGATGTGCTATATTTGGGAGAAATGTGGCATTTCTTGAAGAAACTGTCCTCTTTTGGGGATAATAGAGGTATTAGTGGTTGAAAAGGTCCTATTTGAAGGGGGAAAGCTGGTATTTCTTGGAGAAGATGTGATATATTTGGGAGAAATGTGGCATTTCTGGAAGAAACTGTCCTCTTTTGGGGATAAAAGAGGTATTTCATGCAGAAAAGGTCCTAATTCAAGGGGGAAACGTGGTATTTCTAGGAGGAGTTGTGATATATTTGGGAGAAATGTGGTATTTCTGGAAGAAAATGTCCGATTTGAGGGATAAAAGAGGTATTTGTGGGTGAAAATGTCTTATTTGAAGGGGGAACCCTGGTATTTCTTGGAGAATATGTGATATATTTGGGAGAAATGTGGCATGTCTGGAAGAAACTGTCCTCTTTTGGGGATAAAACAGGTATCTGTGGGTGAAAAGGTCCTATTTGAAGGGGGAAACGTGGTATTTCTCGGAGAAGATGTGATCTATTTGGGAGAAATGTGGCATTTCTTGAAGAAACTGTCCTCTTTTGGGGATAAAACTGGTACTTGTGGGTGAAAAGGTCCTATTTGAAGGGGGAAACCTGGTATTTCTTGGAGAAGATGTGATATGTTTGGGAGAAATGTGGCATTTCTGGAAGAAACTGTCCTATTTTGGGGATAAAGGAGGTATTTGTGGGTGAAAAGGTCCTATTTCCACGGGCAAACCTGGTATTTCTTGGAGAAGATGTGATATATTTGGGAGAAATGAGGCATTTCTGGAAGAAACTGTCCTCTTTTGGGGATAAAAGAGGTATTTGTGGGTGAAAAGGTCCTATTTGAAGGGGGAAACGTGGTATTTCTTGGAGAAGAGGTGATCTATTTGGGAGAAATGTGGCATTTCTGGAAGAATATGTCCTATTTTGGGGATAAAAGAATTTTTTGTGGGAGAAAAGTTCCTATTTGAAGGGGGAAGCGTGGTATTTCTTGGAGAAGATGTGATATATTTGGGAGAAATGTGGCATTTCTTGAAGAAACTGTCCTCTTATGGGGATAGAACAGGTATTTGTGGGAGAAAAGGTCCTATTTCCAGGGAGAAACGTTGTATTTCTATGAGAAGATGTGGTATATTACGGAGAAATGTGGCCTTTCTTGAAGAAAATGTCCTCTTTTGGGGATAAAAGAGGTATTTGTGGGAGACAAGGTCCGATTTGAAGGGGGAAAGCTGGTATTTCTTGGAGAAGATGTGCTATATTTGGGAGAAATGTGGCATTTCTGGAAGAAACTGTCCTATTTTGGGGATAAAAGATGTATTTGTGGGAGAAAAGGTCCTATTTGAAGGGGGAAAGCTGGATGTTCTTGCAGGAGATGTGATCTATTTGGGAGAAATGTGGCCTTTCTGGAAGAAACTGTCCTCTTTTGGGGATAAAAGAGGTATTTGTGGTTGAAAAGGTCCTATTTCAAGGGGGAAACCTGGCATTTCTTGGAGAAGATGTGTTATATTTGGGAGAAATGTGGCATTTCTGGAAGAAACTGTCCTATTTTGGGGATAAAAGAGGAATTTGTGGGTGAAAAGTTCCTATTTCAAGGGGGAAACGTGGTATTTCTTGGAGAAGATGTGATATATTTGGGAGAAATGTGGCCATTCTGGCAGAAACTGTCCTCTTTCGGGGATAAATGAGGTATATGTGGGTGAAAAGGTCCTATTTGAAGGGGGAAACCTGGTATTTCCTGGAGAAGATGTGATACATTTGGGAGAAATCTGGCCTTTCTGGCAGAAACTGTCCTATTTTGGGGATAAAAGAGGTATTTCTGGGAGAAAAGATCCTATTTCAAGGGGGAAAGCTGGTATTTCTGTGGCCTTTCTGGAAGAAACTGTCCTCTTTTGGGATAAAACAGGTATTTGTGGGTGAAAAGGTCCTATTTGAAGGGGAAAAGCTGGTAATTCTATGAGAAGATGTGATATGTTTGGGAGAAATGTGGCATTTCTGGCAGAAACTGTCCTCTTTTGTGGATAAAAGAGGTATTTGTGGGTGAAAAGGTCCTATTTCCAGGGGAAAACCTGGTATTTCTTGGAGAAGATGTGATCTATTTGGGAGAAATGTGGCATGTCTGGAAGAGAATGTCCTGTTTGGGGCGAGAAGGCTGGTATTTGTGGGGGAAAAGGTCCTATTTGAAGGGGGAAACCTGGTATTTCTTGGAGAAGATGTGATCTATTTGGGAGAAATGTGGCATTTCTGGAAGAAACTGTCGTATTTTGGGGATAAAAGAGGTATTTGTGGGTGAAAAGGTCCTATTTGAAGGGGGAATCCTGGTATTTCTTGGAGAAGATGTGATATATTTGGGAGAAATGTGGCATTTCTGGAAGAAACTGTCCTCTTTTGGGGATCAAACAGGTATTTGTGGGTGAAAAGGTCCTATTTGAAGGGGGAACCTGGTATTTCTTGGAGAAGATGTGATCTATTTGGGAGAAATGTGGCATTTATGGAAGAAACAGTCCTCTTTTGGGGATACAACAGGTATTTGTAGGTTAAAAGGTCCTATTTCAGGAGGAATCCTTGCATTTCTTGGAGAAGATGTGATCTATTTGGGAGAAATGCGGCATGTCTGGAAGAAACTGTCCTATTTTGGGGATAAAAGAGGTATTTGTGTGTGAAAATGTCCTATTTGAAGGGGAAAACCTGGTATTTCTTGGAGAAGATGTGATCTATTTGGGAGAAATGTGGCCTTTCTGGAAGAAACTGTCCTCTTTTGGGGATAAAACAGGTATTTGTGGGTGAAAAGGTCCTATTTGAAGGGGGAAATGTGGTATTTCTTGGAGAAGATGTGATATATTTGGGAGAAACCTGGCATTTCTGGAAGAAACTGTCCTATTTTGGGGATAAAAGAGGTATTTGTGGGTGAAAAGGTCCTATTTGAAGGGGAAAACCTGGTATTTCTTGGAGAAGATGTGATCTATTAGGGAAAAATCAGCATTTCTGGAAGAAACTGTCCTCTTTTGGGGATAAAACAGGTATTTGTGGGTGAAAAGGTCCTATTTGAAGGGGGAAAGGTGGTATTTCTTGGAGAAGATGTGATATGTTTGGGATAAATGTGGCCTTTCTGGCAGAAACTGTCCTCTTTTGGGGATAAAAGAGGTATTTGTGGGTGAAAAGGTCCTATTTGAAGGGGGAAAGCTGGTATTTCTTGGAGAAGATGTGATATATTTGGGAGAAATGTGGCCATTCTGGCAGAAACTGTCCTCTTTCGGGGATAAATGAGGTATATGTGGGTGAAAAGGTCCTATTTGAAGGGGGAAACCTGGTATTTCCTGGAGAAGATGTGATACATTTGGGAGAAATCTGGCCTTTCTGGCAGAAATTGTCCTTTTTTGGGGATAAAAGAGGTATTTCTGGGAGAAAAGATCCTATTTCAAGGGGGAAAGCTGGTATTTCTGTGGCCTTTCTGGAAGAAACTGTCCTCTTTTGGGGATAAAAGAGGTATTTGTGGGTGAAAAGGTCCTATTTGAAGGGGGAAAGCTGGTAATTCTATGAGAAGATGTGATATGTTTGGGAGAAATGTGGCATTTCTGGAAGAGAATGTCCTATTTGGGGCGAGAAGGCTGGTATTTGTGGGGGAAAAGGTCCTATTTGAAGGGGGAAACGTGGTATTTCTTGGAGAAGATGTGATCTATTTGGGAGAAATGTGGCATTTCTGGAAGAAACTGTCGTATTTTGGGGATAAAAGAGGTATTTATGGGTGAAAAGGTCCTATTTGAAGGGGGAATCCTGGTATTTCTTGGAGAAGATGTGATATATTTGGGAGAAATGTGGCATTTCTGGAAGAAACTGTCCTCTTTTGGGGATCAAACAGGTATTTGTGGGTGAAAAGGTCCTATTTGAAGGGGGAACCTGGTATTTCTTGGAGAAGATGTGATCTATTTGGGAGAAATGTGGCATTTCTGGAAGAAACTGTCCTATTTTGGGGATAAAAGAGGTATTTGTGGTTGAAAAGGTCCTATTTGAAGGGGGAAACCTGGTATTTCTTGGAGAAGATGTGATATATTTAGAGAAACCTGGCATTTATGGAAGAAACAGTCCTCTTTTGGGGATACAACAGGTATTTGTAGGTTAAAAGGTCCTATTTCAGGAGGAATCCTTGCATTTCTTGGAGAAGATGTGATATGTTTGGGAGAAATGCGGCATTTCTGGAAGAAACTGTCCTATTTTGGGGATAAAAGAGGTATTTGTGTGTGAAAAGGTCCTATTTGAAGGGGAAAACCTGGTATTTCTTGGAGAAGATGTGATCTATTTGGGAGAAATGTGGCCTTTCTGGAAGAAACTGTCCTCTTTTGGGGATAAAACAGGTATTTGTGGGTGAAAAGGTCCTATTTGAAGGGGGAAATGTGGTATTTCTTGGAGAAGATGTGATATATTTGGGAGAAACCTGGCATTTCTGGAAGAAACTGTCCTATTTTGGGGATAAAAGAGGTATTTGTGGGTGAAAAGGTCCTATTTGAAGGGGAAAACCTGGTATTTCTTGGAGAAGATGTGATCTATTACGGGAGAAATCAGCATTTCTGGAAGAAACTCTCCTCTTTTGGGGATAAAACAGGTATTTGTGGGGGAAAAGGTCCTATTTGAAGGGGGAAACGTGGTATTTCTTGCAGAAGATGTGATATGTTTGGGATAAATGTGGCCTTTCTGTCAGAAACTGTCCTCTTTTGGGGATAAAAGAGGTATTTGTGGGTGAAAAGGTCCTATTTGAAGGGGGAAAGCTGGTATTTCTTGGAGAAGATGTGATATATTTGGGAGAAATGTGGCATGTCCGGAAGAAACTGTTCTATTTTGGGGATAAAACAGGTATTTGTGGGTGAAAAGGTCCTATTTGAAGGGGGAAAGCTGGTATTTCTTGGAGAAGATGTGATGTATTTGGGAGAAATGTGGCATTTCTGGAAGAAACTGTCCTCTTTTGGGGATAAAAGAGGTATTTGTGGGAGAAAAGGTCCTATGTCAAGGGGTAAAGCTGGATGTTCTTGCAGGAGATGTGATGTATGTGGGAGAAATGCGGCATTTCTGGAAGAAACTGTCGTATTTTGGGGATAAAAGAGGTATTTGTGGGTGAATAGGTCCTATTTGAAGGGGGAAACGTGGTATTTCTTGGAGAAGATGTGATATATTTGGGAGAAATGTGGCATTTCTGGAAGAAACTGTCCTCTTCTGGGGATAAAAGAGGTATTTGTGGATGAGAAGGTCCTATTTGAAGGGGGAAACCTGGTATTTCTTGGAGAAGATGTGATATATTTGGGAGAAATGTGGCATTTCTGGAAGAAACTGTCCTCTTTTGGGGGGAAAAGGCTGGTTTTTGTGGGAGAAAAGGGACTATTTCAGGAGGAATCCTGGTATTTCTTGGAGGAGATGTGTGATATGTTTGGGAGAAATGTGGCATTTCTGGAAGAAACTGTCCTATTTTGGGGATAAAAGAGGAATTTTTGGGGCGAAAAGGTAATATTTGAAGGGGGAACCCTGGTATTCATGGAGAAGATGTGATATATTTGGGAGAAATGTGGCCTTTCTGGAAGAAACTGTCCTATTTGAGTGATAAAAGAGGTATTTGTGGGTGAAAACGTCCTATTTGAAGGGGGAAAGCTGGTAGTTTTACCTCTTTTAATCCCCAAAATAGAACAGTTTCTTCCAAATATTTCTCCCAAATATATCACTTCTTCTCCAAGAAATACCAGCTTTCCCCCTTCAAATAGGACGGTTTCACCCACAAATACCTCTTTTATCCCCAAAATAGCACATTTTCTGCCATACATGCCATATTTCTCCCAAATATACCACTTTATCCCTTCAAATGGGACCTTTTCACCCACAAATACCACTTTTATCCCCAAAATAGGACAGTTTCTTCCAGACATGCCACATTTCTCCCAAATATACCACATCTTCTCCAAGAAATACCAGGTTTCCCCCTTCAAATACGACCTTATCACCCACAAATACCTCTTTTATCCCCAAAAGAGGACAGTTTCTTCCAGAAATGCCACATTTCTCCCAAATATAGCACATCTTCTCCAAGAAATACCACGTTTCCCCTTCAAATAGGACCTTTTCACCCACAAATACCTCTTTGATCCCCAAAAGAGGACAGTTTCTTCCAGAAATGCCACATTTCTCCCAAATATATCACATCTTCTCCAAGAAATACCAGCTTTCCCACTTCAAATAGGACCTTTTCAACCACTAATAGCAGGCTTCTTCCCCAAATAGGACAGTTTCTTCCAGAAATGCCACATTTCTCCCAAATATATCACATCTTCTCCAAGAAATACCAGGTTTCCCCCTTCAATTAGGACCTTTTCACCCACAAATACCTCTTTTATCCCCAAAAGAGGACAGTTTCTTCCAGACATGCCACATTTCTCCAAATAGATCACATCTCCTCCAAGAAATACCACTTTTCCCCCTTCATATAGGACCTTTTCACCCACAAATACCTGTTTTATCCCCAAAAGAGGACAGTTTCTTCCAGAAATGCCACATTTCTCCCAAATATATCACATCTTCTCCAAGAAATACCAGCTTTCCCCCTTCAAATAGGAACTTTTCACCCACTAATAGCAGGCTTCTCCCCCAAATAGGACATTTTCTTGCAGAAATGCCACATTTCTACCAAATAGATCACATCTTCTCCAAGAAATACCAGGTTTCCCCCTTCAAATAGGACCTTTTCACCCACAAATACCTCTTTTATCCCCAAAGAGGACAGTTTCTTCCAGAAATGCCACATTTCTCCCAAACATATCACATCTCCTCCAAGAAATACCAGGATTCCTCCTGAAATAGGAACTTTTCACCCACAAATACCACACTTCTCCCCCCAAATAGGACAGTTTCTTCCAGACATGCCACATTTCTCCCATATATATCACATCTTCTCCAAGAAATACCACGTTTCCCCCTAGAAATAGGACCTTTTCAACCACTAATACCTCTTTTATCCCCAAAAGAGGACAGTTTCTTCCAGACATGCCACATTTCTCCCAAATATATCACATCTTCTCAAAGAAATACCAGGGTTCCCCTTCAAATAGGACCTTTTCTCCCACAAATACCTCTTTTATCCCCAAAAGAGGACAGTTTCTTCCAGAAATGCCACATTTCTCCCAAATATATCACAACTCCTCCAAGAAATACCAGGTTCCCCCTTCAAATAGGACCATTTCTCCATGAAATACCTCTTTTATCCCCAAAAGTGGACAGTTTCTTCCAGACATGCCACATTTCTCCCAAATATATATCATCTTCTCCAAGAAATACCAGGTTTCCCCCTTCAAATAGGACCTTTTCACCCACAAATACCTCTTTTATCCACAAAAGAGGACAGTTTCTTCCAGAAATGCCACATTTCTCCCAAATATATCACATCTTCTCCAAGAAATGCCATGATTCATCCTGAAATAGGACCTTCTCACCCAAAACTACCAGCCTTCTCCCTCCAAATTGGACATTTTCTTCAGACATGCCACATTTCTCCCAAATATATCACATCTTCTCCAAGAAATACCAGGATTCCTCCTGAAATAGGTCCTTCTCACCGAAAACTACCAGCCTTCTCCCCCGAAATAGGACATTTTCTTCCAGAAATGCCACATTTCTCCCAAATATATCACATTTTCTCCAAGAAATACCAGGTTTCCCCCTTCAAATAGGACCTTTTCACCCACAAATACCTCTTTTATCCCCAGAAGGGGACAGTTTCTTCCAGAAATGCCACATTTCTCCCAAATCTATCACATCTTCTCCAAGAAATACCAGGTTTCCCCCTTCAAATAGGACCTTTTCACCCACAAATACCTCTTTTATCCCCAAAATAGGACAGTTTCTTCCAGAAAGGCCACATTTCTCCCAAATATATCACATCTTCTCCAAGAAATACCACGTTTCCCCCTTCAAATACAACGTTTTCACCCACAAATACCTGTTTTATCCCAAAATAGGACAGTTTCTTCCAGAAATGCCACATTTCTCCCAAATACACCACATCTTCTCCAAGAAATACCTGCTTTCCCCTTCAAATAGGACCTTTTCACCCACAAATACCTGTTTTATCCCCAAAAGAGGACAGTTTCTTCAAGAAATGCCACATTTCTCCCAAATATATCACATCTTCTCCAAGAAATACCAGCTTTCCCCCTTGAAATAGGACCTTTTCACGCACTAATACCTCTTTTTACCCCAAAATTGGACAGATTCTTCCAGAAATCCCACATTTCTCCCAAATATATCACATCTCCTCCATGAAATAACAGGTTTCCCCCTTCAAATAGGACCTTTTCACCCACAAATACCTCTTTCATACCCAAAAGAGGACAGTTTCTTCCAGAAATGCCACATTTCTCCCAAATATATCACTTCTTCTCATAGAATTACCAGCTTTCCCCCTTCAAATAGGACCTTTTCACCCACAAATACCTCTTTTATCCCCAAAAGAGGACAGTTTCTCCCAGAAATGCCACATTTCTCCCAAACATATCACATCTTCTCATAGAATTACCAGCTTTCCCCTTCAAATAGGACCTTTTCACCCACAAAAAATTCTTTTTTCCCAAATATTACAGTTTCTTCCAGAAATGCCTGATTTCTCCCAAATATATCACATCTTCTCCAAGAAATACCAGGTTTCCCCTTCAAATACGACCTTTTCACCCACAAATACCTCTTTTATCCCTCAAATAGGACAGTTTCTTCCAGACATGCCACATTTCTCCCAAATATATCACGTCTTCTCCAAGAAATACCAGGATTCCTCCTGAAAGAGGACCTTTTCTCCCTCAAATACCAGCCCATTCCCCCCAAATAGGACAGTTTCTTCCTGCATGCCACATTTCTCCCAAATATATCACATCTTCTCCAAGAAATACCAGGTTTTCCCCTGGAAATATGACCTTATCACCCACAAATACCACTTTTATCCCCAAAATAGGACAGTTTCTGCCAGAAAGGCCACATTTCGCCCAAACATATCACATCTTCTCCAAGAAATACCAGGTTTCCCCCATTAATTAGGACCTTTTCACCCACAAAAAATTCTTTTATCCCCAAAAGAGGACAGTTTCTTCCAGAAATGCCACATTTCTCCCAAATATATCACATCTTCTCCAAGAAATACCAGGTTTCCCCTTCAAATAGGACCTTTTCACCCACAAATACCTGTTCTATCCCCATAAGAGGACAGTTTCTTCCAGAAAGGCCACATTTCTCCAAATATATCACATCTTCTCCAAGAAATACCAGGTTTCCCCCTTCAAATAGGACCTTTTCCCCAAAAAAACCTCTTTTATCCCCAAAAGAGGACAGTTTCTTCCAGAAATGCCACATTTCTCCCAAATAGATCACATCTTCTCCAAGAAATACCAGCTTTCCCCCTTCAAATAGGACCTTATCACCCACAAATACCTGTTTTATCCCCAAAAGAGGACAGTTTCTTCCAGAAATGCCACATTTCTCCCAAATAGATCACATCTTCTCCAAGAAATACCAGCTTTCCCCTTCAAATAGGACCTTATCACCCACAAATACCTCTTTTTTCCCCAAAATAGGACATTTTCTTCCAGAAATGCCACATTTCTCCCAAATATATCACATCTTCTCCAAGAAATACCAGGTTTCCCCCTTCAAATAGGACCTTTTCACCCACAAATACCTGTTCTATCCCCATAAGAGGACAGTTTCTTCCAGAAATGCCACATTTCTCCCAAATAGATCACATCTTCTCCAAGAAATACCACGTTTCCCCCTTCAAGTAGGACCTTTTCACCCACAAATACATCTTTTATCCCCAAAAGAGGACAGTTTCTGCCAGAAATGCCACATTTCTCCCAAATATATCACATCTTCTCCAAGAAATACCACGTTTCCCCCTTCAAATAGGACCTTTTCACCCACAAATACCTCTTTTATCCCCTAAATTGGACAGTTTCTTCCAGACATGCCTCATTTCTCCCAAATATATCACATCTTCTCCAAGAAATACCACGTTTCCCCTTCAAATAGGACCTTTTCACCCACAAATGCCTCTTTTATCCCCAAAATAGGACAGTTTCTTCCAGAAAGGCCATATTTCTCCCAAATAGATCACATCTTCTCCAAGAAATGCCAGGTTTCCCCCTTGAAATAGGACCTTCTCACCCACAAATACCTCTTTTATCCCCTAAATTGGACAGTTTCTTCCAGACATGCCTCATTTCTCCCAAATATATCACATCTTCTCCAAGAAATACCAGCTTTCCCACTTCAAATAGGACCTTTTCAACCACTAATACCTATTTTATCCCCAAAAGAGGACAGTTTCTTCCAGAAATGCCACATTTCTACCAAATATATCACATCTTCTCCAAGAAATACCAGCTTTCCCCCTTCAAATAGGACCTTTTCTCCCACATATACCGGTTTTATCCCCAAAATAGGACAGTTTCTGCCAGACATGCCACATTTCTCCCTAATAGGTCACATCTTCTCCAAGAAATACCAGCTTTCCCCTTCAAATAGGACCTTTTCACCCACAAATACCTCTTTTATCCCCTAAAGAGGACAGTTTCTTCCAGACATGCCAGTTTTCTCCCAAATATATCACATCTTCTCCAAGAAATACCAGGGTTCCCCCTTCAAATAGGACCTTTTTACCCAAAAATACCTGTTTCATCCCCAAAAGAGGACAGTTTCTTCCAGAAATGCCACATTTCTCCTAAATATACCACATCTTCTCATAGAATTACCAGGTTTCCCCCTTCAAATAGGACCTTTTCTCCCAGAAATACCTGTATTATCCCTCAAATAGGACATTTTCTTCCAGAAATGCCACATTTCTCCCAAATATATCACATCTTCTCCAAGAAATACCAGGTTTTCCCCTGGAAATAGGACCTTTTCACCCACAAATACCTGTTCTATCCCCATAAGAGGACAGTTTCTTCCAGAAATGCCACATTTCTCCCAAACATATCACATCTTCTCCAAGAAATACCAGGTTTCCCCCTTCAAATAGGACCTTTTTACCCACAAATACCTGTTTCATCCCCAAAAGAGGACAGTTTCTTCCTGACATGCCACATTTCTCCCAAATATATCACATCTTCTCCATGAAATACCAGGTTCTCCCCTTCGAATAGGGCCTTTTCACCCACAAATACCTCTTTTATCCCCAAAAGAGGACAGTTTCTTCCAGAAAGGCCACATTTCTCCGAAACATATCACATCTTCTCCAAGAAATACCAGGTTTCCCCCTTGAATAGGACCTTTTCACCCACAAATACCTCTTTTATACCCAAAATAGGACAGTTTCTTCCAGACATGCCACATTTCTCCCAAATATACCACATCTTCTCCATGAAATACCAGCTTTCCCCCTTCAAATAGGACCTTTTCACCCACAAATACCTGTTTCATCCCAAAAGAGGACAGTTTCTTCCAGAAATGCCACATTTCTCCCAAATATATCACATCTTCTCCAAGAAATACCAGGGTTCCCCCTTCAAATAGGACCTTTTCACCCACAAATACCTGTATTATCCCTCAAATAGGACATTTTTCTTCCAGAAATGCCACATTTCTCCAAATATATCACATCTTCTCCAAGAAATACCAGGTTTCCCAATTGTAATAAGACCTTTTCACCCACAAATACCTCTTTTATCCCTAAAAGAGGACAGTTTCTTCAAGAAATGCCACATTTCTCCCAAATATATCACATCTTCTCCAAGAAATACCAGGTTTCCCCCTTCAAATAGGACCTTTTCACCCACAAATACCTCTTTTATCCCCAAAATAGGACATTTTCTTCCAGAAATGCCACATTTCTCCCAAATATATCACATCTTCTCCAAGAAATACCAGGTTTCCCCCTTCAAATAGGACCTTTTCACCCACGAATACCTCTTTTATCCCCAGAAGGGGACAGTTTCTTCCAGAAAGGCCAGATTTCTCCCAAATCTATCACATCTTCTCCAAGAAATACCAGGTTTCCCCCTTCAAATAGGACCTTTTCACCCACAAATACCTCTTTTATCCCCAAAATAGGACAGTTTCTTCCAGAAAGGCCACATTTCTCCCAAATATATCACATCTTCTCCAAGAAATAACAGGTTTCCCCCTTCAAATACAACGTTTTCACCCACAAATACCTGTTTTATCCCCAAAATAGGACAGTTTCTGACAGAAAGGCCACATTTCTCCCAAACATATCACATCTTCTCCAAGAAATACCACGTTTCCCCCTTCAAATAGGACCTTTTCACCCACAAAAAATTCTTTTATCCCCCAAATAGGACAGTTTCTTCCAGAAATGCCACATTTCTCCCAAATAGATCACATCTTCTCCAAGAAATACCTGGTTTCCCCCTTCAAATAGGACCTTATTAACCACTAATACCTCTTTTATCCCCAGAAGAGGACAGTTTCTTCCAGACATGCCACATTTCTCCCAAATATATCACATCTTCTCCAAGAAATACCAGGATTCCTCCTGAAAGAGGACCTTTTCTACCACAAATACCAGCCTTCTCCCCCCAAATAGGACAGTTTCTTCCAGAAATGCCACATTTCTCCCAAACATATCACATCTTCTCCAAGAAATGCCAGGTTTCCCCCTTCAAATAGGACTTTTTCACCCACTAATACCTCTTTCATCCCCAAAGAGGACAGTTTCTTCCAGAATTGCCACATTTCTCCCAAATAGATCTCATCGTCTCCAAGAAATACCAGGTTTCCCCCTTCAAATAGGACCTTTTCACCCACAAATACCTCTTTTATCCCCAAAAGAGGACAGTTTCTTCCAGAAATGCCATATTTCTCCCAAACATATCACATCTTCTCCAAGAAATACCAGGATTCCCCCTTCAAATAGGACCGTTTCACCCACAAATACCTCTTTTATCCCCAAAATAGTACATTTTCTGCCATACATGCCATATTTCTCCCAAATATACCACATTATCCCTTCAAATAGGACCTTTTCACCCACAAATACCTCTTTTATCCCTCAAATAGGTCAGTTTCTTCCAGACATGCCAGATTTCTCCCAAATATATCACATCTTCTCGAAGAAATACCAGGATTCCTCCTGAAATAGGACCTTTTCTCCCACAAATACCAGCCTTCTCCCCCCAAAAGAGGACAGTTTCTTCCAGAAATGCCACATTTCTCCCAAACATATCATATCTTCTCCAAGAAATACCAGGTTTCTTCCTTGAAATAGGACCTTTTCATCCACAAATACCTCTTTTATCCCCAAAAGAGGACAGTTTCTTCCAGAAATGCCACATTTCTCCCAAATGTATCACATCTTCTCCAAGAAATACCACGTTTCCCCTTCAAATAGGACCTTTTCACCCACAAATACATCTTTTATCCCTAAATTGGACAGTTTCTTCCAGACATGCCACATTTCTCCCAAATATATCACATCTTCTCCAAGAAATACCAGGTTTCCCCCTTCAAATAGGACCTTTTCACCCACAAATACCTCTTTTATCCCAAAAGAGGACAGTTTCTTCAAGAAATGCCACATTTCTCCCAAATATATCACATCTCCTCCTAGAAATACCAGGTTTCCCCCTTCAAATAGGACCTTTTCACCCACAAATACCTCTTTTATCCCCTAAATTGGACAGTTTCTTCCAGACATGCCACATTTCTCCCAAATACATCACATCTTCTCCAAGAAATACCACGTTTCCCCCTTCAAATAGGACCTTTTCACCCACAAATGCCTCTTTTATCCCTCGAATAGGACAGTTTCTTCCAGAAAGGCCATATTTCTCCCAAATAGATCACATCTTCTCCAAGAAATACCAGCTTTCCCCCTTCAAATAGGACCTTATCACCCACAAATACCACTTTTATCCCCAAAATAGGACAGTTTCTTCCAGAAAGGCCACATTTCTCCCAAACATATCACATCTTCTCCAAGAAATACCAGGTTTCCCCCTTCAAATAGGACCTTTTCACCCACAAAAAATTCTTTTATCCCCAAAATAGGACAGTTTCTTCCAGAAATGCCACATTTCTCCCAAATAGATCACATCTTCTCCAAGAAATACCAGGTTTCCCCCTTCAAATAGGACCTTATTACACACAAATACCTCTTTTATCCCCAAAATAGGACAGTTTCTACCAGACATGCCACATTTCTCCCAAATATATCACATCTTCTCCAAGAAATACCACGTTTCCCCCTTCAATAGGACCTTTTCACCCACAAATACCTCTTTATCCCCTAAAGAGGACAGTTTCTTCCAGACATGCCACATTTCTCCCAAACATATCACATCTTCTCCAAGAAATGCCAGCTTTCCCCTTTCAAATAGGACCTTTTCACCCACAAATACCTCTTTTATCCCCAAAAGAGGACAGTTTCTTCAAGAAATGCCACATTTCTCCCAAATAGATCACATCTTCTCCAAGAAATACCAGGTTTCCCCCTTCAAATAGGACCTTTTCACCCACAAATACCTCTTTTATCCCCAAAAGAGGACAGTTTCTTCCAGAAATGCCTTATTTCTCCCAAACATATCACATCTTCTCCAAGAAATACCAGGATTCCCCTTCAAATAGGACCGTTTCACCCACAAATACCTCTTTTATCCCCAAAATAGTACATTTTCTGCCATACATGCCATATTTCTCCCAAATATACCACATTATCCCTTCAAATAGGACCTTTTCACCCACAAATACCTCTTTTATCCCTCAAATAGGTCCGTTTCTTCCAGACATGCCACATTTCTCCCAAATATATCACATCTTCTCCAAGAAATACCAGGATTCCTCCTGAAATAGGACTTTTTCTCCCACAAATACCAGCCTTCTCCCCCCAAACAGGACAGTTTCTTCCAGAAATGCCACATTTCTCCCAAACATATCACATCTTCTCCAAGAAATACCAGGTTTCCCCCTTCAAATAGGACCTTATCACCCACAAATACCTCCTTTATCCCCAAAAGAGGACAGTTTCTTCCAGACATGCCACATTTCTCCCAAATATATCACATCTTCTCCAAGAAAAACAACGTTTCCCCCTTCTAATAGGACCTTTTCACCCACAAATACCTCTTTGATCCCCAAAATAGGAGAGTTTCTTCCAGAAATGCCACATTTCTCCCAAATATATCACATCTTCTCCAAGAAATACCAGCTTTCCCCCTTCAAATAGGACCTTTTCACCCACAAATACCTCTTTTATCCCCAAAATAGGACAGTTTCTTCCAGAAATGCCACATTTCTCCCAAATATACCACATCTCCTCCAAGAAATACCAATTTTCCCCCTTCAAATAGGACCTTTTCCCCCACAAATACCTGTTTTATCTACAAAACAGGACACTTTCTTCCAGACATGCCACATTTCTCCCAAATATATCACATCTTCTCCAAGAAATACCAGGGTTCCCCCTTCAAATAGGATCTTTTCTCCCACAAATACCTCTTTTATCCCTCAAATTGGACATTTTCTTCCAGAAATACCACATTTCTCCCAAATATATCACAACTCCTCCAAGAAATACCAGGTTTCCCCCTTCAAATAGGACCTTTTCTACACTAATACCTCTTTTATCCCCAGAAGAGGACAGTTTCTTCCAGAAATGCCACATTTCTCCCAAATATATCACATCTTCTCCAAGAAATACCAGCTTTCCCCTTCAAATAGGACCTTTTCTCCCACAAATACCTCTTTTATCCACAAAAGAGGACAGTTTCTGCCAGACATGCCACATTTCTCCCAAATAGATCACATCTTCTCCAAGAAATACCAGCTTTCCCCCTTCAAATAGGACCTTTTCACCCACAAATACCTGTTTGAACCCAAAGTAGGACAGTTTCTTCCAGACATGCCAGTTTTCTCCCAAATATATCACATCTTCTCAAAGAAATACCAGGGTTCCCCCTTCAAATAGGACCTTTTTACCCAAAAATACCTGTTTCATCCCCAAAAGAGGACAGTTACTTCCAGAAATGCCACATTTCTCCCAAATAAACCACATCTTCTCCAAGAAATACCTGCTTTCCCCCTTCAAATAGGACCTTTTCTCCCACAAATACCAGTATTATCCCTCAAATAGGACATTTTCTTCCAGAAATGCCACATTTCTCCCAAATATATCACATCTTCTCCAAGAAATACCAGGTTTCCCCATTCAAATAGGACCTTTTCACCCACAAATACCTGTTCTATCCCCATAAGAGGACAGTTTCTTCCAGAAATGCCACATTTCTCCCAAATAGATCACAGCTTCTCCAAGAAATACCAGATTTCCCCCTTCAAATAGGACCTTCTCACCCACAAATACCTGTTTCATCCCCAAAAGAGGACAGTTTCTTCCAGAAAGGCCACATTTCTCCCAAATATATCACATCTTCTCCAAGAAATACCAGGTTTTCCCCTTCGAATAGGGCCTTATCATCCACAAATACCTCTTTTATCCCCAAAAGAGGACAGTTTCTTCCAGAAAGGCCACATTTCTCCCAAACATATCACATCTTCTCCAAGAAATAACAGGTTTCCCCCTTCAAATAGGACCTTTTCACCCACAAAAAATTCTTTTATCCCCAAAATAGGACAGTTTCTGCCAGAAATGCCTGATTTCTCCCAAATATATCACATCTTCTCCAAGAAATACCAGGTTTCCCCTTCAAATAGGACCTTTTCACCCACAAATACCTCTTTTATCCCCAAAATAGGACAGTTTCTTCCAGACATGCCACATTTCTCCCAAATATATCACATCTTCTCCAAGAAATAACAGCTTTCCCCCTTCAAATAGGACCTTTTCACCCACAAATACCTGTTTCATCCCCAAAAGAGGACAGTTTCTTCCAGAAATGCCACATTTCTCCCAAATATAGCACATCTTCTCCAAGAAATATCAGGTTTCCCAATTGTAATAAGACCTTTTCACCCTCAAATACCTCTTTCATCCCCAAAAGAGGACAGTTTCTTCCAGAAATGCCACATTTCTCCCAAATATATCACATCTTCTCCAAGAAATACCTGCTTTCCCCCTTCAAATAGGACCTTTTCACCCTCAAATACATCTTATATCCCCAAAAGAGGACAGTTTCTTCAAGAAATGCCACATTTCTCCCAAATATATCACATCTTCTCCAAGAAATACCAGCTTTCCCACTTCAAATAGGACCTTTTCACCCACAAATACCTCTTTTATCCCCAAAAGAGGACAGTTTCTTCCTGACATGCCACATTTCTCCCAAATATATCACATCTTCTCCAAGAAATACCAGCTTTCCCCCTTCAAATAGGACCTTTTCACCCACAAATACCACTTTTATCCCCAAAATAGGACAGTTTCTGCCAGAAAGGCCACATTTCTCCCAAATATATCACATCTTCTCCAAGAAATACCTGCTTTCCCCCTTCAAATAAGACCTTTTCTCCCACAAATAAAAGCCTTCTCCCCCCAAATAGGACAGTTTCTTCCAGAAATGCCACATTTCTCCCAAACATATCACATCCTCTCCAAGAAATACCAGGTTTCCCCCTTCAAATAGGACATTTTCACAAACAAATACCTCTTATATCCCCAAAAGAGGACAGTTTCTTCAAGAAATGCCATATTTCTCCCAAATATATCACATCTTCTCCAAGAAATAACAGCTTTCCCCCTTCAAATAGGACCTTTTCACCCACAAATACCTCTTTTATCCCCAAAAGAGGACAGTTTCTCCCAGAAAAGCCACATTTCTCACAAACATATCACATCTTCTCATAGAATTACCAGCTTTCCCCCTTCAAATAGGACCTTTTCATCCTCAAATACCTCTTTATCCCTCAAATAGGACAGTTTCTGCAGACATGCCACATTTCTCCCAAATATATCACATCTTCTCCAAGAAATACCTGCTTTCCCCCTTCAAATAAGACCTTTTCTCCACAAATACCAGCCTTCTCCCCCCAAATAGGACAGTTTCTTCCAGAAAGGCCACATTTCTCCCAAACATATCACATCTTCTCCAAGAAATACCAGGTTTCCCCTTCAATTAGGACCTTTTCACCCACAAATACCTCTTTTATCCCCAAAAGAGGACAGTTTCTTCCAGAAATGCCACATTTCTCCCAAATATATCACATCTTCTCCAAGAAATACCAGCTTTCCCCCTTCAAATAGGACCTTATCACCCACTAATAGCAGGCTTCTCCCCCAAATAGGACAGTTTCTTGCAGAAATGCCACATTTCTCCCAAATATATCACATCTTCTCCAAGAAATACCAGGATTCTTCCTGAAAGAGGACCTTTTCTCCCTCAAATACCAGCCCTTTCCCCCCAAATAGTACATTTTCTTCCAGACATGCCACATTTCGCCCAAATATATCACATCTTCTCCAAGAAATACCAGGTTTTCCCCAGGAAATAGGACCTTTTCACCCACAAATACCTGTTCTATCCCCATAAGAGGACAGTTTCTTCCAGAAATGCCACATTTCTCCCAAATAGATCACATCTTCTCCAAGAAATACCAGGTTTCCCCCTTCAAATAGGACCTTTTCCCCAAAAAAACCTCTTTTATCCCCAAAAGAGGACAGTTTCTTCCAGGAATGCCACATTTCTCCCAAATATATCACATCTTCTCCAAGAAATAACAGGTCTCCCCCTTCAAATAGGACCTTGTCACCCACAAATACCTCTTTTATCCCCAAAATATTACAGTTTTTTCCAGACATGCCACATTTCTCCCAAATATATCACATCTTCTCCAAGAAATACCAGCTTTCCCCCTTCAAATAGGACCTTATCACCCACAAATACCTCATTTTTCCCCAAAATAGGACATTTTCTTCAAGAAATGCCACATTTCTCCCAAATATATCACATCTTCTCCAAGAAATACCACGTTTCCCCCTTCAAATAGGACCTTTTCACCCACAAATACCTCTTTTATCCCCAAAAGAGGACAGTTTCTTCCAGCAAGGCCACATTTCTCCCAAATATATCACATCTTCTCCAAGAAATACCTGCTTTCCCCCTTCAAATAGGACCTTTTCACCCACAAATACCTCTTTTATCCCCCAAATAGGACAGTTTCTTCCAGACATACCACATTTCTCCCAAATATATCACATCTTCTCCAAGAAATACCAGCTTTCCCCCTTCAAATAGGACCTTTTTACCCAAAAATACCTGTTTCATCCCAAAAGAGGACGGTTTCTTCCAGAAATGCCACATTTCTCCCAAATATACCACATCTTCTCCAAGAAATACCAGGTTTCCCCCTTCAAATAGGACCTTATCACCCACAAATACCTGTATTATCCCTCAGATAGGACATTTTCTTTCAGAAATGCCACATTTCTCCAAATAGATCACATCTTCTCCAAGAAATACCAGGTTTCCCCCTTCAAATAGGACCTTTTCACCCACAAATACCTGTTCTATCCCCATAAGAGGACAGTTTCTTCAAGAAATGCCACATTTCTCCCAAATAGATCACATCTTCTCCAAGAAATACCAGGTTTCCCCCTTCAAATAGGACCTTTTCACCCACAAATACCTCTTTTATCCCCAAAAGAGGACAGTTTCTTCCAGAAATGCCACATTTCTCCCAAATATATCACATCTTCTCCAAGAAATACCACGTTTCCCCCTTCAAATAGGACCTTTTCACCCACAAATGCCTCTTTTATCCCCAAAATAGGACAGTTTCTTCCAGAAAGGCCATATTTCTCCCAAATAGATCACATCTTCTCCAAGAAATGCCAGGTTTCCCCCTTCAAATAGGACCTTTTCACCCACAAATACCTGTTTTATCCCCAAAAGAGGACAGTTTCTTCCTGACATGCCAGATTTCTCCCAAATAGATCACATCTTCTCCAAGAAATACCAGCTTTCCCCCTTCAAATAGGACCTTATCACCCACAAATACCACTTTTATCCCCAAAATAGGACAGTTTCTGACAGAAAGGCCACATTTCTCCCAAACATATCACATCTTCTCCAAGAAATACCACGTTTCCCCCTTCAAATAGGACCTTTTCACCACAAAAAATTCTTTTATCCCCCAAATAGGACAGTTTCTTCCAGAAATGCCACATTTCTCCCAAATAGATCACATCTTCTCCAAGAAATACCACGTTTCCCCCTTCAAATAGGACCTTATTAACCACTAATACCTCTTTTATCCCCAGAAGAGGACAGTTTCTTCCAGACATGCCACATTTCTCCCAAATATATCACATCTTCTCCAAGAAATACCAGGATTCCTCCTGAAAGAGGACCTTTTCTACCACAAATACCAGCCTTCTCCCCCCAAATAGGACAGTTTCTTCCAGAAATGCCACATTTCTCCCAAACATATCACATCTTCTCCAAGAAATGCCAGGTTTCCCCCTTCAAATAGGACTTTTTCACCCACTATTACCTCTTTTATCCCCAAAAGAGGACAGTTTCTTCCAGAATTGCCACATTTCTCCCAAATAGATCTCATCGTCTCCAAGAAATACCAGGTTTCCCCCTTCAAATAGGACCTTTTCACCCACAAATACCTCTTTTATCCCCAAAAGAGGACAGTTTCTTCCAGAAATGCCATATTTCTCCCAAACATATCACATCTTCTCCAAGAAATACCAGGATTCCCCCTTCAAATAGGACCGTTTCACCCACAAATACCTCTTTTATCCCCAAAATAGTACATTTTCTGCCATACATGCCATATTTCTCCCAAATATACCACATTATCCCTTCAAATAGGACCTTTTCACCCACAAATACCTCTTTTATCCCTCAAATAGGTCAGTTTCTTCCAGACATGCCAGATTTCTCCCAAATATATCACATCTTCTCGAAGAAATACCAGGATTCCTCCTGAAATAGGACCTTTTCTCCCACAAATACCAGCCTTCTCCCCCCAAAAGAGGACAGTTTCTTCCAGAAATGCCACATTTCTCCCAAACATATCATATCTTCTCCAAGAAATACCAGGTTTCCCCCTTCAAATAGGACCTTTTCATCCACAAATACCTCTTTTATCCCCAAAAGAGGACAGTTTCTTCCAGAAAGGCCACATTTCTCCCAAATGTATCACATCTTCTCCAAGAAATACCACGTTTCCCCCTTCAAATAGGACCTTTTCACCCACAAATACATCTTTTATCCCCTAAATTGGACAGTTTCTTCCAGACATGCCACATTTCTCCCAAATATATCACATCTTCTCCAAGAAATACCACGTTTCCCCCTTCAAATAGGACCTTTTCACCCACAAATACCTCTTTTATCCCCAAAAGAGGACAGTTTCTTCAAGAAATGCCACATTTCTCCCAAATATATCACATCTCCTCCTAGAAATACCAGGTTTCCCCCTTCAAATAGGACCTTTTCACCCACAAATACCTCTTTTATCCCCTAAATTGGACATTTTCTTCCAGACATGCCACATTTCTCCCAAATACATCACATCTTCTCCAAGAAATACCACGTTTCCCCCTTCAAATAGGACCTTTTCACCCACAAATGCCTCTTTTATCCCCCGAATAGGACAGTTTCTTCCAGAAAGGCCATTTTTCTCCCTAATAGATCACATCTTCTCCAAGAAATGCCAGGTTTCCCCCTTCAAATAGGACCTTTTCACCCACAAATACCTCTTTTATCCCCAAAAGAGGACAGTTTCTTCCAGACATGCCACATTTCTCCAAATAGATCACATCTTCTCCAAGAAATACCAGCTTTCCCCCTTCAAATAGGACCTTATCACCCACAAATACCACTTTTATCCCCAAAATAGGACAGTTTCTTCCAGAAAGGCCACATTTCTCCCAAACATATCACATCTTCTCCAAGAAATACCAGGTTTCCCCCTTCAAATAGGACCTTTTCACCCACAAAAAATTCTTTTATCCCCAAAATAGGACAGTTTCTTCCAGAAATGCCACATTTCTCCCAAATAGATCACATCTTCTCCAAGAAATACCAGGTTTCCCCCTTCAAATAGGACCTTATTACACACGAATACCTCTTTATCCCCAAAATAGGACAGTTTCTACCAGACATGCCACATTTCTCCCAAATATATCACATCTTCTCCAAGAAATACCAGGTTTCCCCCTTCAATAGGACCTTTTCACCCACAAATACCTCTTTTATCCCCTAAAGAGGACAGTTTCTTCCAGACATGCCACATTTCTCCCAAACATATCACATCTTCTCCAAGAAATGCCAGCTTTCCCCTTTCAAATAGGACCTTTTCACCCACAAATACCTCTTTTATCCCCAAAAGAGGACAGTTTCTTCAAGAAATGCCACATTTCTCCCAAATAGATCACATCTTCTCCAAGAAATACCAGGTTTCCCCCTTCAAATAGGACCTTTTCACCCACAAATACCTCTTTTATCCCCAAAAGAGGACAGTTTCTTCCAGAAATGCCTTATTTCTCCCAAACATATCACATCTTCTCCAAGAAATACCAGGATTCCCCCTTCAAATAGGACCGTTTCACCCACAAATACCTCTTTTATCCCCAAAATAGTACATTTTCTGCCATACATGCCATATTTCTCCCAAATATACCACATTATCCCTTCAAATAGGACCTTTTCACCCACAAATACCTCTTTTATCCCTCAAATAGGTCCGTTTCTTCCAGACATGCCACATTTCTCCCAAATATATCACATCTTCTCCAAGAAATACCAGGATTCCTCCTGAAATAGGACCTTTTCTCCACAAATACCAGCCTTCTCCCCCCAAACAGGACAGTTTCTTCCAGAAATGCCACATTTCTCCCAAACATATCACATCTTCTCCAAGAAATACCAGGTTTCCCCCTTCAAATAGGACCTTATCACCCACAAATACCTCCTTTATCCCCAAAAGAGGACAGTTTCTTCCAGACATGCCACATTTCTCCCAAATATATCACATCTTCTCCAAGAAAAACAACGTTTCCCCCTTCTAATAGGACCTTTTCACCCACAAATACCTCTTTGATCCCCAAAATAGGAGAGTTTCTTCCAGAAATGCCACATTTCTCCCAAATATATCACATCTTCTCCAAGAAATACCAGCTTTCCCCCTTCAAATAGGACCTTTTCACCCACAAATACCTCTTTTATCCCCAAAATAGGACAGTTTCTTCCAGAAATGCCACATTTCTCCCAAATATACCACATCTCCTCCAAGAAATACCAATTTTCCCCCTTCAAATAGGACCTTTTCCCCCACAAATATCTGTTTTATCTACAAAACAGGACACTTTCTTCCAGACATGCCACATTTCTCCCAAATATATCACATCTTCTCAAGAAATACCAGGGTTCCCCCTTCAAATAGGATCTTTTCTCCCACAAATACCTCTTTTATCCCTCAAATTGGACATTTTCTTCCAGAAATACCACATTTCTCCCAAATATATCACAACTCCTCCAAGAAATACCAGGTTTCCCCCTTCAAATAGGACCTTTTCTACCACTAATA
>CM059471.1:14810177-14840017 GCA_030408155.1 Lophura swinhoii
ATACCACGTTTCCCCCTTCAAATAGGACCTTCTCACCCACAAATACCTCTTTTATCCCCAAAATAGGACAGTTTTTTCCAGAAATGCCCACATTTCTCCCAAATATATCACATCTCCAAGAAATACCAGGTTTCCTCCTGAAATAGGACCCTGTCCACCCACATATACCTGTTTTTATCCCTTTGTTCCGAGCGACTTTTCGTTTTGGAGTGTTTATCCGATGCTACACTTCAGCATTCTGTGACGAATAGAGTAGAAGAGAAAAGCCCCACTAATAAGGCAGCTAGAAGTTCGAGGAGCAACGCTCGTGGTGCTTTCGGGGAGGACTTTCCAGAAAGTCGAGAGTTGTGGCTTCTTTCCTGCGGAGAAAAAAGCCCCTGTTTTTCAGGCAATGCAGGACGCTGAATTCGCTCGTTCTCGGCATAGGAATGCCGCTCCTCCTCTCTCGTGGCTCGAAAGCGGCATTTGCGCTGAACCACACCGGACAGTCTGCAGTTGCAGACTACTGAATAGCCTGAAAACAGGGGGGTTTTTTCTCCGCAGGAAACAAGCCACAACTCTCGACTTTCTGGAACGTCCTCCCTGAAAGCACTACGTGTGTCGCTCCCTCGAACTTCTAGCTGCCTTATTAGTGGGGCTTTTCCTTCTACTCTATTCGTCACAGAATGCTGAAGTGTAGCATCGGATAAACACTCCAAAACGAAATGTCGCTCGGAAGAAAGGGATAAGAATGAGAGAGAAGCGTAGTGCATTCTGCATGGACACATGGAGAAGTCAAAAGCGCTCCATTGCGATGTGCGCAGAAGAAGCCGCTCACTTGTCTGAGAAAAGCATCCGGCTGGAGTCGCTCTTTCCCGGCATCCGAGAGAAACGAGACCGCTGCTGAAGGCTGCAAGCCGGCACTTGGGCAGAACCGCGATGGACCGGACAGCAACTGCAGACTCTCCGGAGCGGTGTCAGAGCAAGTGCCGCTTTCGAGCCACGAGAGCGAAGGAGCGCTATTCCTATGCCGAGAAGATGCGAATTCCGCGTCCTGCATTGCCTGAAAACAGGGGGTTTTTTCTCCGCCGGAAAGAAGCCACAACTCTCGACTTTCTGGAACGTCCTCCCTGAAAGCACAACGTGTGTCGCTCCTCGAAACTTCTAGCTGCCTTATTAGTGGGGCTGTTCTCTTCTACTCTATTCGTCACAGAATGCTGAAGTGTAGCATCGGATAAACACTCCAAAAACGAAATGTCGCTCGGAAGGAAGGGATAAGAATGAGAGAGAAGCGTAGTGCATTCTGCATGGGACACATGGAGAAGTCAAAAGCGCTCCATTGCGATGTGCGCAGAAGAAGCCGCTCACTCGTCGGAGAAAAGCATCCGGCTGAAGTCGCTCTTTCCCGGCATCCGAGAGAAACGAGACCGCTGCTGAAGGCTGCAAGCGGCACTCGGGCAGAACCGCGATGGGACCGGACAGCAACTGCAGACCTCTCCGAAGCGGTTCAGAGCGAGTGCCGCTTTCGAGCCACGAGAGCGAAGGAGCGGTATTCCTATGCCGAGAAGGTGCGAATTCCGCGTCCTGCATTGCCTGAAAAAAGGGGTTTTTTTCTCCGCAGGAAAGAAGCCACAATTCTCTACTTTCTGGAACGTCCTCCCTGAAAGCACAATGTGTGTGGCTACTGGACCTTCTAGCTGCCTTATTAGTGGGGCTTTTCTCTTCTATTTTATTCGTCACAGAATGCTGAAGTGTAGCATCGGATAAACACTCCAAAACGAAAAGTCGCTCGGAACAAAGGGATAAAACAGGAATCTGTGGGTGACAAGGTCCTATTTCGGGAGGAAACCTGGTATTTCTTGGAGATGTGATATATTTGGGAGAAATGTGGCATTTCTGGAAGAAACTGTCCTCTTTTGGGGATAAAAGAGGTATTTCATGGGGAAAAGGTCCTAATTCAAGGGGGAAACCTGGTATTTCTTGGAGGAGTTGTGATATATTTTGGGAGAAATGTGGCATTTCTGGAAGAAACTGTCCTATTTTGGGGATAAAAGAGGTATTTGTGGGTGAAAAGGTCGTATTTGAAGGGGAAAACCTGGTATTTCTTGGAGAAGATGTGATCTATTTGGGAGAAATGTGGCATGTCTGGAAAAAACTGTCCTATTTTGGGGAATAAAAAGAGGTATTTGTGGGTGAGAAGGTCCTATTTGAAGGGGGAAACGTTGGTATTTCTTGGAGAAGATGTGATATATTTGGGAGAAATATGGCATTTCTGGAAGAAACTGTCCCTCTTATGGGGATAAAAGAGGTTTTTTTGGGGGAAAAGGTCCTATTTGAAGGGGGAAACGTGGTTATTTCTTTGGAGAAGATGTGATATATTTGGGAGAAATGTGGCATTTCTGGAAGAAACTGTCCTCTTATGGGGATAGAACAGGTATTTGCGGGTGAAAAGGTCCTATTTCCAGGGGAAAACCTGGTATTTCTTGGAGAAGATGTGATATATTTGGGGAGAAATGTGGCATGTCTGGAAGAAAATGTCCTATTTGGGGGGAGAAGGGTGGTATTAGTGGGAGAAAATTTCCTATTTGAAGGAGGAATCCAGGTATTTCTTGAGGAGGTGTGATATGTTTGGGAGAAATGTGGCCTTTCTGGAAGAAAACTGTCCTCTTTTGGGGATAAAAGAGGTATTTGTGGGTGAAAAGGTCCTATTTGAAGGGGGAAAGCTGGTATTTCTAGGAGAAGATGTGATATGTTTGGGAGAAATATGGCATTTCTGGAAGAAACTGTCCTATTTTGGGGATCAAACAGGTATTTGTGGGAGAAAAGGTCCTATTTGAAGGGGGGAAAGCTGGTATTTCTTGGAGAAGATGTGATATATTTGGGAGAAATGTGGCATTTCTGGAAGAAACTGTCCTATTTTGGGGAGAAGGCTGGTATTTGTGGGAGAAAAAGGTCCTCTTTCAGGAAGAATCCTGGTATTTCTTGGAGAAGATGTGATCTATTTGGGAGAAATGTGGCATTTCTGGAAGAAACTGTCCTATTTGAGGGAAAAAGAGGTATTAGTCGGTGAAAAGCTCGTATTTGAAGGGGGGAATCCTGGTATTTCTTGGAGAAGATGTGATATATTTGGAGAGAAATGTGGCATTTCTGGAAGAAACTGTCCTATTTTGGGGATAAAAGAATTTTTTGTGGGTGAAAAGGTCCTATTTGAAGGGGGGAAAACAGGTAATTCTATGAGAAGATGTGATATGTTTGGGAGAAATGTGGCATTTCTGGAAGAAACTGTCCTATTTGGGGGATAAAACAGGTATTTGTGGGTGAAAAGGTCCCTATTTGAAGGGGGGGAAACATGGTATTTCTTGGAGAAGAGGTGATATATTTGGGTGAAATGTGGCCTTTCTGGAAGAAAATGTCCAGTTTGGGGGGAGAAGGCTGGTAGTTTTCGGTGAGAAGGTCCTATTTCAGGAGGAATCCTGGTATTTCTTGGAGAAGATGTGATATATTTGGGAGAAATGTGGCCTTTCTGGAAGAAACTGTCCTCTTCTGGGGATAAAAGAGGTATTAGTGGTTGAAAAGGGTCCTATTTGAAGGGGGAAACCTGGTATTTCTTGGAGAAGATGTGATATATTTGGGGGAAATGTGGCCTTTCTGGAAGATACTGGTCCTCTTATGGGGATAGAACAGGTATTTCTGGGTGAAAAGTCCCTATTTCCAGGGGAAAACCTGGTATTTCTTGGAGAAGATGTGATATATTTGGGAGAAATGTGGGCATGTCTGGATGAAAATGTCCTATTTGGGAAGAGAAGGGTGGTATTTGTGGGAGAAAAGTTCCTATTTCAGGAGGAATCCTGGTATTTCTTGGAGGAGATGTGATATGTCTGGGAGAAATGTGGCATTTCTGGCAGAAAACTGTCCTCTTCTGGGGATAAAACAGGTATTTCATGGAGAACGAAGGTCCTATTTGAAGGGGGAAACCTGGTATTTTCTTGGAGAAGATGTGATATATTTTGGAGAAATGTGGCATTTCTGGAAGAAACTGTCCTCTTTTGGGGATAAAACAGGTATTTGTGGGTGAAAAGGTCCTCTTTCAAGGGGGAAAGCTGGTATTTCTTGGAGAAGATGTGATATGTTTGGGAGAGAAATATGGCATTTCTGGAAGAAACTGTCCTCTTTTGGGATAAAAGAGGTATTTGTGGCTGAAAAAGGTCCTATTTGAAGGGGGGAAAGCTGGTATTTCTTGGAGAAGATGTGATATATTTGGGAGAAATGTGGCATGTCTGGAAAAAAAACTGTCCTATTTTGGGGAAAAAAAGTGGTATTTGTGGGTGAAAAGGTCCTATTTGAAGGGGGAAACCTGGTATTTCTTGGAGAAGATGTGATATGTTTGGGAGAAATATGGCATTTCTGGAAGAAAGTGTCCTGTTTTGGGTATAAAAACAGGTATTTGTGGGAGAAAAGGTCCTATTTGAAGGGGGAAAGCTGGTATTTCTTGGAGGAGCTGTGATATATTTGGGAGAAATGTGGCATTTATGGAAGAAAACTGTCCTATTTTGGGGATAAAAGAGGTATTTGTGGGGTGAAAAGGTCCTATTTGAAGGGGGAAACCTGGTATTTCTTGGAGAAGATGTGATATGTTTGGGAGAAATGTGCCATTTCTGGAAGAAAACTGTCCTCTTTTGGGGATAAAAGAGGTATTTGTGGGAGAAAAGGTCCTATTTGAAGGGGGGAAAGCAGGTAATTCTAGGAGAAGATGTGATCTATTTGGGAAAAATGTGGCATGTCTGGAAGAAACTGTCCTATTTGAGGGATAAAGAGGTATTTGTGGGTGAAAAGGTCCTATTTGAAGGGGGAAACCTGGTATTTCTTGGAGAAGATGTGATATATTTGGGAGAAATGTGGCCTTTCTGGAAGAAACTGTCCTATTTTGGGGATAAAAGAATTTTTTGTGGGTGAAAAGGTGCTATTTGAAGGGGGGAAAGCTGGTAATTCTATGAGAAAATGTGTTAATGTTTGCGAGAAATGTGGCATTTCTGGAAGAAACTGTCCTCTTTTGGGGATAAAAGAGGTATTTGTGGGTGAAAAGGTCCTATTTGAAGGGGGAAACGTGGTATTTCTTGGAGAAGATGTGATATATTTGGGGGAAATGTGGCATGTCAGGAAGAAACTGTCCTCTTTTGGGGGATAAAAGAGGTATTTGTGGGTGAGGAAGGTCCTATTTGAAGGGGGAAAGCAGGTATTTCTTGGAGAAGATGTGATATATTTGGGAGAAATGTGGCATGTCTGGAAGAAACTGTCCTATTATGGGGATAGAACAGGTATTTGTGGGTGAAAAGGTCCTATTTGAAGGGGGAAACCTGGTATTTCTTGGAGAAGATGTGATATGTTTGGGAGAAATATGCCATTTCTGGAAGAAACTGTCCTCTTTTGGGGATAAAAGAGGTATTTGTGGGTGAAAAAGGTCCTATTTGAAGGGGGAAAGCTGGTATTTCTTGGAGAAGAGGTGATATATTTGGGAGAAATGTCGCATGTCTCGAAGAAACTGTCCTCTTTTGGGGATAAAAGAGGTATTTGTGGGTGAAGAAGGTCCTATTTGAAGGGGGAACCCTGGTATTTCTTGGAGAAGATGTGATCTATTTGGGAGAAATGTGGCATTTCTGGAAGAAACTGTCCTATTTTGGGGAGAAGTCTGCTATTAGTGGGTGAAAAGGACCTATTTGAAGGGGGAAAACCTGGTATTTCTTGGAGAAGATGTGATCTATTTGGGAGAAATGTGGCATGTCTGGAAGAAACTGTCCTATTTTGGGGATTAAAAGAGGTATTTGTGGGTGAAAAGGTCCTATTTGAAGGGGGAAAACGTGGTATTTCTTGGAGAAGATGTGATATATTTGGGAGAAATGTGGCATGTCTGGAAGAAACTGTCCTATTTGAGGGAAAAAGAGGTATTAGTGGGTGAAAAGGTCCTAATTCAAGGGGGGAAACCGGGTATTTCTTGGAGAAGATGTGATCTATTTGGGAGAAATGTGGCATGTCTGGAAGAAACTGTCCTATTTGGGGGATAAATGAGGTTTTTGTGGTTGAAAAGGTCCTATTTGAAGGGGGAAACCTGGTATTTCTTGGAGAAGTTGTGATATGTTTGGGAGAAATGTGGCATTTCTGGAAGAAACTGTCCTATTTTGGGGATAAAAGTGGTATTTGTGGGTGATAAGGTCCTATTTGAAGGGGGGGAAACCTGGTATTTCTTGGAGAAGATGTGATATGTTTGGGAGAAATGTGGCATTTCTGGAAGAAACTGTCCTATTTTGGGGATAAAAGAGGTATTTGTGGGTGAAAAGGTCCTATTTGAAGGGGGAAACGTGGTATTTCTTGGAGAAGATGTGATATATTTGGGAGAAATCTGGCATTTCTGGCAGAAAATGTTCTATTTTTGGGGATAAAAGAGGTATTTGTTGGGGAAATGGTCCCTATCTGAAGGGGGAAACCTGGTATTTCTTGGTGAAGATGTGATCTATTTGGGAGAAATCTGGCCTTTCTGGAAGAAAACTGTCCCTCTTTTGGGGATAATAAATGAGGTATATGTGGGTGAAAAGGTCCTATTTGAAGGGGGAAACCTGGTATTTCTTGGAGAAGATGTGATACATTTGGGAGAAATGTGGCCTTTCTGGCAGAAACTGTCCTCTATTGGGTATAAAAGAGGTATTTGTGGGAGAAAAGTTCATATTTCAAGAGGGAAAGCTGGTATTTCTTGGAGAAGATGTGATATATTTGGGAGAAATCTGGCATGTCTGGAAGAAAATGTTCAGTTTGGGGGGATAAAACAGGTATTTGTGGTAGAAAAGGTCCTATTTCAGGAGGAACCCTGGTATTTCTTGGAGAAGATGTGATATATTTGGGAGAAATCTGGCCTTTCTGGAAGAAAATGTCCTAACTGGTGTGAGAATAGTGGTATTTGTGGGAGAAAAGGTCATATTTCAGGAAGAATCCTGGTATTTCTTGGAGAAGATGTGATATATTTGGGGGAAATGTGGCATTTCTGGAAGAAACTGTCCTCTTTTGGGGATAAAAGAGGTATTTGTGGGTGAAAAGGTCCTATTTGAAGGGGGAATCCTGGTATTTCTAGGAGGAGATGTGATATATTTGGAAGAAATCTGGCATTTCTGGAAGAAACTGTCCTCTTTTGGGGATAAAAGAGGTATTTGTGGGTGAAAAGGTCCTAATTCAAGAGGGAAACCTGGTATTTCTTGGAGAAGATGTGATCTATTTGGGAGAAATTTGGCATTTCTGGAAGAAACTGTCCTATTTGGGGATAAAAGAATTTTTTGTGGGTGAAAAGGTCCTATTTGAAGGGGGAAACGTGGTATTTCTTGGAGAAGATGTGATCTATTTGGGAGAAATGTGGCATTTCTGGAAGAAACTGTCCTCTTTTGGGGATAAAAGAGGTATTTGTGGGTGAAAAGGTCCTATTTGAAGGGGGAATCCTGGTATTTCTTGGAGAAGATGTGATATATTTGGGAGAAATGTGGCATTTCTTGATGAAACTGTCCTCTTTTGGGGATAAAAGAGGTATTTGTGGGTGAAAAGGTCTTATTACAAGGGGGAAACCTGGTATTTCTTGGAGAAGATGTGATATATTTGGGAGAAATATGGCATTTCTGGAAGAAAATGTCCTATTTGAGGAGTAATACAGGTATTTGTGGGAGAAAAGGTCCTATTTGAAGGGGGAAACCTGGTATTTCTTGGAGAAGATGTGATATATTTGGGAGAAATCTGGCATTTCTGGAAGAAACTGTCCTCTTTTGGGGATAAAACAGGTATTTGTGGGTGAAAAGGTCCTATTTGAAGGGTGAAAGCTGGTATTTCTTGGAGAAGATGTGATATATTTGGGAGAAATGTGGCATTTCTGGAAGAAACTGTCCTATTTTGGGGATAAAAGAGGTATTTGTGGGTGAAAAGGTCCTATTTGAAGGGGGAAAGCTGGTATTTCTTGGAGAAGATGTGATATATTTGGGAGAAATCTGGCATTCCTGGAAGAAACTGTCCTCTTTTGGGGATAAAAGAGGTTTTTTTGGGGAAAAGGTCCTATTTGAAGGGGGAAAGCTGTTATTTCTTGGAGAAGATGTGATATGTTTGGGAGAAATGTGGCATGTCCGGAAGAAACTGTCCTATTTTGGGGATAAAAGAGGTATTTGTGGGTGAAAAGGTCCTATTTGAAGGGGGAAACCTGGTATTTCTTGGAGAAGATGTGATCTATTTGGGAGAAATCTGGCATTTCTGGAAGAAAATGTCCTAACTGTTGTGAGAATGGTGGTATTTGTGGGAGAAAAGGTCATATTTCAGGAAGTATCCTGGTATTTCTTGGAGAAGATGTGATATATTTGGGAGAAATGTGGCATGTCTGGAAGAAACTGTCCTCTTTTGGGGATAAAAGAGGTATTTGTGGGTGAAAAGTTCCTATTTGAAGGGCGAAACCTGGTATTTCTTGGAGAAGATGTGATATATTTGGGAGAAATGTGGCATTTCAGGAAGAAACTGTCGTATTTTGTGCATAAAACAGGTATTTGTGGGTGAAAAGTTCCTATTTGAAGGGGGAAACCTGGTATTTCTTGGAGAAGATGTGATATATTTGGGAGAAATGTGGCATGTCTGGAAGAAACTGACCTATTTGCGGGAGAAAAGAGGTATTTGTGGCTGAAAAGGTCCTATTTGAAGGGGGAAACCTGGTATTTCTTGGAGAAGTTGTGGTATATTTGGGAGAAATATGGCATGTTTAGCAGAAAATGTCCTCTTTTGGGGATAAAAGAGGTATTTTTGGGAGAAAAGGTCCTATTTGAAGGGGGAACCCTGGTATTTCTTGGAGAAGATGTGATCTATTTGGGGAAATGTGGCCTTTCTGGAAGAAATTGTTCTATTTTGGGGATAAAAGAGGTAAAACTACCAGCTTTCACCCTTCAAATAGGACCTTTTCACCCACAAATACCTCTTTTATCACTCAAATAGGACAGTTTCTTCCAGAAAGGCCACATTTCTCCCAAATAGATCACATCTTCTCCAAGAAATACCAGGGTTCCCCCTTCAAATAGGACCTTTTCTCACAAAAATACCTCTTTTATCCCCAAAATAGGACAGTTCCTTCCAGAAATGCCACATTTCTCATAAACATATCACATCTCCTCCAAGAAATACCAGGATTTCTCCTGAAATAGTACCTTTTCTCCCAAAAAAACCCAGCCTTTTCCCCCCAAAAGAGGACAGTTTCTTCCAGAAATGCCACATTTCTCCCAAACATATCACATCTTCTCCAAGAAATACCAGGTTTCCCCCTTCAAATAGGACCTTGTCACCCACAAATACCTCTTTTATCCCCAAAATAGGACAGTTTCTTCCAGACATGCCACATTTCTCCCAAATATATCACATCTTCTCCAAGAAATACCACGTTTCCCCCTTCAAATAGGACCTTTTCACCCACAAATACCTATTTGATCCCCAAAATACGACAGTTTCTTCCAGAAATGCCGCATTTCTCCCACATATATCACATCTCCTGCAAGAACATCCAGCTTTACCCCTTGACATAGGAACTTTTCTCCCACAAATACCTGTTTTATCCCCAAAAGAGGACAGTTTCTTCCGGACATGCCACATTTCTCCCAAACATATCACATCTTCTCCAAGAAATACCAGCTTTCCCCCTGGAAATAGGACCTTTTCACCCACAAATACCTGTTTTATCCCCAAAATAGAGCAGGTTCTTCCAGACATGCCACATTTCTCCCAAATATATCACATCTTCTCCAAGAAATACCAGGGTTCCCCCTTCAAATAGGACCTTTTCACCCACAAATACCTGATTTATCCCCAAAAGAGGACAGTTTCTTCCAGAAATGCCACATTTCTCCCAAACATATCACATCTTCTCCAAGAAATACCAGCTTTCCCCCTTCAAATAGGACCTTTTCACCCACAAATACCTCTTTTATCCCCAAAATAGGACAGTTTCTTCCAGAAATGCCACATTTCTCCCAAATATATCACATCTTCTCCAAGAAATACCACGTTTCCCCCTTCAAATAGGACCTTCTCACCCACAAATACCTCTTTTATCCCCAAAATAGGACAGTTTTTTCCAGAAATGCCACATTTCTCCCAAATATATCACATCTCCAAGAAATACCAGGTTTCCTCCTGAAATAGGACCCTGTCACCCACATATACCTGTTTTATCCCTTTGTTCCGAGCGACTTTTCGTTTTGGAGTGTTTATCCGATGCTACACTTCAGCATTCTGTGACGAATAGAGTAGAAGAGAAAAGCCCCACTAATAAGGCAGCTAGAAGTTCGAGGAGCAACGCTCGTGGTGCTTTCGGGGAGGACTTTCCAGAAAGTCGAGAGTTGTGGCTTCTTTCCTGCGGAGAAAAAAGCCCCTGTTTTCAGGCAATGCAGGACGCTGAATTCGCTCGTTCTCGGCATAGGAATGCCGCTCCTCCTCTCTCGTGGCTCGAAAGCGGCATTTGCGCTGAACCACACCGGACAGTCTGCAGTTGCAGACTACTGAATAGCCTGAAAACAGGGGGGTTTTTCTCCGCAGGAAACAAGCCACAACTCTCGACTTTCTGGAACGTCCTCCCTGAAAGCACTACGTGTGTCGCTCCTCGAACTTCTAGCTGCCTTATTAGTGGGGCTTTTCCCTTCTACTCTATTCGTCACAGAATGCTGAAGTGTAGCATCGGATAAACACTCCAAAACGAAATGTCGCTCGGAAGAAAGGGATAAGAATGAGAGAGAAGCGTAGTGCATTCTGCATGGACACATGGAGAAGTCAAAAGCGCTCCATTGCGATGTGCGCAGAAGAAGCCGCTCACTTGTCTGAGAAAAGCATCCGGCTGGAGTCGCTCTTTCCCGGCATCCGAGAGAAACGAGACCGCTGCTGAAGGCTGCAAGCGGCACTTGGGCAGAACCGCGATGGACCGGACAGCAACTGCAGACTCTCCGGAGCGGTTCAGAGCAAGTGCCGCTTTCGAGCCACGAGAGCGAAGGAGCGCTATTCCTATGCCGAGAAGATGCGAATTCCGCGTCCTGCATTGCCTGAAAACAGGGGGTTTTTTCTCCGCCGGAAAGAAGCCACAACTCTCGACTTTCTGGAACGTCCTCCCTGAAAGCACAACGTGTGTCGCTCCTCGAACTTCTAGCTGCCTTATTAGTGGGGCTGTTCTCTTCTACTCTATTCGTCACAGAATGCTGAAGTGTAGCATCGGATAAACACTCCAAAACGAAATGTCGCTCGGAAGGAAGGGATAAGAATGAGAGAGAAGCGTAGTGCATTCTGCATGGACACATGGAGAAGTCAAAAGCGCTCCATTGCGATGTGCGCAGAAGAAGCCGCTCACTCGTCGGAGAAAAGCATCCGGCTGAAGTCGCTCTTTCCCGGCATCCGAGAGAAACGAGACCGCTGCTGAAGGCTGCAAGCGGCACTCGGGCAGAACCGCGATGGACCGGACAGCAACTGCAGACTCTCCGAAGCGGTTCAGAGCGAGTGCCGCTTTCGAGCCACGAGAGCGAAGGAGCGGTATTCCTATGCCGAGAAGGTGCGAATTCCGCGTCCTGCATTGCCTGAAAAAAGGGGTTTTTTTCTCCGCAGGAAAGAAGCCACAATTCTCTACTTTCTGGAACGTCCTCCCTGAAAGCACAATGTGTGTGGCTACTGGACCTTCTAGCTGCCTTATTAGTGGGGCTTTTCTCTTCTATTTTATTCGTCACAGAATGCTGAAGTGTAGCATCGGATAAACACTCCAAAACGAAAAGTCGCTCGGAACAAAGGGATAAAACAGGAATCTGTGGGTGACAAGGTCCTATTTCGGGAGGAAACCTGGTATTTCTTGGAGATGTGATATATTTGGGAGAAATGTGGCATTTCTGGAAGAAACTGTCCTCTTTTGGGGATAAAAGAGGTATTTCATGGGGAAAAGGTCCTAATTCAAGGGGGAAACCTGGTATTTCTTGGAGGAGTTGTGATATATTTGGGAGAAATGTGGCATTTCTGGAAGAAACTGTCCTATTTTGGGGATAAAAGAGGTATTTGTGGGTGAAAAGGTCGTATTTGAAGGGGAAAACCTGGTATTTCTTGGAGAAGATGTGATCTATTTGGGAGAAATGTGGCATGTCTGGAAAAAACTGTCCTATTTTGGGGATAAAAGAGGTATTTGTGGGTGAGAAGGTCCTATTTGAAGGGGGAAACGTGGTATTTCTTGGAGAAGATGTGATATATTTGGGAGAAATATGGCATTTCTGGAAGAAACTGTCCTCTTATGGGGATAAAAGAGGTTTTTTTGGGGAAAAGGTCCTATTTGAAGGGGGAAACGTGGTATTTCTTGGAGAAGATGTGATATATTTGGGAGAAATGTGGCATTTCTGGAAGAAACTGTCCTCTTATGGGGATAGAACAGGTATTTGCGGGTGAAAAGGTCCTATTTCCAGGGGAAAACCTGGTATTTCTTGGAGAAGATGTGATATATTTGGGAGAAATGTGGCATGTCTGGAAGAAAATGTCCTATTTGGGGGGAGAAGGGTGGTATTAGTGGGAGAAAATTTCCTATTTGAAGGAGGAATCCAGGTATTTCTTGGAGGAGGTGTGATATGTTTGGGAGAAATGTGGCCTTTCTGGAAGAAACTGTCCTCTTTTGGGGATAAAAGAGGTATTTGTGGGTGAAAAGGTCCTATTTGAAGGGGGAAAGCTGGTATTTCTAGGAGAAGATGTGATATGTTTGGGAGAAATATGGCATTTCTGGAAGAAACTGTCCTATTTTGGGGATCAAACAGGTATTTGTGGGAGAAAAGGTCCTATTTGAAGGGGGAAAGCTGGTATTTCTTGGAGAAGATGTGATATATTTGGGAGAAATGTGGCATTTCTGGAAGAAACTGTCCTATTTTGGGGAGAAGGCTGGTATTTGTGGGAGAAAAGGTCCTCTTTCAGGAAGAATCCTGGTATTTCTTGGAGAAGATGTGATCTATTTGGGAGAAATGTGGCATTTCTGGAAGAAACTGTCCTATTTGAGGGAAAAAGAGGTATTAGTCGGTGAAAAGCTCGTATTTGAAGGGGGAATCCTGGTATTTCTTGGAGAAGATGTGATATATTTGGGAGAAATGTGGCATTTCTGGAAGAAACTGTCCTATTTTGGGGATAAAAGAATTTTTTGTGGGTGAAAAGGTCCTATTTGAAGGGGGAAAACAGGTAATTCTATGAGAAGATGTGATATGTTTGGGAGAAATGTGGCATTTCTGGAAGAAACTGTCCTATTTGGGGGATAAAACAGGTATTTGTGGGTGAAAAGGTCCTATTTGAAGGGGGAAACATGGTATTTCTTGGAGAAGAGGTGATATATTTGGGTGAAATGTGGCCTTTCTGGAAGAAAATGTCCAGTTTGGGGGGAGAAGGCTGGTAGTTTTCGGTGAGAAGGTCCTATTTCAGGAGGAATCCTGGTATTTCTTGGAGAAGATGTGATATATTTGGGAGAAATGTGGCCTTTCTGGAAGAAACTGTCCTCTTCTGGGGATAAAAGAGGTATTAGTGGTTGAAAAGGTCCTATTTGAAGGGGGAAACCTGGTATTTCTTGGAGAAGATGTGATATATTTGGGGGAAATGTGGCCTTTCTGGAAGATACTGTCCTCTTATGGGGATAGAACAGGTATTTCTGGGTGAAAAGTCCCTATTTCCAGGGGAAAACCTGGTATTTCTTGGAGAAGATGTGATATATTTGGGAGAAATGTGGCATGTCTGGATGAAAATGTCCTATTTGGGAAGAGAAGGGTGGTATTTGTGGGAGAAAAGTTCCTATTTCAGGAGGAATCCTGGTATTTCTTGGAGGAGATGTGATATGTCTGGGAGAAATGTGGCATTTCTGGCAGAAACTGTCCTCTTCTGGGGATAAAACAGGTATTTCATGGAGAAAAGGTCCTATTTGAAGGGGGAAACCTGGTATTTCTTGGAGAAGATGTGATATATTTTGGAGAAATGTGGCATTTCTGGAAGAAACTGTCCTCTTTTGGGGATAAAACAGGTATTTGTGGGTGAAAAGGTCCTCTTTCAAGGGGGAAAGCTGGTATTTCTTGGAGAAGATGTGATATGTTTGGGAGAAATATGGCATTTCTGGAAGAAACTGTCCTCTTTTGGGGATAAAAGAGGTATTTGTGGCTGAAAAGGTCCTATTTGAAGGGGGAAAGCTGGTATTTCTTGGAGAAGATGTGATATATTTGGGAGAAATGTGGCATGTCTGGAAAAAACTGTCCTATTTTGGGGAAAAAAGTGGTATTTGTGGGTGAAAAGGTCCTATTTGAAGGGGGAAACCTGGTATTTCTTGGAGAAGATGTGATATGTTTGGGAGAAATATGGCATTTCTGGAAGAAAGTGTCCTGTTTTGGGTATAAAACAGGTATTTGTGGGAGAAAAGGTCCTATTTGAAGGGGGAAAGCTGGTATTTCTTGGAGGAGCTGTGATATATTTGGGAGAAATGTGGCATTTATGGAAGAAACTGTCCTATTTTGGGGATAAAAGAGGTATTTGTGGGTGAAAAGGTCCTATTTGAAGGGGGAAACCTGGTATTTCTTGGAGAAGATGTGATATGTTTGGGAGAAATGTGCCATTTCTGGAAGAAACTGTCCTCTTTTGGGGATAAAAGAGGTATTTGTGGGAGAAAAGGTCCTATTTGAAGGGGGAAAGCAGGTAATTCTTGGAGAAGATGTGATCTATTTGGGAAAAATGTGGCATGTCTGGAAGAAACTGTCCTATTTGAGGGATAAAGAGGTATTTGTGGGTGAAAAGGTCCTATTTGAAGGGGGAAACCTGGTATTTCTTGGAGAAGATGTGATATATTTGGGAGAAATGTGGCCTTTCTGGAAGAAACTGTCCTATTTTGGGGATAAAAGAATTTTTTGTGGGTGAAAAGGTGCTATTTGAAGGGGGAAAGCTGGTAATTCTATGAGAAAATGTGTTATGTTTGCGAGAAATGTGGCATTTCTGGAAGAAACTGTCCTCTTTTGGGGATAAAAGAGGTATTTGTGGGTGAAAAGGTCCTATTTGAAGGGGGAAACGTGGTATTTCTTGGAGAAGATGTGATATATTTGGGGGAAATGTGGCATGTCAGGAAGAAACTGTCCTCTTTTGGGGATAAAAGAGGTATTTGTGGGTGAGAAGGTCCTATTTGAAGGGGGAAAGCAGGTATTTCTTGGAGAAGATGTGATATATTTGGGAGAAATGTGGCATGTCTGGAAGAAACTGTCCTATTATGGGGATAGAACAGGTATTTGTGGGTGAAAAGGTCCTATTTGAAGGGGGAAACCTGGTATTTCTTGGAGAAGATGTGATATGTTTGGGAGAAATATGCCATTTCTGGAAGAAACTGTCCTCTTTTGGGGATAAAAGAGGTATTTGTGGGTGAAAAGGTCCTATTTGAAGGGGGAAAGCTGGTATTTCTTGGAGAAGAGGTGATATATTTGGGAGAAATGTCGCATGTCTCGAAGAAACTGTCCTCTTTTGGGGATAAAAGAGGTATTTGTGGGTGAAAAGGTCCTATTTGAAGGGGGAACCCTGGTATTTCTTGGAGAAGATGTGATCTATTTGGGAGAAATGTGGCATTTCTGGAAGAAACTGTCCTATTTTGGGGAGAAGTCTGCTATTAGTGGGTGAAAAGGACCTATTTGAAGGGGGAAACCTGGTATTTCTTGGAGAAGATGTGATCTATTTGGGAGAAATGTGGCATGTCTGGAAGAAACTGTCCTATTTTGGGGATAAAAGAGGTATTTGTGGGTGAAAAGGTCCTATTTGAAGGGGGAAACCTGGTATTTCTTGGAGAAGATGTGATATATTTGGGAGAAATGTGGCATGTCTGGAAGAAACTGTCCTATTTGAGGGAAAAAGAGGTATTAGTGGGTGAAAAGGTCCTAATTCAAGGGGGAAACCGGGTATTTCTTGGAGAAGATGTGATCTATTTGGGAGAAATGTGGCATGTCTGGAAGAAACTGTCCTATTTGGGGGATAAATGAGGTTTTTGTGGTTGAAAAGGTCCTATTTGAAGGGGGAAACCTGGTATTTCTTGGAGAAGTTGTGATATGTTTGGGAGAAATGTGGCATTTCTGGAAGAAACTGTCCTATTTTGGGGATAAAAGTGGTATTTGTGGGTGATAAGGTCCTATTTGAAGGGGGAAACCTGGTATTTCTTGGAGAAGATGTGATATGTTTGGGAGAAATGTGGCATTTCTGGAAGAAACTGTCCTATTTTGGGGATAAAAGAGGTATTTGTGGGTGAAAAGGTCCTATTTGAAGGGGGAAACGTGGTATTTCTTGGAGAAGATGTGATATATTTGGGAGAAATCTGGCATTTCTGGCAGAAAATGTTCTATTTTGGGGATAAAAGAGGTATTTGTTGGGGAAATGGTCCTATCTGAAGGGGGAAACCTGGTATTTCTTGGTGAAGATGTGATCTATTTGGGAGAAATCTGGCCTTTCTGGAAGAAACTGTCCTCTTTTGGGGATAAATGAGGTATATGTGGGTGAAAAGGTCCTATTTGAAGGGGGAAACCTGGTATTTCTTGGAGAAGATGTGATACATTTGGGAGAAATGTGGCCTTTCTGGCAGAAACTGTCCTCTATTGGGTATAAAAGAGGTATTTGTGGGAGAAAAGTTCATATTTCAAGAGGGAAAGCTGGTATTTCTTGGAGAAGATGTGATATATTTGGGAGAAATCTGGCATGTCTGGAAGAAAATGTTCAGTTTGGGGGGATAAAACAGGTATTTGTGGTAGAAAAGGTCCTATTTCAGGAGGAACCCTGGTATTTCTTGGAGAAGATGTGATATATTTGGGAGAAATCTGGCCTTTCTGGAAGAAAATGTCCTAACTGGTGTGAGAATAGTGGTATTTGTGGGAGAAAAGGTCATATTTCAGGAAGAATCCTGGTATTTCTTGGAGAAGATGTGATATATTTGGGGGAAATGTGGCATTTCTGGAAGAAACTGTCCTCTTTTGGGGATAAAAGAGGTATTTGTGGGTGAAAAGGTCCTATTTGAAGGGGGAATCCTGGTATTTCTAGGAGGAGATGTGATATATTTGGAAGAAATCTGGCATTTCTGGAAGAAACTGTCCTCTTTTGGGGATAAAAGAGGTATTTGTGGGTGAAAAGGTCCTAATTCAAGAGGGAAACCTGGTATTTCTTGGAGAAGATGTGATCTATTTGGGAGAAATTTGGCATTTCTGGAAGAAACTGTCCTATTTGGGGATAAAAGAATTTTTTGTGGGTGAAAAGGTCCTATTTGAAGGGGGAAACGTGGTATTTCTTGGAGAAGATGTGATCTATTTGGGAGAAATGTGGCATTTCTGGAAGAAACTGTCCTCTTTTGGGGATAAAAGAGGTATTTGTGGGTGAAAAGGTCCTATTTGAAGGGGGAATCCTGGTATTTCTTGGAGAAGATGTGATATATTTGGGAGAAATGTGGCATTTCTTGATGAAACTGTCCTCTTTTGGGGATAAAAGAGGTATTTGTGGGTGAAAAGGTCTTATTACAAGGGGGAAACCTGGTATTTCTTGGAGAAGATGTGATATATTTGGGAGAAATATGGCATTTCTGGAAGAAAATGTCCTATTTGAGGAGTAATACAGGTATTTGTGGGAGAAAAGGTCCTATTTGAAGGGGGAAACCTGGTATTTCTTGGAGAAGATGTGATATATTTGGGAGAAATCTGGCATTTCTGGAAGAAACTGTCCTCTTTTGGGGATAAAACAGGTATTTGTGGGTGAAAAGGTCCTATTTGAAGGGTGAAAGCTGGTATTTCTTGGAGAAGATGTGATATATTTGGGAGAAATGTGGCATTTCTGGAAGAAACTGTCCTATTTTGGGGATAAAAGAGGTATTTGTGGGTGAAAAGGTCCTATTTGAAGGGGGAAAGCTGGTATTTCTTGGAGAAGATGTGATATATTTGGGAGAAATCTGGCATTCCTGGAAGAAACTGTCCTCTTTTGGGGATAAAAGAGGTTTTTTTGGGGAAAAGGTCCTATTTGAAGGGGGAAAGCTGTTATTTCTTGGAGAAGATGTGATATGTTTGGGAGAAATGTGGCATGTCCGGAAGAAACTGTCCTATTTTGGGGATAAAAGAGGTATTTGTGGGTGAAAAGGTCCTATTTGAAGGGGGAAACCTGGTATTTCTTGGAGAAGATGTGATCTATTTGGGAGAAATCTGGCATTTCTGGAAGAAAATGTCCTAACTGTTGTGAGAATGGTGGTATTTGTGGGAGAAAAGGTCATATTTCAGGAAGTATCCTGGTATTTCTTGGAGAAGATGTGATATATTTGGGAGAAATGTGGCATGTCTGGAAGAAACTGTCCTCTTTTGGGGATAAAAGAGGTATTTGTGGGTGAAAAGTTCCTATTTGAAGGGCGAAACCTGGTATTTCTTGGAGAAGATGTGATATATTTGGGAGAAATGTGGCATTTCAGGAAGAAACTGTCGTATTTTGTGCATAAAACAGGTATTTGTGGGTGAAAAGTTCCTATTTGAAGGGGGAAACCTGGTATTTCTTGGAGAAGATGTGATATATTTGGGAGAAATGTGGCATGTCTGGAAGAAACTGACCTATTTGCGGGAGAAAAGAGGTATTTGTGGCTGAAAAGGTCCTATTTGAAGGGGGAAACCTGGTATTTCTTGGAGAAGTTGTGGTATATTTGGGAGAAATATGGCATGTTTAGCAGAAAATGTCCTCTTTTGGGGATAAAAGAGGTATTTTTGGGAGAAAAGGTCCTATTTGAAGGGGGAACCCTGGTATTTCTTGGAGAAGATGTGATCTATTTGGGGAAATGTGGCCTTTCTGGAAGAAATTGTTCTATTTTGGGGATAAAAGAGGTAAAACTACCAGCTTTCACCCTTCAAATAGGACCTTTTCACCCACAAATACCTCTTTTATCACTCAAATAGGACAGTTTCTTCCAGAAAGGCCACATTTCTCCCAAATAGATCACATCTTCTCCAAGAAATACCAGGGTTCCCCCTTCAAATAGGACCTTTTCTCACAAAAATACCTCTTTTATCCCCAAAATAGGACAGTTCCTTCCAGAAATGCCACATTTCTCATAAACATATCACATCTCCTCCAAGAAATACCAGGATTTCTCCTGAAATAGTACCTTTTCTCCCAAAAAAACCCAGCCTTTTCCCCCCAAAAGAGGACAGTTTCTTCCAGAAATGCCACATTTCTCCCAAACATATCACATCTTCTCCAAGAAATACCAGGTTTCCCCCTTCAAATAGGACCTTGTCACCCACAAATACCTCTTTTATCCCCAAAATAGGACAGTTTCTTCCAGACATGCCACATTTCTCCCAAATATATCACATCTTCTCCAAGAAATACCACGTTTCCCCCTTCAAATAGGACCTTTTCACCCACAAATACCTATTTGATCCCCAAAATACGACAGTTTCTTCCAGAAATGCCGCATTTCTCCCACATATATCACATCTCCTGCAAGAACATCCAGCTTTACCCCTTGACATAGGAACTTTTCTCCCACAAATACCTGTTTTATCCCCAAAAGAGGACAGTTTCTTCCGGACATGCCACATTTCTCCCAAACATATCACATCTTCTCCAAGAAATACCAGCTTTCCCCCTGGAAATAGGACCTTTTCACCCACAAATACCTGTTTTATCCCCAAAATAGAGCAGGTTCTTCCAGACATGCCACATTTCTCCCAAATATATCACATCTTCTCCAAGAAATACCAGGGTTCCCCCTTCAAATAGGACCTTTTCACCCACAAATACCTGATTTATCCCCAAAAGAGGACAGTTTCTTCCAGAAATGCCACATTTCTCCCAAACATATCACATCTTCTCCAAGAAATACCAGCTTTCCCCCTTCAAATAGGACCTTTTCACCCACAAATACCTCTTTTATCCCCAAAATAGGACAGTTTCTTCCAGAAATGCCACATTTCTCCCAAATATATCACATCTTCTCCAAGAAATACCAGCTTTCCCCCTTCAAATAGGACCTTTTCACCCACAAATACCTGCTTTATCCCCAAAAGAGGACAGTTTCTTCCAGACATGCCACATTTCTCCCAAATATATCACATCTTCTCCAAGAAATACCAGCTTTCCCCCTTCAAATAGGACCTTTTCACCCACAAATACCTGTTTTATCCCCAAAAGAGGACAGTTTCTTCCTGACATGCCACATTTCTCCGAAACATATCACATCTTCTCCAAGAAATACCAGGTTTCCCCCTTCAAATAGGACCTTTTCTCCCAGAAATACCTGTATTATCCCCAAAATAGGACAGTTTCTTCCTGATATGCCACATTTCTCCCAAATAGATCACATCTTCTCCAAGAAATACCAGGTTTCCCCCTTCAAATAGGACCTTTTCACCCACAAATACCTCTTTTATCCCCAAAAGAGGACAGTTTCTTCCAGGAATGCCACATTTCTCCCAAATAGATCACATCTTCTCCAAGAAATACCAGGGTTCCCCCTTCAAATAGGACCTTTTCACCCACAAGTACCTGTTTTATCCCCAAAATAGGACAGTTTCTTCCAGAAAGGCCACATTTCTCCCAAATAGTTCACATCTTCTCCAAGAAATACCAGGTTTCCCCCTTCAAATAGGACCTTTTCACCCACAAATACCTCTTTTATCCCCAAAAGAGGACAGTTTCTTCCAGATATGCCACATTTCTCCCAAATATATCACATCTTCTCCAAGAAATACCTGCTTTCCCCCTTCAAATAGGACCTTTTCACCCACAAATACCTCTTTTATCCCCAAAAGAGGACAGTTTCTTCCAGAAATGCCACATTTCTCCCAAATATAGCACATCTTCTCCAAGAAATACCACGTTTCCCCCTTCAAATAGGACCTTTTCACCCACAAATACCTGTTCTATCCCCAAAAGAGGACAGTTTCTTCCAGAAATGCCACATTTCTCCCAAATAGATCACATCTTCTCCAAGAAATACCAGCTTTCCCCCTTCAAATAGGACCTTTTCCCTAAAAAAAAACCTCTTTTATCCCCAAAATAGGACAGTTTCTTCCAGAAATGCCACATTTCTCCCAAATATATCACATCTTCTCCAAGAAATACCTGCTTTCCTCCATCAAATAGGACCCTCTCTCCCACAAATACCACTTTTATCCCCAAAAGAGGACAGTTTCTTCCAGAAATGCCACATTTCTCCCAAATATATCACATCTTCTCCAAGAAATACCAGCTTTCCCCCTTCAGAAGAACCTTTTCTCCCACAAATACCTCTTTTATCCCCAAAAGAGGACAGTTTCTTCCAGAAATGCCACATTTCTCCCAAATATATCACAACTCCTCCAAGAAATACCACGTTTCCCCCTTGAATTAGGACCTTTTCTCCATGAAATACCTCTTTTATCCCCAAAAGAGGACAGTTTCTTCCAGAAAGGCCACATTTCTCCCAAATAGATCACATCTTCTCCAAGAAATACCAGGTTTCCCCCTTCAAATAGGACCTTTTCAACCACTAATACCTCTTTTATCCCCAAAAGAGGACAGTTTCTTTCAGAAATGCCACATTTCTCCCAAATATATCACATCTTCTCCAAGAAATTCCAGGATTCCTCCTGAAATAGGACCATCTCTCCGAAAACTACCAGCCTTCTCCCCCCAAATTGGACATTTTCATCCAGAAAGGCCACATTTCTCCCAAATATATCACCTCTTCTGCAAGAAATACCAGGATTCCTCCTGAAATAGGACCTTCTCACCCAAAATTACCAGCCTTCTCCCCCCAAACTGGACAGTTTCTTCCAGAAAGGCCACATTTCTCCCAAATAGATCACATCTTCTCCAAGAAATACCAACTTTCCCCCTTCAAATAGGACCTTTTCACCCACATATACCTCTTTTATCCCCAAAATAGGACAGTTTCTTCCTGCCATGCCACTTTTCCCCCAAATATATCACATATTCTCCAAGAAATACCAGGTTTCCCCCTTCAAATAGCACCTTATCACCCACAAATACCTCTTTTATCCCCAAAAGAGGACAGTTTCTTCCAGAAAGGCCACATTTCTCCCAAATATTTCACATGTTCTCCAAGAAATACCAGGGTTCCCCCTTCAAATAGGACCTTTTCACCCACAAAAAATTCTTCTATCCTCAAAAAAGGACAGTTTCTTCCAGAAATGCCTGATTTCTCCCAAATATATCACATCTTCTCCAAGAAATACCAGCTTTCCCCCTTCAAATAGGACCTTTTCACCCACAAATACCTGTTTTATCCCCAAAATAGTACAGTATCTTCCAGACATGCCACATTTCTCTCAAATATATCACATCTTCTCCAAGAAATGCCAGGATTCCTCCTGAAATAGGACCTTCTCACCCAAAACTACCAGCCTTCTCCCCCCAAATTGGACATTTTCTTCCAGAAAGGCCAGATTTCTCCCAAATATATCACATCTTCTCCAAGAAATACCAGGATTCCTCCTGAAATAGGACCTTCTCACCGAAAACTACCAGCCTTCTCCCCCCAAATTGGACATTTTCTTCCAGACATACCACATTACTCCCAAATTTATCACATCTTCTCCAAGAAATACCAGCTTTCCTCCTTCAAATAGGACCTTTTCTCCCACAAATACCTGTTTTATCCCCAAAATAGGACAGTTTCTTCCAGACATGCCACATTTCTCCCAAATATATCACCTCTTCTCAAAGAAATACCAGGTTTCCCCCTTCGAATAGGACTTTATCACCCACAAATACCACTTTTATCCCCAAAATAGGACAGTTTCTTCCAGACATGCCAAATTTCTCCCAAATATATCACATCTTCTCCAGGAAATACCTGCTTTCCCCCTTCAAATAGGACCTTTTCACCCACAAGTACCTCTTTTATCCACAAAATAGGACAGTTTCTTCAAGAAATGCCGCATTTCTCCCAAATATACCTCATATTCTCCAAGAAATACCAGCTTTCCCCCTTCAAATAGGACCTTTTCACCCACAAATACCTCTTTTATCCCCAAAAGAGGACAGTTTCTTCCAGAAATGCCACATTTCTCCCAAATAGATCACATCTTCTCCAAGAAATGCCACGTTTCCCCCTTCAAATAGGACCTTTTCACCCACAAATACCTGTTTCATCCATAAAGAGGACAGTTTCTCCCAGAAATGCCACATTTCTCCCAAACATATCACATCTTCTCATAGAATTACCAGCTTTCCCCCTTCAAATAGGACCTTTTCATCCACAAAAAAAACTTTTATCCCCCCAAATTGGACAGTTTCTTCCAGAAATGCCTGATTTCTCCCAAATATATCACATCTTCTCCAAGAAATACCAGGATTCGTCCTGAAAGAGGACCTTTTCTCCCTCAAATACCAGCCTTCTCCCCCCAAATAGGACAGTTTCTTCCTGACATGCCACATTTCTCCAAAATATATCACATCTTCTCCAAGAAATACCAGGTTTCCCCCTTCAAATAGGAACTTTTCACCCACAAAAAATTCTTTTATCCCCAAAAGAGGACAGTTTCTTCCAGAAATGCCTGATTTCTCCCAAATATATCTCATCTTCTCCAAGAAATACCAGGTTTCCCCCTTCAAATAGGAACTTCTCACCCACAAATACCTCTTTTATCCCCAAAAGAGGACAGTTTCTTCCAGAAATGCCACATTTCTCCCAAACATATCACATCTTCTCCAAGAAATACCAGCTTTCCCCCTTCAAATAGGACCTTTTCACCCACAAATACCTCTTTTATCCCCAAAATAGGACAGTTTCTTCCAGAAATGCCACATTTCTCCCAAATATATCACATCTTCTCCAAGAAATACCAGCTTTCCCCCTTCAAATAGGACCTTTTCACCCACAAATACCTGCTTTATCCCCAAAAGAGGACAGTTTCTTCCAGACATGCCACATTTCTCCCAAATATATCACATCTTCTCCAAGAAATACCAGCTTTCCCCCTTCAAATAGGAACTTTTCACCCACAAATACCTATTTTATCCCCAAAAGAGGACAGTTTCTTCCTGACATGCCACATTTCTCCGAAACATATCACATCTTCTCCAAGAAATACAAGGTTTCCCCCTTCAAATAGGACCTTTTCTCCCAGAAATACCTGTATTATCCCCAAAATAGGACAGTTTCTTCCTGACATGCCACATTTCTCCCAAATAGATCACATCTTCTCCAAGAAATACCAGGTTTCCCCCTTCAAATAGGACCTTTTCACCCACAAATACCTGTTTTATCCCCAAAAGAGGACAGTTTCTTCCAGGAATGCCACATTTCTCCCAAATAGATCACATCTTCTCCAAGAAATACCAGGGTTCCCCCTTCAAATAGGACCTTTTCACCCACAAGTACCTGTTTTATCCCCAAAATAGGACAGTTTCTTCCAGAAAGGCCACATTTCTCCCAAATAGTTCACATCTTCTCCAAGAAATACCAGGTTTCCCCCTTCAAATAGGACCTTTTCACCCACAAATACCTCTTTTATCCCCAAAATAGGACAGTTTCTTCCAGATATGCCACATTTCTCCCAAATATATCACATCTTCTCCAAGAAATACCTGCTTTCCCCGCTTCAAATAGGACCTTTTCACCCACAAATACCTCTTTTATCCCCAAAAGAGGACAGTTTCTTCCAGAAATGCCACATTTCTCCCAAATATAGCACATCTTCTCCAAGAAATACCACGTTTCCCCCTTCAAATAGGACCTTTTCACCCACAAATACCTGTTCTATCCCCAAAAGAGGACAGTTTCTTCCAGAAATGCCACATTTCTCCCAAATAGATCACATCTTCTCCAAGAAATACCACGTTTCCCCCTTCAAATAGGACCTTTTCCCTAAAAAAAAACCTCTTTTATCCCCAAAATAGGACAGTTTCTTCCAGAAATGCCACATTTCTCCCAAATATATCACATCTTCTCCAAGAAATACCTGCTTTCCTCCATCAAATAGGACCCTCTCTCCCACAAATACCACTTTTATCCCCAAAAGAGGACAGTTTCTTCCAGAAATACCACATTTCTCCCAAATATATCACATCTTCTCCAAGAAATACCAGGGTTCCCCCTTCAGAAGAACCTTTTCTCCCACAAATACCTCTTTTATCCCCAAAAGAGGACAGTTTCTTCCAGAAATGCCACATTTCTCCCAAATATATCACAACTCCTCCAAGAAATACCACGTTTCCCCCTTGAATTAGGACCTTTTCTCCATGAAATACCTCTTTTATCCCCAAAAGAGGACAGTTTCTTCCAGAAAGGCCACATTTCTCCCAAATAGATCACATCTTCTCCAAGAAATACCAGGGTTCCCCCTTCAAATAGGACCTTTTCAACCACTAATACCTCTTTTATCCCCAAAAGAGGACAGTTTCTTTCAGAAATGCCACATTTCTCCCAAATATATCACATCTTCTCCAAGAAATTCCAGGATTCCTCCTGAAATAGGACCTTCTCTCCGAAAACTACCAGCCTTCTCCCCCCAAATTGGACATTTTCATCCAGAAAGGCCACATTTCTCCCAAATATATCACCTCTTCTGCAAGAAATACCAGGATTCCTCCTGAAATAGGACCTTCTCACCCAAAATTACCAGCCTTCTCCCCCCAAACTGGACAGTTTCTTCCAGAAAGGCCACATTTCTCCCAAATAGATCACATCTTCTCCAAGAAATACCAACTTTCCCCTTCAAATAGGACCTTTTCACCCACATATACCTCTTTTATCCCCAAAATAGGACAGTTTCTTCCTGCCATGCCACTTTTCCACCAAATATATCACATATTCTCCAAGAAATACCAGGTTTCCCCCTTCAAATAGCACCTTATCACCCACAAATACCTCTTTTATCCCAAAAGAGGACAGTTTCTTCCAGAAAGGCCACATTTCTCCAAATATTTCACATGTTCTCCAAGAAATACCAGGGTTCCCCCTTCAAATAGGACCTTTTCACCCACAAAAAATTCTTCTATCCTCAAAAAAGGACAGTTTCTTCCAGAAATGCCTGATTTCTCCCAAATATATCACATCTTCTCCAAGAAATACCAGCTTTCCCCCTTCCAAATAGGACCTTTTCACCCACAAATACCTGTTTTATCCCCAAAATAGTACAGTATCTTCCAGACATGCCACATTTCTCTCAAATATATCACATCTTCTCCAAGAAATGCCAGGGATTCCTCCTGAAATAGACCTTCTCACCCAAAACTACCAGCCTTCTCCCCCCAAATTGGACATTTTCTTCCAGAAAGGCCAGATTTCTCCCAAATATATCACATCTTCTCCAAGAAATACCAGGATTCCTCCTGAAATAGGACCTTCTCACCGAAAACTACCAGCCTTCTCCCCCCAAATTGGACATTTTCTTCAGACATACCACATTACTCCCAAATTTATCACATCTTCTCCAAGAAATACCAGCTTTCCTCCTTCAAATAGGACCTTTTCTCCCACAAATACCTGTTTAATCCCCAAAATAGGACAGTTTCTTCCAGACATGCACATTTCTCCCAAATATATCACCTCTTCTCAAAGAAATACCAGGTTTCCCCTTCGAATAGGACTTTATCACCCACAAATACCACTTTTATCCCCAAAATAGGACAGTTTCTTCCAGACATGCCAAATTTCTCCCAAATATATCACATCTTCTCCAGGAAATACCTGCTTTCCCCCCTTCAAATAGGACCTTTTCACCCACAAGTACCTCTTTTATCACAAAAATAGGACAGTTTCTTCAAGAAATGCCGCATTTCTCCCAAATATACTCATATTTCTCCAAGAAATACCAGCTTTCCCCCTTCAAATAGGACCTTTTCACCACAAATACCTCTTTTATCCCCAAAAGAGGACAGTTTCTTCCAGAAATGCCACATTCTCCCAAATAGATCACATCTTCTCCAAGAAATGCCACGTTTCCCCCTTCAAATAGGACCTTTTCACCCACAAATACCTGTTTCATCCATAAAGAGGACAGTTTCTCCCAGAAATGCCACATTTCTCCCAAACATATCACATCTTCTCATAGAATTACCAGCTTTCCCCCTTCAAATAGGACCTTTTCATCCACAAAAAAAACTTTTATCCCCCCAAATTGGACAGTTTCTTCCAGAAATGCCTGATTTCTCCCAAATATATCACATCTTCTCCAAGAAATACCAGGATTCGTCCTGAAGAGGACCTTTTCTCCCTCAAATACCAGCCTTCTCCCCCCAAATAGGACAGTTTCTTCCTGACATGCCACATTTCTCCAAAATATATCACATCTTCTCCAAGAAATACCAGGTTTCCCCCTTCAAATAGGAACTTTTCACCCACAAAAAATTCTTTTATCCCCAAAAGAGGACAGTTTCTTCCAGAAATGCCTGATTTCTCCCAAATATATCTCATCTTCTCCAAGAAATACCAGGTTTCCCCCTTCAAATAGGAACTTCTCACCCACAAATACCTCTTTTATCCCCAAAAGAGGACAGTTTCTTCCAGAAATGCCACATTTCTCCCAAACATATCACATCTTCTCCAAGAAATACCAGCTTTCCCCCCTTCAAATAGGCCCTTTTCACCCACAAATACCTCTTTTATCCCCAAAATAGGACAGTTTCTTCCAGAAATGCCACATTTCTCCCAAATATATCACATCTTCTCCAAGAAATACCAGCTTTCCCCCTTCAAATAGGACCTTTTCACCCACAAATACCTGCTTTATCCCCAAAAGAGGACAGTTTCTTCCAGACATGCCACATTTCTCCCAAATATATCACATCTTCTCCAAGAAATACCAGCTTTCCCCCCTTCAAATAGGAACTTTTCACCACAAATACCTATGTTTATCCCCAAAAGAGGACAGTTTCTTCCTGACATGCCACATTTCTCCGAAACATATCACATCTTCTCCAAGAAATACAAGGTTTCCCCCTTCAAATAGGACCTTTTCTCCAGAAATACCTGTATTATCCCCAAAATAGGACAGTTTCTTCCTGACATGCACATTTCTCCCAAATAGATCACATCTTCTCCAAGAAATACCAGGTTTCCCCCTTCAAATAGGACCTTTTCACCCACAAATACCTGTTTTATCCCCAAAAGAGGACAGTTTCTTCCAGGAATGCCACATTTCTCCCAAATAGATCACATCTTCTCCAAGAAATACCAGGGTTCCCCCTTCAAATAGGACCTTTTCACCCACAAGTACCTGTTTTATCCCAAAATAGGACAGTTTCTTCCAGAAAGGCCACATTTCTCCCAAATAGTTCACATCTTCTCCAAGAAATACCAGGTTTCCCCCCCTTCAAATAGGACCTTTTCACCCACAAATACCTCTTTTATCCCCAAAATAGGACAGTTTCTTCCAGATATGCCACATTTCTCCCAATATATCACATCTTCTCCAAGAAATACCTGCTTTCCCGCTTCAAATAGGACCTTTCACCCACAAATACCTCTTTTATCCCCAAAAGAGGACAGTTTCTTCCAGAAATGCCACATTTCTCCCAAATATAGCACATCTTCTCCAAGAAATACCACGTTTCCCCCTTCAAATAGGACCTTTTCACCCACAAATACCTGTTCTATCCCCAAAAGAGGACAGTTTCTTCCAGAAATGCCACATTTCTCCCAAATAGATCACATCTTCTCCAAGAAATACCACGTTTCCCCCCTTCAAATAGGACCTTTTCCCTAAAAAAAAACCCTCTTTTATCCCCAAAATAGGACAGTTTCTTCCAGAAATGCCACATTTCTCCCAAATATATCACATCTTCTCCAAGTAATAACTGCTTTCCTCCATCAAATAGGACCCTCTCTCCCACAAATACCACTTTTATCCCCAAAAGAGGACAGTTTCTTCCAGAAATACCACATTTCTCCCAAATATATCACATCTTCTCCAAGAAATACCAGGGTTCCCCCTTCAGAAGAACCTTTTCTCCCACAAATACCTCTTTTATCCCAAAAGAGGACAGTTTCTTCCAGAAATGCCACATTTCTCCCAAATATATCACAACTCCTCCAAGAAATACCACGTTTCCCCCTTGAATTAGGACCTTTTCTCCATGAAATACCTCTTTTATCCCCAAAAGAGGACAGTTTCTTCCAGAAGGCCCACATTTCTCCCAAATAGATCACATCTTCTCCAAGAAATACCAGGGTTCCCCCTTCAAATAGGACCTTTTCAACCACTAATACCTCTTTTATCCCCAAAAGAGGACAGTTTCTTTCAGAAATGCCACATTTCTCCCAAATATATCACATCTTCTCCAAGAAATTCCAGGATTCCTCCTGAAATAGGACCTTCTCTCCGAAAACTACCAGCCTTCTCCCCCCAAATTGGACATTTTCATCCAGAAAGGCCACATTTCTCCCAAATATATCACCTCTTCTGCAAGAAATACCAGGATTCCTCCTGAAATAGGACCTTCTCACCCAAAATTACCAGCCTTCTCCCCCCAAACTGGACAGTTTCTTCCAGAAAGGCCACATTTCTCCCAAATAGATCACACTCTTCTCCAAGAAATACCAGCTTTCCCCCTTCAAATAGGACCTTTTCACCCACATATACCTCTTTTATCCCCAAAATAGGACAGTTTCTTCCTGCCATGCACTTTTCCCCCAAATATATCACATATTCTCCAAGAAATACCAGGTTTCCCCCTTCAAATAGCACCTTATCACCCACAAATACCTCTTTTATCCCCAAAAGAGGACAGTTTCTTCCAGAAAGGCCACATTTCTCCCAAATATTTCACATGTTCTCCAAGAAATACCAGGGTTCCCCCTCAAATAGGACCTTTTCACCCACAAAAATTCTTCTATCCTCAAAAAAGGA
>CM059471.1:14840117-15168100 GCA_030408155.1 Lophura swinhoii
AAATAGGACCTTTTCACCCACTAATACCAGCCTTCTCCCCCCAAATAGGACATTTTCTTCCAGAAATGCCACATTTCTCCCAAATATATCATATCCTCTCCAAAAATACCAGGTTTCCCCCTTCAAATAGGAAATTTTCACCCACAAATACCTGTTTTATCCCCAAAATAGGACAGTTTCTTCCAGAAATGCCACATTTCTCCCAAATATATCACATCTTCTCCAAGAAATACCAAGTTTCCCCCTTCAAATAGGAAATTGTCACCCACAAATACCTGTTTTATCCCCAAAAGAGCACAGTTTCTTCCAGAAATGCCACATTTCTCCCGAATAGATCACATCTTCTCCAAGAAATACCAGGTTTCCTCCTGAAATAGGACCTTTTCAACCACAAATACCTGTTTTATCCCTCAAATTGGACATATTCTTCCAGAAATGCCAGATTTCTCCCAAATATATCACATCTTCTCCAAGAAATACCACGTTTCCCCCTTCAAATAGGTCCTTTTCACCCAAAAAAAACCTGTTTTATCCCCAAAATAGGACAGTTTCTTATAGAAAGGCCACATTTCTCCCAAATATATCACATCTTCTCCAAGAAATGCCAGGTTTCCCCCTTCAAATAGGAAATTTTCACCCACAAGTACCTCTTTTATCCCCAAAAGAGGACAGTTTCTTCCAGACATGCCACATTTCTCCCAAATATATCACATCTTCTCCAAGAAATACCAGGTTTCCCACTTCAAATAGGACCTTTTCACCCACAAATACCTCTTTTATCCCCAAAAGAGGACAGTTTCTTCCAGAAAGGCCATATTTCTCCCAAATATATCACATCTTCTCCAAGAAATACCAGGTTTCCCCCTTCAAATAGGACCTTTTCACCCACAAATACCTCTTTTATCCCCAAAAGAGGACAGTTTCTTCCAGAAATGCCAGATTTCTCCCAAATATATCACATCTTCTCCAAGAAATACCAGGTTTCCCCCTTCAAATAGGACCTTATCACCCACAATACCTCTTTTGTCCCCAAAATAGAACAGTTACGTCCAGAAATGCCACATTTCTCCCAAACATATCACATCTTCTCCAAGAAATACCAGGTTTCCTCCTTGAAATAGGACCGTTTCACCCACAAATACCTCTTTTATCCCCAAAAGAGGACAGTTTCTTCCAGACATGCCACATTTCTCCCAAATATATCACATCTTCTCCAAGAAATACCTGGTTTCCCCCTTCAAGTAGGACCTTATCACCCACAAATACCTCTTTTATCCCCAAAAGAGGACATTTTCTTCCAGAAAGGCCACATTTCTCCCAAATATATCACATCTTCTCCAAGAAATACCAGCTTTCCACCTTCAAATAGGACCTTTTCACCCACAAATACCAATTTTATCCCCAAAATAGGACAGTTTCTTACAGAAATGCCACATTTCTCCCAAATAGATCACATCTTCTCCAAGAAATACCAGGTTTCCCCCTTCAAATAGGACCTTTTCACCCACACATACCTCTTTTATCCCCAAAAGAGGACAGTTTCTTCAAGAAAGGCGACATTTCTCCCAAATATACCTCATCTTCTCCAAGAAATACCAGCTTTCCCCCTTCAAATAGGACCTTTTCACCCACAAATTCCTGTTTTATCCCAAAAGAGGACAGTTTCTTCCAGACATGCCACATTTCTCCCAAATATATCACATCTTCTCCAAGAAATACCAGCTTTCCCCCTTCAAATAGGACCTTTTCACCCACAAATACCTGTTTTATCCCTCAAATTGGACATATTCTTCCAGAAATGCCAGATTTCTCCCAAATATATCACATCTTCTCCAAGAAATACCAAGTTTCCCCCTTCAAATAGGACCTTTTCACCCACAAATACCTCTTTTATCCCCAAAATAGGACAGTTTCTTCCAGAAATGCCAGATTTCTCCCAAATAGATCACATCTTCTCCAAGAAATACCAGCTTTCCCCTTCAAATAGGAACTTTTCACCCACTAATGCCAGGCTTCTCCCCCCAAATAGGACATTTTCTTCCAGAAATGCCACATTTCTCCCAAATATATCACATCTTCTCCAAGAAATACCACGTTTCCCCCTTCAAATAGGACCTTTTCACCCACAAATACCTCTTTTATCCCCAAAAGAGGACAGTTTCTTCCAGAAATGCCACATTTCTCCCAAATATATCACATCTTCTCCAAGAAATACCAGGGTTCCCCCTTCAAATAGGAAATTTTCACCCACAAATACCTGTTTTATCCCCAAAAGAGGACAGTTTCTTCCAGAAATGCAGATTTCTCCGAAATAGATCACATCTTCTCCAAGAAATACCAGGTTTCCCCCTTCAAATAGGACCTTTTCACCCACAAATACCTGTTTTATCCCTCAAAATGGACATATTCTTCCAGAAATGCCACATTTCTCCCAAATATATCATATCTTCTCCATGAAATACCACGTTTCCCCCTTCAAATAGGACCTTTTCAACCACAAATGCCTTTTTTATCCCCAAAATAGAACAGTTTCTTCCAGAAATGCCACATTTCTCCCAAATAGATCACATCTTCTCCAAGAAATACCAGGTTTCCCCCTTCAAATAGGACCTTTTCACCCACTAATACCAGGCTTCTCCCCCCAAATAGGACATTTTCTTCCAGAAATGCCACATTTCTCCCAAATATATCACATCTTCTCCAAGAAATACCAGCTTTCCCCCCTTCAAATAGGAAATTTTCACCCACAAGTACCTGTTTTATCCCCAAAAGAGAACAGTTTCTTCCAGACATGCCACATTTCTCCCAAATAGATCACATCTTCTCCAAGAAATAACAGGGTTCCCCCTTCAAATAGGACCTTTTCACCCACAAATACCTCTTTTATCCCCCAAATAGGACAGTTTCTTCCAGAAATGCCAGATTTCTCCCAAATATATCACATCTCCTCCAAGAAATACCAGGATTCCTCCTGAAATAGGACCTTTTCTCCCACAAATACCAGCCTTCTCCCCCCAAATAGGACATTTTCTTCCAGACATGCCACATATCACCCAAATAGATCACATCTTCTCCAAGAAATACCACGTTTCCCCCCTTCAAATAGGACCTTTTCACCTACAAATACCTCTTTTATCCCCAAAATAGAACAGTTTCTTCCAGAAATTCCAAATTTCACGCAAACATATCCCATCTTCTTCAAGAAATACCAGGATACCTCCTTCAAATAGGACCTTTTCACCCACAAGTACCTGTTTTGTCCCCAAAATAGAACAGTTTCTTCCAGACATGCCACATTTCTCCCAAACATATCTCATCTCCTCCAAGAAATACCAGGATTCCTCCTGAAATAGGACCTTTTCTCCCACAAATACCAGCCTTTTCCCCCCAAAAGAGGACAGTTTCTTCCAGAAATGCCATATTTCTCCCAAATATAACACATCTTCTCCAAGAAATACCAGGTTTTCCCCTGGAAATAGGACCTTTTCACCCACAAATACCTCTTTTATCCCCAAAAGAGGACAGTTTCTTCCAGAAAGGCCACATTACTCCCAAACATATCACATCTTCTCCAAGAAATACCAGGTTTCCCCCTTCAAATAGGACCTTTTCCCCCCAAAAAACTCTTTTATCCCCAAAAGAGAACAGTTTCTTCCAGAAATGCCACATTTCTCCCAAATAGATCATATCTTCTCCAAGAAATACCAGCTTTCCTCCTTCAAATAGGACCTTTTCACCCACAAATACCTGTTTTATCCCCAAAAGAGGATAGTTTCTTCCAGAAAGGCCACATTTCTCCCAAATATATCACATCTTCTCCAAGAAATACCAGGATTCCTCCTGAAATACGACCTATTCACCCACAAATACCTCTTTTATCCCTCAAATAGGACACTTTCTTCTAGAAATGCCACATTTCTCCCAAATATATCACATCTTCTCCAAGAAATACCAGGATTCCTCCTAAAATAGGACCTTTTCTCCCACAAATACCAGCCTTCTCCCCCCAAATAGGACAGTTTCTTCCAGAAATGCCACATTTCCCCCAAATATATCACATCTTCTCCAAGAAATACCAGGATTCCCCCTTGAAATAGGACCTTTTCTCCCACAAATACCAGCCTTCTCCCCCAAATAGGACAGTTTCTTCCAGAAATGCCGGATTTCTCCCAAATATATCACATCTTCTCCAAGAAATACCAGGTTTCCCCCTTCAAATAGGACCTTATCACCCACAAATACCTCTTTTGTCCCCAAAATAGAACAGTTATGTCCAGAAATGCCACATTTCTCCCAAACATATCACATCTTCTCCAAGAAATACCAGGTTTCCTCCTTGAAATAGGACCTTTTCACCAACAAATACCTCTTTTATCCCCAAAAGAGGACAGTTTCTTCCTGACATGCCACATTTCTCCCAAATAGATCACATCTTCTCCAAGAAATACCAGGCTTCCCCCTTCAAATAGAAACTTTTCACCCACAAATACCTGTTTTATCCCCAAAATAGGACAGTTTCTTATAGAAAGGCCACATTTCTCCCAAATAGATCACATCTTCTCCAAGAAATACCAGCTTTCCCCCTTCAAATAGGACCTTTTCACCCACTTATACCAGGCTTCTCCCCCCAAATAGGACATTTTCTTCCTGACATGCCACATTTCTCCCAAATAGATCACATCTTCTCCAAGAAATGCCAGGTTTCCCCCTTCAAATAGGAAATTTTCACCCACAAGTACCTGTTTTATCCCCAAAAGAGGACAGTTTCTTCCAGAAATGCCACATTTCTCCCAAATCTATCACATCTTCTCCAAGAAATACCAGGTTTCCCCCTTCAAATAGGACCTTTTCACCCACAAATACCTCTTTTATCCCCAGAAGAGGACAGTTTCTTCCAGAAATGCCACATTTCTCCCAAATAGATCACATCTTCTCCAAGAAATACCAGGATTCCTCCTGAAATAGGACCTTTTCTCCCTCAAATACCAGCCTTCTCCCCCCAAATAGGACATTTTCTTCCAGACATGCCACATATCACCCAAATAGATCACATCTTCTCCAAGAAATACCACGTTTCCCCCTTCAAATAGGACGTTTTCACCTACAAATACCTCTTTTATCCCCAAAATAGAACAGTTTCTTCCAGAAATGCCACATTTCACCCAAAACATATCACATCTTCTTCAAGAAATAACAGGATACCTCCTTCAAATAGGACCTTTTCACCCACAAGTACCTGTTTTATCCCCAAAATAGAACAGTTTCTTCCAGACATGCCACATTTCTCCCAAACATATCACATCTCCTCCAAGAAATACCAGGATTTCTCCTGTAATAGGACCTTTTCTCCCACAAATACCAGCCTTTTCCCCCCAAAATAGGACAGTTTCTTCCAGGAATGCCACATTTCTCCCAAATATATCACATCTTCTCGAAGGAATACCAGGTTTCCCCCTTCAAATAGGACCTTTTCTCCCACAAATACCTGTTTTATCCCCAAAAGAGGACAGTTTCTTCCTGACATGCCACATTTCTCCCAAATAGATCACATCTTCTCCAAGAAATACCAGGTTTCCAACTTCAAATAGGACCTTTTCACCCACAAATACCTCTTTTATCCCCAAAAGAGGACAGTTTCTTCCAGAAATGCCAGATTTCTCCCAAATAGATCACATCTTCTCCAAGAAATACCAGCTTTCCCCATTCAAATAGGACCTTTTCTCCATGAAATACCTCTTTTATCCCCAAAAGAGGACAGTTTCTTTCAGAAAGGCCACATTTCTCCCAAATATATCACATCTTCTCCAGGAAATACCAGGTTTCCCCCTTCAAATAGGAACTTTTCTACCACTAATACCTCTTTTATCCCCAAAAGAGGACAGTTTCTTCCAGAAATGCCACATTTCTCCCAAATATATCACATCTTCTACAAGAAATACCAGGATTCCTCCTGAAATAGGATCTTCTCACCGAAAACTACCAGCTTTCTCCCCCCAAATTGGACATTTTCTTCCAGAAAGGCCACATTTCTCCCAAATAGATCACATCTTCTCCAAGAAATACCAGCTTTCCCCCTTCAAATAGGACCTTTTCTCCCACAAATACCTGTTTAATCCCCCAAATAGGACAGTTTCTTCCAGACATGCCACATTTCTCCCAAATATATCACCTCTTCTCCAAGAAATACCAGGTTTCCCCCTTCAAATAGGACCTTTTCACCCACAAATACCTGTTTTATCCCCAAAATAGGACAGTTTCTTCCAGAAATGCCACATTTCTCCCAAATAGATCACATCTTCTCCAAGAAATACCGGGGTTCCCCCTTCAAATAGGACCTTTTCACCCACAAATACCTCCTTTATCCCCAGAAGAGGACAGTTTCTTCCAGACATGCCACATTTCTCCCAAATAGATCACATCTCCTCCAAGAAATACCAGGTTTCCAACTTCAAATAGGACCTTTTCACCCACAAATACCTCTTTTATCCCCAAAAGAGGACAGTTTCTTCCAGAAATGCCTCATTTCTCCAAAATATATCACATCTTCTCCAAGAAATAACTGGTTTCCCCCTTCAAATACAAAGTTTTCACCCCCAAACACCTGTTTTATCCCCAAAAGAGGACAGTTTCTTCCGGAAAGGCCACATTTCTCCCAAATATACCACATCTTCTCCAAGAAATACCAGCTTTCCCCATTCAAATAGGACCTTTTCACCCACAAGTACCTATTTTATCCCCAAAAGAGGACATTTTCTTCAAGAAATGCCACATTTCTCCCAAATATATCACATCTTCTCCAAGAAATACCAGGTTTCCCCCTTCAAATAGGACCTTTTCACCCACAAATACCTCTTTTATCCCCAAAAGAGGACAGTTTCTTCCAGAAATGCCTCATTTCTCCCAAATGTATCATATCTTCTCCAAGAAATGCCACGTTTCCCCCTTCAAATAGGACCTTTTCACCCACAAATACCTCTTTTATCCCCAAAAGAGGACAGTTTCTTCCAGAAAGGCCACATTTCTCCCAAATAGATCACATCTTCTCCAAGAAATACCACGTTTCCCCCTTGAAATAGGACCTTATCACCCACAAATACCACTTTTATCCCCAAATTGGGACATTTTCTTCCAGAAATGCCACATTTCTCCCAAACATATCACATCTTCTCCAAGAAATACCACGTTTCCCAATTCAAATAGGACCTTTTCACCCACAAATACCTCTTTTATCCCCAAAAGTGGACAGTTTCTTCCAGAAATGCCACATTTCTCCCAAATAGATCACATCTTCTCCAAGAAATACCAGCTTTCCCCCTTCAAATACGACCTTTTCACCCACAAATACCTCTTTTATCCCCAAAATAGGACTGTTTCTTCCAGACATGCCACATTTCTCCCAAATATATCACATCTTCTCCAAGAAATACCAGGATTCCTCCTGAAAGAGGACCTTTTCTCCCTCAAATACCAGCCTTCTCCCCCCAAATAGGACAGTTTCTTCCAGAAATGCCACATTTCTCCCAAATATATCACATCTTCTCCAAGAAATACCAGCTTTCCCCCTTCAAATAGGACCTTTTCACCCACAAATACCTTTTTTATCCCCAAAAGAAGACAGTTTCTTCCACAAAGGCCACATTTCTCCCAAACATATCACATCTTCTCCAAGAAATACCAGGTTTCCCCCTTCAAATAGGACCTTTTCACCCACAAAAAATTCTTTTATCCCCAAAAGAGGACAGTTTCTGCCAGAAATGCCACATTTCTCCCAAATATATCACATCTTCTCCAAGAAATACCAGGTTTCCCCCTTCAAATAGGACCTTTTCACCCTCAAATACCTCTTTTATCCCTCAAATAGGACAGTTTCTTCCAGACATGCCACATTTCTCCCAAATAGATCACATCTTCTCCAAGAAATACCAGGATTCCTCCTGAAAGAGGACCTTTTCTCCCACAAATACCAGCCTTCTCCCCCAAAATAGGACAGTTTCTTCCAGAAATGCCACATTTCTCCCAAACATATCACATCTTCTCCAAGAAATACCACGTTTCCCCCTTCAAATAGGACCTTTTCACCCACAAATACCTGTTATATCCACAAAAGAGGACAGTTTCTTCCAGAAATGGCATATTTCTCCCAAATATATCACCTCTTCTCCAAGAAAAACCAGGTTTCCCCCTTCAAATAGGACCTTTTCACCCACAAATACCTGTTTTATCCCCAAAATAGGACAGTTTCTTCCAGACATGCCACATTTCTCCCAAATATATCACATCTTCTCCAAGAAATACCAGCTTTCCCCCTTCAAATAGGACCTTTTCACCCACAAATACCTGTTTTATCCCCAAAACAGGACAGTTTCTTCCAGAAATGCCACATTTCTCCCAAATAGATCACATCTTCTCCAAGAAATACCAGGTTTCCCCCTTCAAATAGGACCTTTTCACCCACAAATACCTCCTTTATCCCCAGAAGAGGACAGTTTCTTCCAGACATGCCACATTTCTCCCTAATAGATCACATCTCCTCCAAGAAATACCAGGTTTCCAACTTCAAATAGGACCTTTTCACCCACAAATACCTCTTTTATCCCCAAAAGAGGACAGTTTCTTCCAGAAATGCCACATTTCTCCAAAATATATCACATCTTCTCCAAGAAATAACTGGTTTCCCCCTTCAAATACAAAGTTTTCACCCCCAAACACCTGATTTATCCCCAAAAGAGGACAGTTTCTTCCTGAAATGCCACATTTCTCCCAAATATACCACATCTTCTCCAAGAAATGCCAGGTTTCCCCCTTCAAATAGGACCTTTTCACCCACAAGTACCTCTTTTATCCCCAAAAGAGGACAGTTTCTTCAAGAAATGCCACATTTCTCCCAAATATATCACATCTTCTCCAAGAAATACCAGGTTTCCCCCTTCAAATAGGACCTTTTCACCCACAAATACCTCTTTTATCCCCAAAAGAGGACAGTTTCTTCCAGAAATGCCACATTTCTCCCAAATAGATCACATCTTCTCCAAGAAATACCACGTTTCCCCCTGGAAATAGGACCTTTTCAGCCACAAATACCACTTTTATCCCCAAAATAGGACATTTTCTTCCAGAAATGCCACATTTCTCCCAAACATATCACATCTTCTCCAAGAAATACCACGTTTCCCGTTCAAATAGGACCTTTTCACCCACAAATACCTCTTTTATCCCCAAAATAGGGCAGTTTCTTCCAGAAAGGCCACATTTCTCCCAAACATATCACATCTTCTCCAAGAAATACCAGGTTTCCCACTTCAAATACGACCTTTTCACCCACAAATACCTCTTTTATCCCCAAAATAGGACTGTTTCTTCCAGACATGCCACATTTCTCCCAAATATATCACATCTTCTCCAAGAAATACCAGGATTCCTCCTGAAAGAGGACCTTTTCTCCCTCAAATACCAGCCTTCTCCCCCCAAATAGGACAGTTTCTTCCAGAAATGCCACATTTCTCCCAAATATATCACATCTTCTCCAAGAAATACCAGCTTTCCCCCTTCAAATAGGACCTTATCACCCACAAATACCACTTTTATCCCCAAAAGAAGACAGTTTCTTCCACAAAGGCCACATTTCTCCCAAACATATCACATCTTCTCCAAGAAATACCAGGTTTCCCCCTTCAAATAGGACCTTTTCACCCACAAAAAATTCTTTTATCCCCAAAAGAGGACAGTTTCTGCCAGAAATGCCACATTTCTCCCAAATATATCACATCTTCTCCAAGAAATACCAGGTTTCCCCCTTCAAATAGGACCTTTTCACCCTCAAATACCTCTTTTATCCCTCAAATAGGACAGTTTCTTCCAGACATGCCACATTTCTCCCAAATAGATCACATCTTCTCCAAGAAAAACCAGGATTCCTCCTGAAAGAGGACCTTTTCTCCCACAAATACCAGCCTTCTCCCCCAAAATAGGACAGTTTCTTCCAGAAATGCCACATTTCTCCCAAACATATCACATCTTCTCCAAGAAATACCACGTTTCCCCCTTCAAATAGGACCTTTTCACCCACAAATACCTGTTATATCCCCGTAAGAGGACAGTTTCTTCCAGAAATGGCATATTTCTCCCAAATATATCACCTCTTCTCCAAGAAAAACCAGGTTTCCCCCTTCAAATAGGACCTTTTCACCCACAAATACCTGTTTTATCCCCAAAATAGGACAGTTTCTTCCAGACATGCCACATTTCTCCCAAATATATCACATCTTCTCCAAAAAATACCAGCTTTCCCCCTTCAAATAGGACCTTTTCACCCACAAATACCTGTTTTATCCCCAAAACAGGACAGTTTCTTCCAGAAATGCCACATTTCTCCCAAATAGATCACATCTTCTCCAAGAAATACCAGCTTTCCCCCTTCAAATAGGACCTTTTCACCCACAAATACCTCCTTTATCCCCAGAAGAGGACAGTTTCTTCCAGACATGCCACATTTCTCCCTAATAGATCACATCTTCTCCAAGAAATACCAGGTTTCCAACTTCAAATAGGACCTTTTCACCCACAAATACCTCTTTTATCCCCAGAAGAGGACAGTTTCTTCCAGAAATGCCACATTTCTCCAAAATATATCACATCTTCTCCAAGAAATAACTGGTTTCCCCCTTCAAATACAAAGTTTTCACCCCCAAACACCTGTTTTATCCCCAAAAGAGGACAGTTTCTTCCTGAAATGCCACATTTCTCCCAAATATACCACATCTTCTCCAAGAAATACCAGGTTTCCCCCTTCAAATAGGACCTTTTCACCCACAAGTACCTATTTTATCCCCAAAAGAGGACAGTTTCTTCAAGAAATGCCACATTTCTCCCAAATATATCACATCTTCTCCAAGAAATACCAGGTTTCCCCCTTGTAATAAGACCTTTTCTCCCACAAATACCTCTTTTATCCCCAAAAGAGGACAGTTTCTTCCAGAAATGCCACATTTCTCCCAAATATATCATATCTTCTCCAAGAAATGCCACGTTTCCCCCTTCAAATAGGACCTTTTCACCCACAAATACCTCTTTTATCCCCAAAAGAGGACAGTTTCTTCCAGAAATGCCACATTTCTCCCAAATAGATCACATCTTCTCCAAGAAATACCAGGTTTCCCCCTTGAAATAGGACCTTATCACCCACAAATACCACTTTTATCCCCAAAAGAGGACATTTTCTTCCAGAAATGCCACATTTCTCCCAAACATATCACATCTTCTCCAAGAAATACCACGTTTCCCGTTCAAATAGGACCTTTTCACCCACAAATACCTCTTTTATCCCCAAAATAGGGCAGTTTCTTCCAGAAAGGCCACATTTCTCCCAAATAGATCACATCTTCTCCAAGAAATACCAGGTTTCCCACTTCAAATACGACCTTTTCACCCACAAATACCTCTTTTATCCCCAAAATAGGACTGTTTCTTCCAGACATGCCACATTTCTCCCAAATAGATCACATCTTCTCCAAGAAATACCAGGATTCCTCCTGAAAGAGGACCTTTTCTCCCTCAAATACCAGCCTTCTCCCCCCAAATAGGACAGTTTCTTCCAGAAATGCCACATTTCTCCCAAATATATCACATCTTCTCCAAGAAATACCAGCTTTCCCCCTTCAAATAGGACCTTATCACCCACAAATACCACTTTTATCCCCAAAAGAAGACAGTTTCTTCCACAAAGGCCACATTTCTCCCAAACATATCACATCTTCTCCAAGAAATACCAGGTTTCCCCCTTCAAATAGGACCTTTTCACCCACAAAAAATTCTTTTATCCCCAAAAGAGGACAGTTTCTGCCAGAAATGCCACATTTCTCCCAAATATATCACATCTTCTCCAAGATACACCAGGTTTCCCCCTTCAAATAGGACCTTTTCAACCACAAATACCTCTTTTATCCCTCAAACAGGACAGTTTCTTCCAGACATGCCACATTTCTCCCAAATAGATCACATCTTCTCCAAGAAATACCAGGATTCCTCCTGAAAGAGGACCTTTTCTCCCACAAATACCAGCCTTCTCCCCCAAAATAGGACAGTTTCTTCCAGAAATGCCACATTTCTCCCAAACATATCACATCTTCTCCAAGAAATACCACGTTTCCCCCTTCAAATAGGACCTTTTCACCCACAAATACCTGTTATATCCCCGTAAGAGGACAGTTTCTTCCAGAAATGGCATATTTCTCCCAAATATATCACCTCTTCTCCAAGAAATACCAGGTTTCCCCCTTCAAATAGGACCTTTTCACCCACAAATACCTCTTTTATCCCCAAAAGAGGACAGTTTCTTCCAGAAATGCCACATTTCTCCCAAATATATCACATCTTCTCCAAGAAATACCAGGTTTCCCCGTTCAAATAGGACCTTTTCACCCACAAATACCTCTTTTATCCCCAAAATAGGACAGTTTCTTCCAGTAATGCCACATTTCTCCCAAATAGATCACATCTCCTTCAGGAAATACCAGCTTTCCCCCTTGAAATAGGACCTTTTCTCCCACAAATACCTGTTTTACCCCAAAAGAGGACACTTTCTTCCAGAAATGCCACATTTCTCCCAAATAGATCACATCTTCTCCAAGAAATACCAGGTTTCCCCCTTCAAATAGCACCTTTTCACCCACAAATACCGCTTTTATCCCCAAAAGAGGACATTTTCTTCCAGAAATGCCGCATTTCTCCCAAATAGATCATATCTTCTCCAAGAAATACCAGGTTTCCCCCTTCAAATAGGGCCTTTTCTCCCACAAATACCTGTTTTAACCCCAAAAGAGGACCGTTTCTTCCAGACATGCCACATTTCTCCCAAATAGATCACATCTTCTCCAAGAAATACCAGGTTTCCCCCTTCAAATAGGACCTTTTCTCCATGAAATACCTCTTTTATCCCCAAAAGAGGACAGTTTCTTCCAGAAATGGCCACATTTCTCCCAAACATATCACATCTCCTCCAAGAAATACCAGGATTCCTCCTGAAATAAGACCTTTTCTCCCACATATACCAGCCTTCTCCCCCCAAACAGGACATTTTCTTCCAGACATGCCACATTTCTCCCAAATATATCACATCTTCTCCAAGAAATACCACGTTTTCCCCTTCAAATAGGACCTTTTCACCCACAAATACCTCTTTTATCCCCAAAAGAGGACAGTTTCTTCCGGAAAAGCCACATTTCTCCCAAATAGATCACATCTTCTCCAAGAAATACCACGTTGCCCCCTTCAAATAGGACCTTTTCACCCACAAATACCTCTTTTATCCCCAAAAGAGGACAGTTTCTTCCAGACATGCCACATTTCTCCCAAATAGATCACATCTTCTCCAAGAAATACCAGCTTTCCCCCTTCAAATAGGACCTTTTCACCCACAAATACCTCTTTTATCCCCAAAAGAGGACAGTTTCCTCCAGAAAGGCCACATTTCTCCCAAACATATCACATCTTCTCCAAGAAATACCAGGATTCCTCCTGAAATAGGACCTTTTCTCCCACAACTACGAGCCTTCTCCCCCCAACTAGGACATTTTCTTCCAGACATGCCACATTTCTCCCAAATATATCACATCTTCTCCAAGAAATACCAGGTTTTCCCCTGGAAATAGGACCTTTTCACCCACACATACCTCTTTTATCCCCAAAAGAGGACAGTTTCTTCCAGGAATGCCACATTTCTCCCAAATATATCACATCTTCTCCAAGAAATACCAGGGTTCCCCCTTCAAATAGGACCTTTTCACCCACAAATACCTCTTTTATCCCTCAAATAGGACAGTTTCTTCCAGAAATGCCACATTTCTCCCAAATATATCACATCTTCTCCAAGAAATACCAGCTTTCCCCCTTCAATTAGGACCTTTTCACCCACAAATACCTCTTTTATCCCCAAAAGAGGACAGTTTCTTCCGGAAAGGCCACATTTCTCCCAAATAGATCACATCTTCTCCAAGAAATACCAGGTTTCCCACTTCAAATAGGACCTTTTCACCCGCTAATACCAGGCTTCTCCCCCCAAATAGGACATTTTCTTCCAGAAATGCCACATTTCTCCCAAATATATCACATCTTCTCCAAGAAATACCAGGATTCCTCCTGAAATACGACCTTTTCACCCACAAATACCTCTTTTATACCCAAAAGAGGACAGTTTCTTCCAGACATGCCACATTTCTCCCAAATATAGCACATCTTCTCCAAGAAATACCAGGTTTCCCACTTCAAATAGGACCTTTTCACTAACTAATACCAGGCTTCTCCCCCAAAATTGGACATTTTCTTCCAGAAATGCCACATTTCTCCCAAATATATCACATCTTCTCCAAGAAATACCAGGGTTCCCCCTTCAAATACGACCTTGTCACCAACAAATACCTCTTTTATCCCCAAAAGAGGACAGTTTCTTCCAGACATGCCAGATTTCTCCCAAATATATCACATCTTCTCCAAGAAATACCAGGTTTCCCCCTGGAAATAGGACCTTTTCTCCCACAACTACGAGCCTTCTCCCCCCAAATAGTACAGTTTCTTCCAGAAATGCCAGATTTCTCCCAAATAGATCACATCTTCTCCAAGAAATACCAGCTTTCCCCCTTCAAATAGGACCTTATCACCCACAAATACCTCTTTTGTCCCCAAAATAGAACAGTTACGTCCAGAAATGCCACATTTCTCCCAAACATATCACATCTCCTCCAAGAAATACCAGGTTTCCTCCTTGAAATAGGACCTTTTCACCCACAAATACCTCTTGTATCCCCAAAAGAGGACATTTTCTTCCAGAAATGCCACATTTCTCCCAAATATATCACATCTTCTCCAAGAAATACCAGGTTTCCCTCTTCAAATAGGACCTTTTCACCCACAAATACCTCTTTTATCCCCCAAATAGGACAGTTTCTTCCAGACATGCCACATTTCTCCCAAATATATCACATCTTCTCCAAGAAACACCAGGTTTCCCCCTTCAAATAGGACCTTTTCACCCACAAATACCTCTTTTATCCCCAAAAGAGGACAGTTTCTTCCAGACATGCCACATTTCTCCCAAATATATCACATCTTCTCCAAGAAATACCAGGTTTCCCCCTTCAAATAGGACCTTTTCACCCACAAATACCTGTTTTATCCCCAGAAGAGGACAGTTTCTTCCAGAAATGCCACATTTCTCCCAAATAGATCACATCTTCTCCAAGAAATACCAGGTTTCCCCCTTCAAATACAACGTTTTCACCCACAAATACCTGTTTTATCCCTAAAAGAGGACAGTTTCTTCCAGAAATGCCACATTTCTCCCAAATATATCACATCTTCTCCAAGAAATACCAGGATTCCCCTTCAAATAGGACCTTTTCACCCACAGATACCTGTTTTATCCCCCAAAATAGGACAGTTTCTTCCAGACATGCCACATTTCTCCCAAATATATCACATCTTCTCCAAGAAATACCACGTTTCCCTCTTCAAATAGGACCTTTTCAACCACAAATACCTCTTTTATCCCCAAAAGAGGACAGTTTCTTCCAGAAATGCCACATTTCTCCCAAATAGATCACATCTTCTCCAAGAAATACCAGGTTTCCCTCTTCAAATAGGACCTTTTCAACCACAAATACCTCTTTTATCCCCAAAAGAGGACAGTTTCTTCCAGACATGCCACATTTCTACCAAATAGATCACATCTTCTCCAAGAAATACCAGCTTTCCCCTTTCAAATAGGACCTTTTCACCCACTAATACCAGGATTCTCCCCTCAAATAGGACATTTTCTTCCAGAAATGCCACATTTCTCCCAAATATATCACATCTTCTCCAAGAAATACCAGGTTCCCCCTTCAAATAGGAAATTTTCACCCACAAATACCTGTTTTATCCCCAAAAGAGGACAGTTTCTTCCAGACATGCCACATTTCTCCCAAATAGATCACATCTTCTCCAAGAAATACCAGGGTTCCCCCTTCAAATAGGACCTTTTCACCCACAAATACCTCTTTTATCCCCAAAAGAGGACAGTTTCTGCAAGAAAGGCCACATTTCTCCCAAATAGATCACATCTCCTCCAAGAAATACCAGGATTCCTCCTGAAATAGGACCTTTTCTCCCACAAATACCAGCCTTCTCCCCCCAAATAGGACATTTTCTTCCAGACATGCCACATATCACCCAAATATATCTCATCTTCTCCAAGAAATACCACGTTGCCCCCTTCAAATAGGACCTTTTCACCTACAAATACCTCTTTTATCCCCAAAATAGAACAGTTTCTTCCAGAAATGCCACATTTCACCCAAACATATCACATCTTCTCCAAGAAATACCAGGATACCCCCTTCAAATAGGACCTTTTCACCCACAAGTACCTGTTTTATCCCCAAAATAGGACAGTTTCTTCCTGACATGCCACATTTCTCCCAAACATATCACATCTCCTCCAAGAAATACCAGCTTTCCCCCTTCAAATAGGACCTTTTCTCCCACAAATACCAGCATTTTCCCCCCAAAAGAGGACATTTTCTTCCAGAAATGCCACATTTCTCCCAAATAGATCACATCTTCTCCAAGAAATACCAGGTTTTCCCCTAGAAATAGGACCTTTTCACCCACAAATACCTCTTTTATCCCCAAAATAGGACAGTTTCTTCCAGAAATGCCACATTTCTCCCAATTATATCACATCTCCAAGAAATACCAGGTTTCCTCCTGAAATAGGACCCTGTCACCCCCAGATTCCTGTTTTATCCCTTTGTTCCGAGCGACTTTTCGTTTTGTAGTGTTTATCCGATGCTACACTTCAGCATTCTGTGACGAATAAAATAGAAGAGGAAAGCCACACTAATGAGGCAGCTAGAAGGTCCAGTAGCCACAAACATTGTGCTTTCAGGGAGGATGTTCCAGAAAGTCGAGAGTTGTGGCTTGTTTCCTGCGGAGAAAAATACCCCTGTTTTCAGGCAATGCTGGACGCTGAATTCGCACCTTCTCGGCATTTCAATACCGCTCCTTCGCTCTCGTGTCTCGAACGCGGCACCTGCTCTGAACCGCTCCGGAGAGTCTGCAGTTGCTGTCCGGTCCATCGCGGTTCTGCCCGAGTGCCGCTTGCAGCATTCAGCAGCGGTCTCGTTTCTCTCGGATGCCGGGAAAGAGCGACTTCAGCCGGATGCTTTGCTCCGACGAGTGAGCGGCTTCTTCTGCGCACATCGCAATGGAGCTCTTCTGACTTCTCCTTCTGTGCATGCAGAATGCACTACGCTTCTCTCTCATTCTTATCCCTTTCTTCCGAGCGACATTTCGTTTTGGAGTGTTTATCCGATGCTACACTTCAGCATTATGTGACGAATAGAGTAGAAGTGGAAACCACACTAATAAGGCAGCTAGAAGTTCGAGGAGCGACACACGTAGTGCTTTCAGGGAGGACGTTCCAGAAAGTCGAGAGTTGTGGCTTCTTTCCTGCGGAGAAAAAAGCCCCTGTTTTCAGGCAATGCTGGACGCTGAATTCGCTCCTTCTCGGCATTTCAATACCGCTCCTTCGCTCTCGTGGCTCGAAAGCGGCACTCGCTCTGAACCGCTCCGGAGAGTCTGCAGTTGCTGTCCGGTCCATCGCGGTTCTGCCCGAGTGCCGCTTGCAGCCTTCAGCAGCGCTCTCGTTTCTCTCGGATGCCGGGAAAGAGCGACTTCAGCCGGATGCTTTGCTCCGACGAGTGAGCGGCTTCTTCTGCGCACATCGCAAAGGAGAGCTTCTGACTTCTCCATGTGTCCATGCAGAATGCACTACGCTTCTCTCTCATTCTTATCCCTTTTTCCGTGCGACATTTCGTTTTGGAGTGTTTATCCGATGCTACACTTCAGCATTCTGTGACGAATAAAATAGAAGAGAAAAGCCCCACTAATACGGCAGCTAGAAGTTCGAGGAGCAACGCACGTAGTGCTTTCAGGGAGGACGTTCCAGAAAGTCGAGAGTTGTGGCTTCTTTCCTGCGGAGAAAAAAGCCCCTGTTTTCAGGCAATGCTGGACGCTGAATTCGCTCGTTCTCGGCATTTCAATACCGCTCCTTCGCTCTCGTGGCTCGAAAGCGGCACTCGCTCTGAACCGCTCCGGAGAGTCTGCAGTTGCTGTCCGGTCCATCGCGGTTCTGCCCGAGTGCCGCTTGCAGCCTTCAGCAGCGCTCTCGTTTCTGGCGGATGCCGGGAAAGAGCGACTTCAGCCGGCATAGGAATGCCGCTCCTTAGCCCTCGTGGCTCGAAAGCGGCTTTTGCGCTGAACCACACCGGACAGTCTGCAGTTGCAGACTACTGAATAGCCGGAAAACAGGGGGTTTTTTCTCCGCAGGAAAGAAGCCACAACTCTCGACTTTCTGGAACGTCCTCCCTGAAAGCACTTCGTGTGTCGCTCCTCGAACTTCTAGCTGCCTTATTAGTGGGGCTTTTCCCTTCTTCTCTATTCGTCACAGAATGCTGAAGTGTAGCATCGGATAAACACTCCAAAACGAAATGTCGCTCGGAAAAAGGGATAAGAATGAGAGAGAAGCGTAGTGCATTCTGCATGGACAGAAGGAGAAGTCAGAAGCTCTCCATTGCGATGTGCGCAGAAGAAGCCGCTCACTTGCCTGAGAAAAGCATCCGGCTGAAGTCGCTCTTTCCCGGCATCCGCCAGAAACGAGAGCGCTGCTGAAGGCTGCAAGCGGCACTCGGGCAGAACCGCGATGGACCGGACAGCAACTGCAGACTCTCCGGAGCGGTTCAGAGCGAGTGCCGCTTTCGAGCCACGAGAGCGAAGGAGCGTTATTCCTATGCCGAGAAGATGCGAATTCAGCCTACTGCATTGCCTGAAAACAGGGGTATTTTTCTCCGAAGGAAAGAAGCCACAACTCTCGACTTTCTGGAACGTCCTCCCTGAAAGCACAACGTGTGTGGCTTCTGGAGCTTCTAGGTGCCTTATTAGTGGGGCTTTTCTCTTCTACTCTATTCGTCACAGAATGCTGAAGTGTAGCATCGGATAAACACTCCAAAACGAAATGTCGCTCGGAAGGAAGGGATAAGAATGAGAGAGAAGCGTAGTGCATTCTGCATGGACACATGGAGAAGTCAGAAGCGCTCCTTTGCGATGTGCGCAGAAGAAGCCGCTCACTCGTCGGAGCAAAGCATCCGGCTGAAGTCGCTCTTTCCCGGCATCCGAGAGAAACGAGAGCGCTGCTGAAGGCTGCAAGCGGCACTCGGGCAGAACCGCGATGGACCGGCCAGCAACTGCAGACTCTCCGGAGCGGTTCAGCGCGAGTGCCGCTTTCGAGCCACGAGAGCGAAGGAGCGGTATTGAAATGCCGAGCAGGAGAGAATTCAGCGTCCTGCATTGCCTGAAAACAGGGGGTTTTTTCTCCGCAGGAAACAAGCCAGAACTCTCGACTTTCTGGAACGGCCTACTCGAAAGCACAACGTGAGTCGCTCCTCGAACTTCTAGCTACCTTATTAGTGGGGCTTTTCTCTTCTATTTTATTCGTCACAGAATGCTGAAGTGTAGCATCGGATAAACACTCCAAAACGAAAAGTCGCTCGGAAAAAAAGGGATAAAACAGGAATCTGTGGGAGACAAGGTCCTATTTCAGGAGGAAACCAGGTATTTCTTGGAGAGGTGATATATTTGGGAGAAATGTGGCATTTCTGGAAGAAACTGTCCTCTTTTGGGGATAAAACAGGTATTTGTGGGTGAAAAGGTCCTATTTGAAGGGGGAAAGCTGGCAATTCTTGGAGAAGTGTGATCTATTTAGGAGAAATGTGGCCTTTCTGGAAGAAACTGTCCTCTTTTGGGGATAAAAGAGGTATTTGTGGGTGAAAAGGTCCTATTTGAAGGGGGAAACGTGGTATTTCATGGAGAAGATGTGATATATTTGGGAGAAATGTGGCATTTCTGGAAGAAGCTGTCATCTTTTGGGGATAAAAGAGGTATTTGTGGGTGAAAAGGTCCTATTTGAAGGGGGAAACCTGGTATTTCTTGGAGAAGATGTGATCTATTTGGGAGAAATCTGGCATTTCTGGAAGAAACTGTCCTATTTTGGGGATAAAACAGGTATTTGTGGGTGAAAATTTCCTATTTGAAGGGGGAAACCTGGAATTTCTTGGAGAAGATACGATCTATATGGGAGAAATGTGGCATTTCTGGAAGAAACTGTCCTCTTTTGGGGATAAAACAGGTATTTGTGGGTGAAAAGGTCCTATTTGAAGGGGGAAACGTGGTATATCTTGGAGAAGATGTGATATATTTGGGAGAAATGTGGCGTTTCTGGAAGAATATGTTCAATTTGAGGGATAAAACAGGTATTTGTGGTTGAAAAGGTCCTATTTGAAGGGGGAAAGCTGGTATTTCTTGGAGAAGATGTGGTATATTTTGGAGAAATGTGGCATGTCTGGAAGAAACTGTCCTATTTTGGGGATAAAACAGGTATTTGTGGGTGAAAAGGTCCTATTTGAAGGGGGAAACGTGGTATTTCTTGGAGAAGATGTGGTATATTTGGGAGAAATGTGGCATTTCTGGAAGAAACTGTCCTCTTTTGGGGATAAAACAGGTATTTGTGGGTGAAAACGTTGTATTTGAAGGGGGAAACCTGTTATTTCTTGGAGAAGATGTGATATATTTGGGAGAGATGTGGCATGTCTGGAAGAAACTGTCCTATTTTGGGGATAAAACAGGTATTTGTGGCTGAAAAGGTCCTAATTGAAGGGGGAAACCTGGTATTTGTTGGAGAAGATGTGATATATTTGGGAGAAATGTGGCATGTCTGGAAGAAACTGTCCTCTTTTGGGGTTAAAACAGGTATTTGTGGGTGAAAACGTTGTATTTGAAGGGGGAAAGCTGGTATTTCTTGGAGAAGATGTGGTATATTTGGGAGAAATGAGGCATTTCTGGAAGAAACTGTCCTCTTTTGGGGATAAAACAGGTATTTGTGGCTGAAAAGGTCGTATTTGAAGGGGGAAACCTGGTATTTCTTGGAGAAGATGTGATATATTTGGGAGAAATGTGGCATTTCAGGAAGAAACTGTCCTATTTGGGGGATAAAACAGGTATTTGTGGGAGAAAAGGTCCTATTTGAAGGGGGAAAGCTGGTATTTCTTGGAGAAGATGTGATCTATTTCGGAGAAATGTGGCCTTTCTGGAAGAAAATGTCCAATTAGGGGGGAGAAGGCTGGTAGTTTTGGGTGAGAAGGTCCTATTTCAGGAGGAATCCTGGTATTTCTTGGAGAAGATGTGATATATTTGGGAGAAATGTGGCATTTCTGGAAGAAAATGTCCAATTTGGGGGGAGAAGGCTGGTAGTTTTGGGTGAGAAGGTCCTATTTCAGGAGGAATCCTGGCATTTCTTGGAGAAGATGTGATATATTTGGGAGAAATGTGGCCTTTCCGGAAGAAACTGTCCTCTTTTGGGGATAAAAGAGGTATTTGTGGTTGAAAAGGTCCTATTTCCCCGGGGAAACCTGGTATTTCTTGGAGAAGATGTGATATATTTGTGAGAAATGTGGCATTTCTGGAAGAAAATGTCCTCTTTTGGGGATAAAAGAGGTATTTCAAGGAGAAAAGGTCCTATTTGAAGGGGGAAACGTGGTATTTCTTGGAGAAGATGTGGTATATTTGGGAGAAATGTGGCATGTCTGGAAGAATATGTTCAATTTGAGGGATAAAACAGGTATTTGTGGTTGAAAAGGTCCTATTTGAAGGGGGAAAGCTGGTATTTCTTGGAGAAGATGTGGTATATTTGGGAGAAATGTGGCATGTCTGGAAGAAACTGTCCTCTTTTGGGGATAAAACAGGTATTTGTGGGTGAAAAGGTCCTATTTGAAGGGGGAAACCTGGTATTTCTTGGAGAAGATGTGCTATATTTTGGAGAAATGAGGCATTTCTGGAAGAAAATGTCCTATTTTGGGGATAAAAGAGGTATTTGTGTGTGAAAATTTCCTATCTGAAGGGGGAAACCTGTTATTTCTTGGAGAAGATGTGATATATTTGGGAGAAATGTGGCATTTCTGGAAGAAACTGTCCTATTTTGGGCATAAAACAGGTATTTGTGGTTGAAAAGGTCCTATTTGAAGGGGGACTCCTGGTATTTCTTGGAGAAGATGTGATATATTTGGGAGAAATCTGGCCTTTCTGGAAGAATATGTTCAATTTGAGGGATAAAACAGGTATTTGTGGTTGAAAAGGTCCTATTTGAAGGGGGAAACGTGGTATTTCTTGGAGAAGATGTGATATATTTGGGAGAAATCTGGCCTGTCTGGAAGAAACTGTCCTCTTTTGGGGATAAAACAGGTATTTGTGGGTGAAAAGGTCCTATTTGAAGGGGGAATCCTGGTATTTCTTGGAGGAGGTGTGGTATACTTGGGAGAAATGTGGCATTTCTGGAAGAAGCTGTCCTCTTTTGGGGATAAAAGAGGTATTTGTGGGTGAAAAGGTCCTATTTGAAGGGGGAACCCTGGTATTTCTTGGAGAAGATGTGATATATTTGGGAGAAATGTGGCCTTTCTGGCAGAAACTGTCCTATTTGGGGGATAAAACAGGTATTTGTGGGAGAAAAGGTCCTATTTGAAGGGGGAAAGCTGGTATTTCTTGGAGGAGATGTGATCTATATGGGAGAAATGTGGCCTTTCTGGAAGAAAATGTCCAATTTGGGGGGAGAAGGCTGGTAGTTTTGGGTGAGAAGGTCCTATTTCAGGAGGAATCCTGGTATTTCTTGGAGAAGATGTGATCTATTTGGGAGAAATGTGGCATTTCTGGAAGAAAATGTCCAATTTGGGGGGAGAAGGCTGGTAGTTTTGGGTGAGAAGGTCCTATTTCAGGAGGAATCCTGGCATTTCTTGGAGAAGATGTGATATATTTGGGAGAAATGTGGCATTTCCGGAAGAAACTGTCCTCTTTTGGGGATAAAAGAGGTATTAGTGGTTGAAAAGGTCCTATTTGAAGGGGGGAAACCTGTTATTTCTTGGAGAAGATGTGATATATTTGGGAGAAATGTGGCATTTCTGGAAGAAACTGTCCTCTTTTCGGGATAAAAGTGGAATTTCATGGAGAAAAGGTCCTAATTCAAGGGGGAAACCTGGTATTTCTTCGAGAAGAGGTGATATATTTGGGAGAAATGTGGCATTTCTGGAAGAAACTGTCGTATTTTGGGCATAAAACAGGTATTTGTGGGTGAAAAGGTCCTATTTGAAGGGGGAAACGTGGTATTTCTTGGAGAAGATGTGATATATTTGGGAGAAATGTGGCATTTCTGGAAGAAACTGTCCTATTTGGGGGGAGAAGCCTGGTATTAGTGGGTGAGAAGGTCCTATTTCAGGAGGAATCCTGGTATTTCTTGGAGAAGATGTGATATATTTGGGAGAAATGTGGCATTTCTGGAAGAAACTGTCCTCTTCTGGGGATAAAAGAGGTATTTGTGGGTGATAAGGTCCTATTTGAAGGGGGAAAGCTGGTATTTCTTGGAGAAGATGTGATCTATTTGGGAGAAATGTGGCATTTCTGGAAGAAACTGTCCTCTTTTGGGGATAAAACAGGTATTTGTGGTTGAAAAGGTCCTATTTGAAGGGGGAACCCTGGTATTTCTGGAGAAGATGTGATATATTTGGGAGAAATGTGGCATGTCTGGAAGAAACTGTCCTCTTTTGGGGATAAAAGAGGTATGTGTGGATGAAAAGGTCCTATTTGAAGGGGGAAAGCTGGTATTTCTTGGAGAAGATGTGATATATTTGGGAGAAATGTGGCATGTCTGGAAGAAAATGTCCTATTTGGGGGGAGAAGGCTGGTACTTGTGGGAGAAAAGGTCCTATTTCAGGAGGAATCCTGGTATTTCTTGGAGGAGATGTGATATGTTTGGGAGAAATTTGCCATTTCTGGAAGAAACTGTCCTCTTTTGGGGATAAAACAGGTATTTGTGGGTGAAAAGGTCCTATTTGAAGGGGGAAAGCTGGTATTTCTTGGAGAAGATGTGATATGTTTGGGAGAAATCTGGCATTTCTGGAAGAAACTGTCCTCTTTTGGGGATAAAAGAGGTATTTGTGGGTGAAAATTTCCTATTTGAAGGGGGAAACCTGGAATTTCTTGGAGAAGATATGATCTATTTGGGAGAAATGTGGCATTTCTGGAAGAAACTGTCCTCTTTTGGGGATAAAACAGGTATTTGTGGGTGAAAAGGTCCTATTTGAAGGGGGAAACCTGGTATATCTTGGAGAAGATGTGATATATTTGGGAGAAATGTGGCATTTCTGGAAGAATATGTTCAATTTGAGGGATAAAACAGGTATTTGTGGTTGAAAAGGTCCTATTTGAAGGGGGAAAGCTGGTATTTCTTGGAGAAGATGTGATATATTTGGGAGAAATGTGGCATGTCTGGAAGAAACTGTCCTATTTTGGGGATAAAACAGGTATTTGTGGGTGAAAAGGTCCTATTTGAAGGGGGAAACGTGGTATATCTTGGAGAAGATGTGGTATATTTGGGAGAAATGTGGCATTTCTGGAAGAAACTGTCCTCTTTTGGGGTTAAAACAGGTATTTGTGGGTGAAAACGTTGTATTTGAAGGGGGAAAGCTGGTATTTCTTGGAGAAGATGTGATCTATTTGGGAGAAATGTGGCATTTCTGGAAGAAAATGTCCAATTTGGGGGGAGAAGGGTGGTAGTTTTGGGTGAGAAGGTCCTATTTCAGGAGGAATCCTGGCATTTCTTGGAGAAGATGTGATATATTTGGGAGAAATGTGGCATGTCAGGAAGAAACTGTCCTCTTTTGGGGATAAAAGAGGTAGTAGTGGTTGAAAAGGTCCTATTTGAAGGGGGAAACCTGGTATTTCTTGGAGAAGATGTGATATATTTGGGAGAAATGTGGCATTTCTGGAAGAAAATGTCCTCTTTTGGGGATAAAAGAGGTATTTCATGGAGAAAAGGTCCTAATTGAAGGGGGAAACGTGGTATTTCTTGGAGAAGATATGATATATTTGGGAGAAATGTGGCATTTCTGGAAGAAACTGTCGTATTTTGGGCATAAAACAGGTATTTGTGGTTGAAAAGGTCCTATTTGAAGGGGGAAACCTGGTATTTGTTGGAGAAGATGTGATCTATTTGGGAGAAATGTGGCATTTCTGGAAGAAACTGTCCTCTTTTGGGGATAAAACAGGTATTTGTGGGTGAAAACGCTGTATGTGAAGGGGGAAACCTGGTATTTCTTGGAGAAGATGTGATCTATTTGGGAGAAATGTGGCCTTTCTGGAAGAAAATGTCCAATTTGTGGGGAGAAGGCTGGTAGTTTTGGGTGAGAAGGTCCTATTTCAGGAGGAATCCTGGTATTTCTTGGAGAAGATGTGATATATTTGGGAGAAATGTGGCATGTCTGGAAGAAAATGTCCTCTTTTGGGGATAAAACAGGTATTTCATGGAGAAAAGGTCCTATTTGAAGTGGGAAAGCTGGTATTTCTTGGAGAAGATGTGATCTATTTGGGAGAAATGTGGCATTTCCGGAAGAAACTGTCCTCTTTTGGGGATAAAAGAGGTATTTGTGGGTGAAAAGGTCCTATTTGAAGGGGGAAACGTGGTATTTCTTGGAGAAGATGTGATCTATTTGGGAGAAATGTGGCATGTCTGGAAGAAACTGTCCTCTTTTGGGGATAAAAGAGGTATTTGTGGGTGAAAAGGTCCTATTTGAAGGGGGAAACCTGGTATTTCTTGGAGAAGATGTGATCTATTTGGGAGAAATGAGGCATTTCTGGAAGAAAATGTCCAATTTGTGGGGAGAAGGCTGGTAGTTGTGGGTGAGAAGGTCCCATTTCAGGAGGAATCCTGGTATTTCTTGGAGAAGATGTGATCTATTTGGGAGAAATGTGGCATTTCTGGAAGAAACTGTCCTCTTTTGGGGAGAAAACAGGTATTTGTGGGTGAAAACGTTGTATTTGAAGGGGGAAACCTGGTATTTCTTGGAGAAGATATGATATATTTGGGAGAAATGTGGCATTTCTGGAAGAAACTGTCCTATTTTGGGGATAAAACAGCTATTTGTGGGTGAAAAGGTCCTATTTGAAGGGGGAAACGTGGTATATCTTGGAGAAGATGTGATATATTTGGGAGAAATGTGGCATTTCTGGAAGAATATGTTCAATTTGAGGGATAAAACAGGTATTTGTGGTTGAAAAGGTCCTATTTGAAGGGGGAAACCTGGTATTTCTTGGAGAAGATGTGATATATTTGGGAGAAATGTGGCATGTCTTGAAGAATCTGTCCTATTTTGGGGATAAAACAGGTATTTGTGGGTGAAAAGGTCCTATTTGAAGGTGGACACCTGGTATTTCTTGGAGAAGATGTGGTATATTTGGGAGAAATGTGGCATTTCTGGAAGAAACTGTCCTATTTGGGGGATAAAACAGGTATTTGTGGGTGAAAACGTTGTATTTGAAGGGGGAAACCTGATATTTCTTGGAGAAGATGTGATATATTTGGGAGAAATGTGGCATTCCTGGAAGAAACTGTCCTATTTTGGGGATAAAAGAGGTATTTGTGGGTGAAAAGGTCCTATTTGAAGGGGGAAACCTGGTATTTCTTGGAGAAGATGTGATATATTTGGGAGAAATGTGGCATTTCTGGAAGAAACTGTCCTATTTTGGGGATAAAAGAGGTATTAGTGGTTGAAAAGGTCCTATTTGAAGGGGGAAACCTGGTATTTCTTGGAGAAGATGTGATATATTTGGGAGAAATGTGGCATTTCTGGAAGAAACTGTCCTCTTTTGGGATAAAAGAGGTATTAGTGGTTGAAAAGGTCCTATTTGAAGGGGGAAACCTGGTATTTCTTGGAGAAGATGTGATATATTTGGGAGAAATGTGGCATGTCAGGAAGAAACTGTACTCTTTTGCGGATAAAACAGGTATTTGTGGGAGAAAAGGTCCTATTTGAAGGGGGAAAGCAGGTATTTCTTGGAGAAGATGTGATAAATTTGGGAGTAATGTGGTATGTCTGGAAGAAAATGTCCAATTTGGGGGGAGAAGGCTGATAGTTTTGGTTGAGAAGGTCCTATTTCAGGAGGAATCCTGGTATTTCTTGGAGAAGATGTGATATATTTGGGAGAAATGTGGCCTTTCCGGAAGAAACTGTCCTCTTTTGGGGATAAAATAGGTATTTGTGGGTGAAAAGGTCCTATTTGAAGGGGGAAACCTAGTATTTCTTGGAGATGATGTGATATATTTGGGAGAAATGTGGCCTTTCTGGAAGAAAATGTCCTCTTTTGGGGATAAAAGAGGTATTTCATGGAGAAAAGGTCCTAATTGAAGGGGAAAGCGTGGTATTTCTTGGAGAAGATGTGATATATTTGGGAGAAATGTGGCATTTCTGGAAGAAACTGTCCTCTTTTGGGGATAAAAGAGGTATTTGTGGGTGAAAAGGTCCTATTTGAAGGGGGAAACCTGGTATTTCTTGGAGAAGATGTGATATATTTGGGAGAAATGTGGCATTTCTGGAAGAAACTGTCCTCTTTTGGGGGGAGAAGCCTGGTATTAGTGCGTGAGAATGTCCTATTTCAGGAGGAATCCTGGTATTTCTTGGAGAAGATGTGATATATTTGGGAGAAATGTGGCATGTCAGGAAGAAACTGTCCTCTTTTGGGGATAAAAGAGGTATTTGTGGGTGAAAAGGTCCTATTTTAAGGGGGAACCCTGGTATTTCTTGGAGAAGATGTGATATATTTGGGAGAAATGTGGCATTTCTGGAAGAAACTGTCCTCTTTTGGGGATAAAACAGGTATTAGTGGGTGAAAAGGTCCTATTTGAAGGGGGAATCCTGGTATTTCTTGGAGAAGATGTGATATATTTGGGAGAAATGTGGCATGTCTGGAAGAAAATGTCCTCTTTTGGGGATAAAACAGGTATTTGTGGGTGAAAAGGTCCTATTTGAAGGGGGAACCCTGGTATTTCTTGGAGAAGATGTGATGTATTTGGGAGAAGTGTGGCATGTCAGGAAGAAACTGTCCTCTTTTGGGGATAAAAGAGGTATGTGTGGGTGAAAAGGTCCTATTTGAAGGGGGAAACCTGGTATTTCTTGGAGAAGCTGTGATCTATTTGGGAGAAATGTGGCATTTCTGGAAGAAACTGTCCTCTTTTGGGGATAAAAGAGGTATTTGTGGGTGAAAAGGTCCTATTTGAAGGGGGAAACCTGGTATTTCTTGGAGAAGATGTGATCTATTTGGGAGAAATGTGGCATTTCTGGAAGAAACTGTCCTCTTTTGGGGATAAAACAGGTATTTGTGGGTGAAAAGTTCCTATTTGAAGGGGGAAAGCTGGTATTTCTTGGAGAAGATGTGATATATTTGGGAGAAATGTGGCATTTCTGGAAGAAACTGTCCTATTTTGGGGATAAAACAGGTATTTGTGGGTGAAAAGGTCCTATTTGAAGGGGGAAACCTGGTATTTCTTGGAGAAGAGGTGATATATTTGGGAGAAATGTGGCATGTCTGGCAGAAAATGTCCAATTTGGGGGGAGAAGGCTGGTAGTTTTGGGTGAGAAGGTCCTATTTCAGGAGGAATCCTGGTATTTCTTGGCGAAGATGTGATCTATTTGGGAGAAATGTGGCCTTTCTGGAAGAAAATGTCCAAATTGGGGGGAGAAGGCTGGTAGTTTTGGGTGAGAAGGTCCTATTTCAGGAGGAATCCTGGCATTTCTTGGAGAAGATGTGATATACTTGGGAGAAATGTGGCATTACTGGAAGAAACTGTCCTCTTTTGGGGATAAAAGAGGTATTTGTGGGTGAAAAGGTCCTATTTGAAGGGGGAAACCTGGTATTTCTTGGAGAAGATATGATATATTTGGGAGAAATGTGGCATTTCTGGAAGAAACTGTCCTATTTGGGGGATAAAAGAGGTATTTGTGGGTGAAAAGGTCCTATTTGAAGGGGGAACCCTGGTATTTCTTGGAGAAGATGTGATCTATTTGGGAGAAATGTGGCATTCCTGGAAGAAACTGTCCAATTTTGGGGATAAAAGAGGTTTTTTTGGGGAAAAGGTCCTATTTGAAGGGGGAAACCTGGTATTTCTTGGAGAAGATGTGATATATTTGGGAGAAATGTGGCATTTCTGGAAGAAACTGTCGTATTTTGGGGGAGAAGGGTGGTATTTGAGGGAGAAATGTTCCTATTTCAGGAGGAATCCTGGTATTTCTTGGAGGAGATGAGATATGTTTGGGAGAAATGTGGCATGTCTGGAAGAAACTGTCCTCTTTTGGGGATAAAAGAGTTATTTGTGGGTGAAAAGTTCCTATTTGAAGGGGGAAAGCTGGTATTTCTTGGAGAAGATGTGATACATTTGGGAGAAATGTGGCATTTCTGGAAGAAAATGTCCTGTTTTGGGGATAAAACAGGTATTTGTGGGTGAAAAGGTCCTATTTGAAGGGGGAAACCTGGTATTTCTTGAAGGAGATGTGATATATTTGGGAGAAATCAGGCCTTTCTGGAAGAAACTGTCCTATTTTGGGGATAAAAGAGGTATTTGTGGGTGAAAAGGTCCTATTTGAAGGGGGAAACCTGGTATTTCTTGGAGAAGATGTGATATATTTGGGAGAAATCTGGCATTTCTGGAAGAAACTGTCCTATTTGGGGGGAGAAGCCTGCTATTAGTGGGTGAAAAGGTCCTATTTGAAGGGGGAAAGCTGGTATTTCTTGGAGAAGAGGTGATATATTTGGTAGAAATGTGCCATTTCTGGAAGAAACTGTCCTCTTTTGGGGATAAAACAGGTATTTGTGGGTGAAAAGGTCCTATTTGAAGGGGGAAACCTGGTATTTCTTGGAGAAGATGTGATATATTTGGGAGAAATCAGGCATTTCTGGAAGAAACTGTCCTATTTGGGGGATTAAAGATTTTTTTTTGTGGGTGATAAGGTCGTATTTGAAGGGTTAAACCTGGTATTTCTTGGAGAAGATGTGATCTATTTGGGAGAAATGTGGCCTTTCTGGCAGAAACTGTCCAATTTTGGGGATAAAAGAGGTATTTGTGTGTGAAAAGGTCCTAATTGAAGGGGGAAAGCTGGTATTTCTTGGAGAAGATGTGATATATTTGGGAGAAATGTGGCATTTCTGGAAGAAACTGTCCTATTTTGGGGATAAAACAGGTACTTGTGGGTGAAAAGGTCGTATTTGAAGGGGGAAAGCTGGTATTTCTTGGAGAAGATGTGATCTATTTGGGAGAAATGTGGCATTTCTGGAAGAAAATGTCCTCTTTTGGGGATAAAAGAGGTATTTCATGGAGAAAAGGTCCTAATTTAAGCGGGAAACCTGGTATTTCTTGGAGAAGATGTGATATATTTGGGAGAAATGTGGCATTTCTGGAAGAAACTGTCCTCTTTTGGGGATAAGAGAGGTATTTGTGGGTGAAAAGGTCCTATTTGAAGGAGGAAACCTGGTATTTCTTGGAGAAGATGTGATATATTTGGGAGAAATCAGGCATTTCTGGAAGAAACTGTCCTCTTTTGGGGATAAAAGAGGTATTTGTGGGTGAAAAGGTCCTATTTGAAGGGGGAAACCTGGTATTTCTTGGAGAAGATGTGATATATTTGGGAGAAATGTGGCACTTCTGGAAGAAACTGTCCTCTTTTGGGGATAAAAGAGGTATTTGTGGGTGAAAAGGTCCTATTTGAAGGGGGAAACGTGGTATTTCTTGGAGAAGATGTGATATATTTGGGAGAAATGTGGCATGTCTGGAAGAAACTGTCCTATTTGGGGGGAGAAGGGTGGTACTTGAGGAATAAAAGGTCCTATTTCAGGAGGAATCCTGGTATTTCTTGGAGGAGATGTGATATGTTTGGGAGAAATGTGGCCTTTCTGGAAGAAACTGTCCTGTTTTGGGGATAAAAGAGGTATTTGTGGGTGAAAAGGTCCTATTTGAAGGGGGAAACCTGGTATTTCTTGGAGAACATGTGATCTATTTGGGAGAAATGTGGCATGTCTGGCAGAAACTGTCCTATTTGGGGGATAAAACAGGTATTTGTGGGAGAAAAGGTCCTATTTGAAGGGGGAAAGCTGGTATTTCTTGGAGAAGATGTGATCTATTTGGGAGAAATGTGGCATTTCTGGAAGAAACTGTCCTATTTGGGGCGAGAAGGCTGGTAGTTTTGGGTGAGAAGGTCCTATTTCAGGAGGAATCCTGGTATTTCTTGGAGAAGATGTGATATATTTGGGAGAAATGTGGCCTTTCTGGAAGAAAATGTCCAATTTGGGGGGAGAAGGCTGGTAGTTTTGGGTGAGAAGGTCCTATTTCAGGAGGAATCCTGGCATTTCTTGGAGAAGATGTGATATATTTGGGAGAAATGTGGCATTTCTGGAAGAAACTGTCCTCTTTTGGGGATAAAACAGGTATTAGTGGTTGAAAAGGTCGTATTTGAAGGGGGAAAGCTGGTATTTCTTGGAGAAGATGTGATCTATTTGGGAGAAATGTGGCATTTCTTGAAGAAACTGTCCTCTTTTGGGGGAGAAGGGTGGTATTTGTGGGAGAAATGTTCCTATTTCAGGAGGAATCCTGGTATTTCTTGGAGGAGATGAGATATGTTTGGGAGAAATGTGGCCTTTCTGGAAGAAACTGTCCTCTTTTGTGGATAAAAGAGGTATTTGTGGGAGATAAGGTCCTATTTGAAGGGGGAAACCTGGTATTTCTTGAAGGAGATGTGATATATTTGGGAGAAATCAGGCCTTTCTGGAAGAAACTGTCCTCTTTTGGGGATAAAAGAGGTATTTGTGGGTGAAAAGGTCCTATTTGAAGGGGGAAACCTGGTATTTCTTGGAGAAGATGTGATATATTAGGGAGAAATGTGGCATTTCTGGAAGAAACTGTCCTATTTGGGGGGAGAAGCCTGCTATTAGTGGGTGAAAAGGTCCTATTTGAAGGGGGAAAGCTGGTATTTCTTGGAGAAGATGTGATATATTTGGTAGAAATGTGCCATTTCTGGAAGAAACTGTCCTCTTTTGGGGATATAACAGGTATTTGTGGGTGAAAAGGTCCTATTTCCAGGGGAAAACCTGGTATTTCTTGGAGAAGATGTGATATATTTGGGAGAAATCAGGCATTTCTGGAAGAAACTGTCCTATTTGGGGGATAAAAGAATTTTTTGTGGGTGAAACGGTCCTATTTGAAGGGGGAAAGCTGGTATTTCTTGGAGAAGATGTGATCTATTTGGGAGAAATGTGGCCTTTCTTGCAGAAACTGTCCTCTTTTGGGGATAAAAGACGTATTTGTCGGTGAAAAGGTCCTAATTGAAGGGGGAAACGTGGTATTTCTTGGAGAAGATGTGATCTATTTGGGAGAAATGTGGCATTTCTGGAAGAAACTGTCCTCTTTTGGGGATAAAAGAGGTATTTGTGGGTGAAAAGGTCCTATTTGAAGGGGAAACGTGGTATTTCTTGGAGAAGATGTGATCTATTTGGGAGAAATGTGGCATTTCTGGAAGAAACTGTCCTCTTTTGGGGATAAAAGAGGTATTTGTGGGTGAAAACGTCCTATTTGAAGGGGGAAACGTGGTATTTCTTGGAGAAGATGTGATCTATTTGGGAGAAATGTGGCATTTCTTGAAGAAACTGTCCTCTTCTGGGGATAAAACAGGTACTTGTGGGTGAAAAGGTCGTATTTGAAGGGGGAAACCTGGTATTTCTTGGAGAAGATGTGGTATATTTGGGAGAAATGTGGCATTTCTTGAAGAAACTGTCCTATTTTGGGGATAAAACAGGTATTTGTGGGTGAAAGCGTTCTATTTGAAGGGGGAAAGCTGGTATTTCTTGGAGAAGATGTGATATATTTGGGAGAAATGTGGCATGTCTGGAAAAAACTGTCCTCTTTTGGGGATAAAAGAGGTATTAGTGGGTGAAAAGGTCCTATTTGAAGGGGGATAGCTGGTATTTCTTGGAGAAGATGTGATGTGTTTGGGAGAAATGTGGCCATTCTGGAAGAAAATGTCCAATTTGGGGGGAGAAGGCTGGTTGTTTTGGGTGAGAAGGTCCTATTTCAGGAGGAATCCTGGTATTTCTTGGAGAAGATATGATATATTTGGGAGAAATGTGGCCTTTCCGGAAGAAACTGTCCTCTTTTGGGGATAAAAGAGGTATTAGTGGTTGAAAAGGTCCTATTTGAAGGGGAATTCCAGGAATGCCAGATTTCTCCCAAATATATCACATCTTCTCCAAGAAATACCACGTTTCCCCCTTCAAATAGGACCTTTTCACCCACAAATACCTCTTTTATCCCCAAAAGAGGACAGTTTTTTCCAGACATGCCACCTTTCTCCCAAATATACCACATCTTCTCCAAGAAATACCAGGTTTCCCCCTTGTAATAAGACCTTTTCTCCCACAAATACCTCTTTTATCCCCAAAAGAGGACAGTTTCTTCCAGAAATGCTACATTTCTCCCAAATATATCACATCTTCTCCAAGAAATACCAGCTTTCCCCCTTCAAATAGGACCTTTTCACCCACAAATACCTCTTTTATCCCCAAAAGAGGACAGTTTCTTCCAGAAATGCCACATTTCTCCCAAATATACCACATCTTCTCCAAGAAATACCACGTTTCCCCCTTCAAATAGGACCTTTTCACCCACAAATACCTCTTTTATCCCCAAAATAGAACAGTTTCTTCCAGAAATGCCATATTTCTCCCAAACATATCACATCTTCTCCAAGAAATACCTCCTTTCCCCCTTCAAATAGGAGCTTTTTACCCACAAATACCTCTTTTATCCCCAAAATAGGACAGTTTCTTCCAGACATGCCACATTTCTCCCAAACATATCAAACCTCCTCCATGAAATACCAGGATTCCTCCTGAAATAGGACCTTTTCTCACACAAGTACCAGCCTTCTCCCCCCAAATAGGACATTTTCTTCCAGAAATGCCAGATTTCTCCCAAATATATCACATCTTCTCCAAGAAATACCAGGTTTCCCCCTTCAGATAGGACCTTTTCACCCACTAATAGCAGGCTTCTCCCCCCAAATAGGACAGTTTCTTCCAGAAATGCCAGATTTCTCCCAAATATATCACACCTTCTCCAAGAAATACCAGGTTTCCCCCTTCAAATAGGACCTTTTCAACCACTAATACCTGTTTTATCCCCAAAAGAGGACAGTTTCTTCCAGACATGCCACATTTCTCCCAAATATATCTCATCTCCTTCTAGAAATACCAGGTTTCCCCCTTCAAATAGGACCTTTTCTCCCACAAATACCTGTTTTATCCCCAAAAGAGGACAGTTTCTTCCTGACATGCCACATTTCTCCCAAATAGATCACATCTTCTCCAAGAAATACCAGGTTTCCAACTTCAAATAGGACCTTTTCACCCACAAATACCTCTTTTATCCCCAAAAGAGGACAGTTTCTTCCAGAAAGGCCACATTACTCCCAAACATATCACATCTTCTCCAAGAAATACCAGGTTTCCCCCTTCAAATAGGACCTTTTCCCCCCAAAAAACTCTTTTATCCCCAAAATAGAACAGTTATGTCCAGAAATGCCACATTTCTCCCAAATAGATCATATCTTCTCCAAGAAATACCAGCTTTCCTCCTTCAAATAGGACCTTTTCACCCACAAATACCTGTTTTATCCCCAAAAGAGGATAGTTTCTTCCAGAAAGGCCACATTTCTCCCAAATATATCACATCTTCTCCAAGAAATACCAGGATTCCTCCTGAAATAGGACCTTTTCTCCCACAAATACCAGCCTTCTCCCCCCAAATAGGACAGTTTCTTCCAGAAATGCCACATTTCCCCCAAATATATCACATCTTCTCCAAGAAATACCAGGATTCCCCCATGAAATAGGACCTTTTCTCCCACAAATACCAGCCTTCTCCCCCCAAATAGGACAGTTTCTTCCAGAAATGCCAGATTTCCCCCAAATATATCACATCTTCTCCAAGAAATACCAGGTTTCCCCCTTCAAATAGGACCTTATCACCCACAAATACCTCTTTTGTCCCCAAAATAGAACAGTTACGTCCAGACATGCCACATTTCTCCCAAACATATCACATCTTCTCCAAGAAATACCAGGTTTCCTCCTTGAAATAGGACCTTTTCACCCACAAATACCTCTTGTATCCCCAAAAGAGGACAGTTTCTTCCTGACATGCTACATTTCTCCCAAATATATCACATCTTCTCCAAGAAATACCTGGGTTCCCCCTTGTAATAAGACCTTTCCACCCACAAATACCTCTTTTATCCCCAAAAGAGGACAGTTTCTTCCAGAAAGGCCATATTTCTCCCAAATATATCACATCTTCTCCAAGAAATACCAGGTTTCCCCCTTGAAATAGGACCTTTTCACCCACAAATACCTCTTTTATCCCCAAAAGAGGACAGTTTCTTCCAGACATGCCAGATTTCTCCCAAATATATCACATCTTCTCCAAGAAATACCAGCTTTCCCCCTTCAAATAGGACCTTTTCACCCACTAATACCAGGCTTCTCCCCCCAAATAGGACATTTTCTTCCAGAAATGCCACATTTCTCCCAAATATATCATATCCTCTCCAAAAATACCAGGTTTCCCCCTTCAAATAGGAAATTTTCACCCACAAATACCTGTTTTATCCCCAAAAGACGACAGTTTCTTCCAGAAATGCCACATTTCTCCCAAATATATCACATCTTCTCCAAGAAATACCAGGGTTCCCCCTTCAAATAGGAAATTGTCACCCACAAATACCTGTTTTATCCCCAAAAGAGCACAGTTTCTTCCAGAAATGCCACATTTCTCCCAAATAGATCACATCTTCTCCAAGAAATACCAGGTTTCCTCCTGAAATAGGAGCTTTTCAACCACATATACCTGTTTTATCCCTCAAATTGGACATATTCTTCCAGAAATGCCAGATTTCTCCCAAATATATCACATCTTCTCCAAGAAATACCACGTTTCCCCCTTCAAATAGGTCCTTTTCACCCAAAAAAAACCTGTTTTATCCCCAAAATAGGACAGTTTCTTATAGAAAGGCCACATTTCTCCCAAATATATCACATCTTCTCCAAGAAATACCAGGTTTCCCCCTTCAAATAGGACCTTTTCACCCACTTATACCAGGCTTCTCCCCCCAAATAGGACATTTTCTTCCAGAAATGCCACATTTCTCCCAAATAGATCACATGTTCTCCAAGAAATGCCAGGTTTCCCCCTTCAAATAGGAAATTTTCACCCACAAGTACCTGTTTTATCCCCAAAAGAGGACAGTTTCTTCCTGACATGCCACATTTCTCCCAAATATATCACATCTTCTCCAAGAAATACCAGGTTTCCCACTTCAAATAGGACCTTTTCACCCACAAATACCTCTTTTATCCCCAAAAGAGGACAGTTTCTTCCAGAAAGGCCAGATTTCTCCCAAATATATCACATCTTCTCCAAGAAATACCAGGTTTCCCCCTTCAAATAGGACCTTTTCACCCACAAATACCTCTTTTATCCCCAAAAGAGGACAGTTTCTTCCAGAAATGCCAGATTTCTCCCAAATAGATCACATCTTCTCCAAGAAATACCAGGTTTCCCCCTTCAAATAGGACCTTATCACCCACAAATACCTCTTTTGTCCCCAAAATAGATCAGTTACGTCCAGAAATGCCACATTTCTCCCAAACATATCACATCTTCTCCAAGAAATACCAGGTTTCCTCCTTGAAATAGGACCGTTTCACACACAAATACCTCTTTTATCCCCAAAATAGGACAGTTTCTTCCAGACATGCCACATTTCTCCCAAATAGATCACATCTTCTCCAAGAAATACCAGGTTTCCCCCTTCAAGTAGGACCTTTTCACCCACAAATACCTCTTTTATCCCCAAAAGAGGACATTTTCTTCCAGAAAGGCCACATTTCTCCCAAATAGATCACATCTTCTCCAAGAAATACCAGCTTTCCACCTTCAAATAGGACCTTTTCACCCACAAATACCAATTTTATCCCCAAAATAGGACAGTTTCTTACAGAAATGCCACATTTCTCCCAAATATATCACATCTTCTCCAAGAAATAACAGGTTTCCCCCTTCAAATAGGACCTTTTCACCCACAAATACCTCTTTTATCCCCAAAAGAGGACAGTTTCTTCCAGAAAGGCCACATTTCTCCCAAATATACCTCATCTTCTCCAAGAAATACCAGCTTTCCCCCTTCAAATAGGACCTTTTCACCCACAAATTCCTGTTTTATCCCCAAAAGAGGACAGTTTCTTCCAGACATGCCACATTTCTCCCAAATATATCACATCTTCTCCAAGAAATACCAGCTTTCCCCCTTCAAATAGGACCTTTTCACCCACAAATACCTGTTTTATCCCTCAAATTGGACATATTCTTCCAGAAATGCCAGATTTCTCCCAAATATATCACATCTTCTCCAAGAAATACCAAGTTTCCCCCTTCAAATAGGACCTTTTCACCCACAAATACCTGTTTTATCCCCAAAATAGGACAGTTTCTTCCAGAAATGCCAGATTTCTCCCAAATAGATCACATCTTCTCCAAGAAATACCAGCTTTCCCCCTTCAAATAGGAACTTTTCACCCACTAATGCCAGGCTTCTCCCCACAAATAGGACATTTTCTTCCAGAAATGCCACATTTCTCCCAAATATATCACATCTTCTCCAAGAAATACCAGGTTTCCCCCTTCAAATAGGACCTTTTCACCCACAAATACCTCTTTTATCCCCAAAAGAGGACAGTTTCTTGCAGAAATGGCACATTTCTCCCAAATAGATCACATCTTCTCCAAGAAATACCAGGGTTCCCCCTTCAAATAGGAAATTTTCACCCACAAATACCTGTTTTATCCCCAAAAGAGGACAGTTTCTTCCAGAAATGCCAGATTTCTCCCAAATAGATCACATCTTCTCCAAGAAATACCAGGTTTCCCCCTTCAAATAGGACCTTTTCACCCACAAATACCTGTTTTATCCCTCAAAATGGACATATTCTTCCAGAAATGCCACATTTCTCCCAAATATATCACATCTTCTCCATGAAATACCACGTTTCCCCCTTCAAATAGGACCTTTTCAACCACAAATGCTTCTTTTATCCCCAAAATAGGACAGTTTCTTCCAGAAATGCCACATTTCTCCCAAATATATCACATCTTCTCCAAGAAATACCAGGTTTCCCCCTTCAAATAGGACCTTTTCACCCACTAATACCAGGCTTCTCCCCCCAAATAGGACATTTTCTTCCAGAAATGCCACATTTCTCCCAAATAGATCACATGTTCTCCAAGAAATGCCAGGTTTCCCCCTTCAAATAGGAAATTTTCACCCACAAGTACCTGTTTTATCCCCAAAAGAGAACAGTTTCTCCAGAAAGGCCACATTTCTCCCAAATAGATCACATCTTCTCCAAGAAATAACAGGGTTCCCCCTTCAAATAGGACCTTTTCACCCACAAATACCTCTTTTATCCCCCAAATAGGACAGTTTCTTCCAGAAATGCCAGATTTCTCCCAAATAGATCACATCTCCTCCAAGAAATACCAGGATTCCTCCTGAAATAGGACCTTTTCTCCCATAAATACCAGCCTTCTCCCCCCAAATAGGACATTTTCTTCCAGACATGCCACATATCACCCAAATATATCACATCTTCTCCAAGAAATACCACGTTTCCCCCTTCAAATAGGACCTTTTCACCTACAAATACCTCTTTTATCCCCAAAATAGAACAGTTTCTTCCAGAAATGCCAAATTTCACGCAAACATATCACATCTTCTTCAAGAAATACCAGGATACCTCCTTCAAATAGGACCTTTTCACCCACAAGTACCTGTTTTGTCCCCAAAATAGAACAGTTTCTTCCAGACATGCCACATTTCTCCCAAACATATCTCATCTCCTCCAAGAAATACCAGGATTCCTCCTGAAATAGGACCTTTTCTCCCACAAATACCAGCCTTTTCCCCCCAAAAGAGGACAGTTTCTTCCAGAAATGCCATATTTCTCCCAAATAGATCACATCTTCTCCAAGAAATACCAGGTTTTCCCCTGGAAATAGGACCTTTTCACCCACAAATACCTCTTTTATCCCCAAAAGAGGACAGTTTCTTCCAGAAAGGCCACATTACTCCCAAACATATCACATCTTCTCCAAGAAATACCAGGTTTCCCCCTTCAAATAGGACCTTTTCCCCCCAAAAAACTCTTTTATCCCCAAAAGAGAACAGTTTCTTCCAGAAATGCCACATTTCTCCCAAATAGATCATATCTTCTCCAAGAAATACCAGCTTTCCTCCTTCAAATAGGACCTTTTCACCCACAAATACCTGTTTTATCCCCAAAAGAGGATAGTTTCTTCCAGAAAGGCCACATTTCTCCCAAATATATCACATCTTCTCCAAGAAATACCAGGATTCCTCCTGAAATACGACCTTTTCACCCACAAATACATCTTTTATCCCTCAAATAGGACTCTTTCTTCCAGAAATGCCACATTTCTCCCAAATATATCACATCTTCTCCAAGAAATACCAGGATTCCTCCTAAAATAGGACCTTTTCTCCCACAAATACCAGCCTTCTCCCCCCAAATAGGACAGTTTCTTCCAGAAATGCCACATTTCCCCCAAATATATCACATCTTCTCCAAGAAATACCAGGATTCCCCCTTGAAATAGGACCTTTTCTCCCACAAATACCAGCCTTCTCCCCCCAAATAGGACAGTTTCTTCCAGAAATGCCAGATTTCTCCCAAATATATCACATCTTCTCCAAGAAATACCAGGTTTCCCCCTTCAAATAGGACCTTTTCACCCACAAATACCTCTTTTGTCCCCAAAATAGAACAGTTATGTCCAGAAATGCCACATTTCTCCCAAACATATCACATCTTCTCCAAGAAATACCAGGTTTCCTCCTTGAAATAGGACCTTTTCACCCACAAATACCTCTTTTATCCCCAAAAGAGGACAGTTTCTTCCTGACATGCCACATTTCTCCCAAATAGATCACATCTTCTCCAAGAAATACCAGGCCTCCCCCTTCAAATAGGACCTTTTCAGCCACAAATACCTGTTTTATCCCCAAAATAGGACAGTTTCTTATAGAAATGCCACATTTCTCCCAAATAGATCACATCTTCTCCAAGAAATACCAGCTTTCCCCCTTCAAATAGGACCTTTTCACCCACTTATACCAGGCTTCTCCCCCCAAATAGGACATTTTCTTCCAGAAATGCCACATTTCTCCCAAATAGATCACATCTTCTCCAAGAAATGCCAGGTTTCCCCCTTCAAATAGGAAATTTTCACCCACAAGTACCTGTTTTATCCCCAAAAGAGGACAGTTTCTTCCAGACATGCCACATTTCTCCCAAATCTATCACATCTTCTCCAAGAAATACCAGGTTTCCCCCTTCGAATAGGACCTTTTCACCCACAAATACCTCTTTTATCCCCAGAAGAGGACAGTTTCTTCCAGAAATGCCACATTTCTCCCAAATAGATCACATCTTCTCCAGAAATACCAGGATTCCTCCTGAAATAGGACCTTTTCTCCCACAAATACCAGCCTTCTCCCCCCAAATAGGACATTTTCTTCCAGACATGCCACATATCACCCAAATAGATCACATCTTCTCCAAGAAATACCACGTTTCCCCCTTCAAATAGGACGTTTTCACCTACAAATACCTCTTTTATCCCCAAAATAGAACAGTTTCTTCCAGAAATGCCACATTTCACCCAAACATATCACATCTTCTTCAAGAAATACCAGGATACCTCCTTCAAATAGGACCTTTTCACCCACAAGTACCTGTTTTATCCCCAAAATAGAACAGTTTCTTCCAGACATGCCACATTTCTCCCAAACATATCACATCTCCTCCAAGAAATACCAGGATTTCTCCTGTAATAGGACCTTTTCTCCCACAAATACCAGCCTTTTCCCCCAAAATAGGACAGTTTCTTCCAGGAATGCCACATTTCTCCCAAAATATATCACATCTTCTCCAAGGAATACAGGTTTCCCCTTTAAATAGGACCTTTTCTCCCACAAATACCTGTTTTATCCCCAAAAGAGGACAGTTTCTTCCTGACATGCCACATTTCTCCCAAATAGATCACATCTTCTCCAAGAAATACCAGGTTTCCAACTTCAAATAGGACCTTTTCACCAACAAATACCTCTTTATCCCCAAAAGAGGACAGTTTCTTCCAGAAATGCCAGATTTCTCCCAAATAGATCACATCTTCTCCAAGAAATACCAGCTTTCCCCATTCAAATAGGACCTTTTCTCCATGAAATACCTCTTTTATCCCCAAAATAGAACAGTTACGTCCAGAAATGCCACATTTCTCCCAAACATATCACATCTTCTCCACGAAATACCAGCTTTCCCCCTTCAAATAGGACCTTTTCACACACAAATACCTCTTTTATCCCCAAAACAGGACAGTTTCTTCCAGAAATGCCACATTTCTCCCAAATATATCACAACTCCTCCAAGAAATACCACGTTTCCCCCCTTCAAATAGGACCTTTTCTCCATGAAATACCTCTTTTATCCCAAAAGAGGACAGTTTCTTTCAGAAAGGCCACATTTCTCCCAAATATATCACATCTTCTCCAGGAAATACCAGGGTTCCCCCTTCAAATAGGACCTTTTCTACCACTAATACCTCTTTTGTCCCCAAAAGAGGACAGTTTCTTCCAGAAATGCCACATTCTCCCCAAATATATCACATCTTCTCCAAGAAATGCCAGGATTCCTCCTGAAATAGGACCTTCTCACCCAAAACTACCAGCCTTCTCCCCCCAAATTGGACATTTTCTTCCAGAAATGCCACATTTCTCCCAAATATATCACATCTTCTCCAAGAAATACCAGGATTCCCCCTGAAATAGGATCTTCTCACCGAAAACTACCAGCCTTCTCCCCCCAAATTGGACGTTTTCTTCCAGAAAGGCCACATTTCTCCCAAATATATCACATCTTCTCCAAGAAATAACAGGTTTCCCCCTTCAAATACAACGATTTCACCCACAAATACCTGTTTTATCCCCAAAAGAGGACAGTTTCTTCCAGAAATGCCACTTTTCTCCCAAATATACCACATCTTCTCCAAGAAATACCAGGTTTCCCCCTTCAAATAGGACCTTTTCACCCACAAGTACCTATTTTATCCCCAAAAGAGGACAGTTTCTTCAAGAAATGCCACATTCTCCCAAATATATCACATCTTCTCCAAGAAATACCAGCTTTCCCCTTCAAATAGGACCTTTTCACCCACTAATACCTCTTTTATCCCCAAAAGAGGACAGTTTCTTCCAGACATGCCACATTTCTCCCAAATATATCACATCTTCTCCAAGAAATGCCAGGATTCCTCCTGAAATAGGACCTTCTCACCCAAAACTACCAGCCTTCTCCCCCAAATAGGACATTTTCTTCCAGAAATGCCACATTTCTCCCAAATATATCACATCTTCTCCAAGAAATACCAGGATTCCTCCTGAAATAGGATCTTCTCACCGAAAACTACCAGCTTTCTCCCCCCAAATTGGACATTTTCTTCCAGAAAGGCCACATTTCTCCCAAATAGATCACATCTTCTACAAGAAATACCAGCTTTCCCCCTTCAAATAGGACCTTTTCTCCCACAAATACCTGTTTAATCCCCCACATAGGACAGTTTCTTCCAGACATGCCACATTTCTCCCAAATATATCACCTCTTCTCCAAGAAATACCAGGTTTCCCCCTTCAAATAGGACCTTTTCACCCACAAATACCTGTTTTATCCCCAAAAGAGGACAGTTTCTTCCAGAAATGCCACATTTCTCCCAAATAGATCACATCTACTCCAAGAAATACCGGGGTTCCCCCTTCAAATAGGACCTTTTCACCCACACATACCTCCTTTATCCCCAGAAGAGGACAGTTTCTTCCAGAAAGGCCACATTTCTCCCAAATAGATCACATCTTCTCCAAGAAATACCAGGTTTCCAACTTCAAATAGGACCTTTTCACCCACAAATACCTCTTTTATCCCCAAAAGAGGACAGTTTCTTCCAGAAATGCCTCATTTCTCCAAAATATATCACATCTTCTCCAAGAAATAACTGGTTTCCCCCTTCAAATACAAAGTTTTCACCCCCAAACACCTGTTTTATCCCCAAAAGAGGACAGTTTCTTCCTGAAATGCCACATTTCTCCCAAATATACCACATCTTCTCCAAGAAATACCAGGTTTCCCTCTTCAAATAGGACCTTTTCACCCACAAGTACCTATTTTATCCCCAAAAGAGGACAGTTTCTTCAAGAAATGCCACATTTCTCCCAAATATATCACATCTTCTCCAAGAAATACCAGGTTTCCCCCTTCAAATAGGACCTTTTCACCCACAAATACCTCTTTTATCCCCAAAAGAGGACAGTTTCTTCCAGAAATGCCACATTTCTCCCAAATATATCATATCTTCTCCAAGAAATGCCACGTTTCCCCCTTCAAATAGGACCTTTTCACCCACAAATACCACTTTTATCCCCAAAATAGGACATTTTCTTCCAGAAATGCCACATTTCTCCCAAACATATCACATCTTCTCCAAGAAATACCACGTTTCCCCCTTCAAATAGGACCTTTTCACCCACAAATACCTCTTTTATCCCCAAAATAGGGCAGTTTCTTCCAGAAATGCCACATTTCTCCCAAATAGATCACATCTTCTCCAAGAAATACCAGCTTTCCCCCTTCAAATACGACCTTTTCACCCACAAATACCTCTTTTATCCCCAAAATAGGACTGTTTCTTCCAGACATGCCACATTTCTCCCAAATAGATCACATCTTCTCCAAGAAATACCAGGATTCCTCCTGAAAGAGGACCTTTTCTCCCTCAAATACCAGCCTTCTCCCCCCAAATAGGACAGTTTCTTCCAGAAATGCCACATTTCTCCCAAATATATCACATCTTCTCCAAGAAATACCAGCTTTCCCCCTTCAAATAGGACCTTTTCACCCACAAATACCACTTTTATCCCCAAAAGAAGACAGTTTCTTCCACAAAGGCCACATTTCTCCCAAACATATCACATCTTCTCCAAGAAATACCAGGTTTCCCCCTTCAAATAGGACCTTTTCACCCACAAAAAATTCTTTTATCCCCAAAAGAGGACAGTTTCTGCCAGAAATGCCACATTTCTCCCAAATATATCACATCTTCTCCAAGAAATACCAGGTTTCCCCCTTCAAATAGGACCTTTTCACCCTCAAATACCTCTTTTATCCCTCAAATAGGACAGTTTCTTCCAGACATGCCACATTTCTCCCAAATAGATCACATCTTCTCCAAGAAATACCAGGATTCCTCCTGAAAGAGGACCTTTTCTCCCACAAATACCAGCCTTCTCCCCCCAAAATAGGACAGTTTCTTCCAGAAATGCCACATTTCTCCCAAATATATCACATCTTCTCCAAGAAATACCAGGTTTCCCCCTTCAAATAGGACCTTTTCGCCCACAAATACCTGTTATATCCCCGTAAGAGGACAGTTTCTTCCAGAAATGGCATATTTCTCCCAAATATATCACCTCTTCTCCAAGAAATACCAGGTTTCCCCCTTCAAATAGGACCTTTTCACCCACAAATACCTGTTTTATCCCCAAAATAGGACAGTTTCTTCCAGAAATGCCAGATTTCTCCCAAATATATCACATCTTCTCCAAGAAATACCAGGTTTCCCCCTTCAAATAGGACCTTTTCACCCACAAATACCTGTTTTATCCCCAAAATAGGACATTTTCTTCCAGAAAGGCCACATTTCTCCCAAACATATCACATCTTCTCCAAGAAATACCAGGTTTCCCCCTTCAAATAGGACCTTTTCTCCCACAAAAACCTGTTTTACCCCAAAAGAGGACACTTTCTTCCAGAAATGCCACATTTCTCCCAAATAGATCACATCTTCTCCAAGAAATACCAGGTTTCCCCCTTCAAATAGGACCTTTTCACCCACAAATACCGCTTTTATCCCCAAAAGAGGACATTTTCTTCCAGAAATGCCGCAGTTCTCCCAAATAGATCATATCTTCTCCAAGAAATACCAGGTTTCCCCCTTCAAATAGGGCCTTTTCTCCCACAATAACCTGTTTTAACCCCAAAAGAGGACCGTTTCTTCCAGACATGCCACATTTCTCCCAAATAGATCACATCTTCTCCAAGAAATACCAGGTTTCCCCCTTCAAATAGGACCTTTTCTCCATGAAATACCTCTTTTATCCCCAAAAGAGGACAGTTTCTTCCAGAAATGCCACATTTCTCCCAAACATATCACATCTCCTCCAAGAAATACCAGGATTCCTCCTGAAATAAGACCTTTTCTCCCACAAATACCAGCCTTCTCCCCCCAAATAGGACATTTTCTTCCTGACATGCCACATTTCTCCCAAATATATCACATCTTCTCCAAGAAATACCACGTTTTCCCCTTCAAATAGGACCTTTTCACCCACAAATACCTCTTTTATCCCCAAAAGAGGACATTTTCTTCCAGAAAGGCCACATTTCTCCCAAATATATCACATCTTCTCCAAGAAATACCAGCTTTCCCCCTTCAAATAGGACCTTTTCACCCACAAATACCTCTTTTATCCCCAAAAGAGGACATTTTCTTCCAGACATGCCACATTTCTCCCAAATATATCACATCTTCTCCAAGAAATACCAGCTTTCCCCCTTCAAATAGGACCTTTTCACCCACAAATACCTCTTTTATCCCCAAAAGAGGACAGTTTCCTCCAGAAAGGCCACATTTCTCCCAAACATATCACATCTTCTCCAAGAAATACCAGGATTCCTCCTGAAATAGGACCTTTTCTCCCACAACTACGAGCCTTCTCCCCCCAAATAGGACATTTTCTTCCAGACATGCCACATTTCTCCCAAATAGATCACATCTTCTCCAAGAAATACCAGCTTTCCCCCTTCAAATAGGACCTATTCTCCCACAAATACCTGTTTTATCCCCAAAAGAGGACAGTTTCTTCCTGGAATGCCACATTTCTCCCAAATATATCACATCTTCTCCAAGAAATACCACGTTTCCCCCTTCAAATAGGACCTTTTCACCCACAAATACCTCTTTTATCCCTCAAATAGGACAGTTTCTTCCAGAAATGCCAGATTTCTCCCAAATATATCACATCTTCTCCAAGAAATACCAGCTTTCCCCCTTCAAATAGGACCTTTTCACCCACAAATACCTCTTTTATCCCCAAAAGAGGACAGTTTCTTCCAGAAAGGCCACATTTCTCCCAAATAGATCACATCTTCTCCAAGAAATACCAGGTTTCCCACTTCAAATAGGACCTTTTCACCCGCTAATACCAGGCTTCTCCCCCCAATTAGGACATTTTCTTCCAGAAATGCCACATTTCTCCCAAATATATCACATCTTCTCCAAGAAATAACAGGTTTCCCACTTCAAATAGGACCTTTTCACTAACTAATACCAGGCTTCTCCCCCAAAATTGGACATTTTCTTCCAGAAATGCCACATTTCTCCCAAATATATCACATCTTCTCCAAGAAATACCAGGGTTCCCCCTTCAAATACGACCTTGTCACCAACAAATACCTCTTTTATCCCCAAAAGAGGACAGTTTCTTCCACACATGCCACATTTCTCCCAAATATATCACATCTTCTCCAAGAAATACCAGCTTTCCTCCTGAAATAGGACATTTTCTCCCACAAATAAAAGCCTTCTCCCCCCAAATAGTACAGTTTCTTCCAGAAATGCCAGATTTCTCCCAAATAGATCACATCTTCTCCAAGAAATACCAGCTTTCCCCCTTCAAATAGGACCTTATCACCCACAAATACCTCTTTTGTCCCGAAAATAGAACAGTTACGTCCAGAAATGCCACATTTCTCCCAAACATATCACATCTTCTCCAAGAAATACCAGGTTTCCTCCTTGAAATAGGACCTTTTCACCCACAAATACCTCTTTGATCCCCAAAAGAGGACAGTTTCTTCCTGACATGCCACATTTCTCCCAAATATATCACATCTTCTCCAAGAAATACCAGGTTTCCTCCTTGAAATAGGACCTTTTCACCCACAAATACCTCTTGTATCCCCAAAATAGGACAGTTTCTTCCAGACATGCCACATTTCTCCCAAATATATCACATCTTCTCCAAGAAATACCAGCTTTCCCCCTTCAAATAGGACCTTTTCACCCACAAATACCTGTTTTATCCCCAGAAGAGGACAGTTTCTTCCAGAAATGCCACATTTCTCCCAAATAGATCACATCTTCTCCAAGAAATACCAGGTTTCCCCCTTCAATTAGGACCTTTTCACCCACAAATACCTCTTTTATCCCCAAAATAGGACAGTTTCTTCCAGAAATGCCACATTTCTCCCAAATATATCACATCTTCTCCAAGAAATACCAGGATTCCCCCTTCAAATAGGACCTTTTCACCCACAGATACCTGTTTTATCCCCCAAAATAGGACAGTTTCTTCCAGACATGCCACATTTCTCCCAAATATATCACATCTTCTCCAAGAAATACCAGGTTTCCCCCTTCAAATAGGACCTTTTCTCCCACAAATACCTCTTTTATCCCCAAAATAGGACAGTTTCTTCCAGAAAGGCCAGATTTCTCCCAAATATATCACATCTTCTCCAAGAAATACCAGGTTTCCCTCTTCAAATAGGACCTTTTCAACCACAAATACCTCTTTTATCCCCAAAATAGGACAGTTTCTTCCAGAAATGCCACATTTCTCCCAAATAGATCACATCTTCTCCAAGAAATACCAGGTTTCCCTCTTCAAATAGGACCTTTTCAACCACAAATACCTCTTTTATCCCCAAAATAGGACAGTTTCTTCCAGAAATGCCACATTTCTCCCAAATAGATCACATCTTCTCCAAGAAATACCAGCTTTCCCCCTTCAAATAGGACCTTTTCACCCACTAATACCAGGATTCTCCCCTCAATTAGGACATTTTCTTCCAGAAATGCCACATTTCTCCCAAATATATCACGTCTTCTCCAAGAAATACCAGGTTCCCCCTTCAAATAGGAAATTTTCACCCACAAATACCTGTTTTATCCCCAAAAGAGGACAGTTTCTTCCAGACATGCCACATTTCTCCCAAATAGATCACATCTTCTCCAAGAAATACCACGTTTCCCCCTTCAAATAGGACCTTTTCACCCACAAATACCTGTTTTATCCCTCAAAATGGACATATTCTTCCAGAAATGCCACATTTCACCCAAACATATCACATCTTCTCCAAGAAATACCAGGATACCCCCTTCAAATAGGACCTTTTCACCCACAAGTACCTGTTTTATCCCCAAAATAGGACAGTTTCTTCCTGACATGCCACATTTCTCCCAAACATATCACATCTCCTCCAAGAAATACCAGCTTTCCCCCTTCAAATAGGACCTTTTCTCCCACAAATACCAGCATTTTCCCCCCAAAAGAGGACAGTTTCTTCCAGAAATGCCACATTTCTCCCAAATATATCACATCTTCTCCAAGAAATACCAGGTTTTCCCCTAGAAATAGGACCTTTTCACCCACAAATACCTCTTTTATCCCCCAAATAGGACAGTTTCTTCCAGAAATGCCACATTTCTCCCAATTATATCACATCTCCAAGAAATACCAGGTTTCCTCCTGAAATAGGACCCTGTCACCCCCAGATTCCTGTTTTATCCCTTTTTTCCGAGCGACTTTTCGTTTTTGAGTGTTTATCCGATGCTACACTTCAGCATTCTGTGACGAATAGAGTAGAAGAGAAAAGCCCCACTAATAAGGCAGCTAGAAGTTCGAGGAGCAACGCACGTAGTGCTTTCGGGGAGGACGTTCCAGAAAGTCGAGAGTTGTGGCTTGTTTCCTGCGGAGAAAAATACCCCTGTTTTCAGGCAATGCTGGACGCTGAATTCGCACCTTCTCGGCATTTCAATACCGCTCCTTCGCTCTCGTGTCTCGAACGCGGCACCTGCTCTGAACCGCTCCGGAGAGTCTGCAGTTGCTGTCCGGTCCATCGCGGTTCTGCCCGAGTGCCGCTTGCAGCATTCAGCAGCGGTCTCGTTTCTCTCGGATGCCGGGAAAGAGCGACTTCAGCCGGATGCTTTGCTCCGACGAGTGAGCGGCTTCTTCTGCGCACATCGCAAAGGAGCGCTTCTGACTTCTCCTTCTGTGCATGCAGAATGCACTACGCTTCTCTCTCATTCTTATCCCTTTTTCCGAGCGACATTTCGTTTTGGAGTGTTTATCCGATGCTACACTTCAGCATTCTGTGACGAATAAAATAGAAGAGAAAAGCCCCACTAATACGGCAGCTAGAAGTTCGAGGAGCAACGCACGTAGTGCTTTCAGGGAGGACGTTCCAGAAAGTCGAGAGTTGTGGCTTCTTTCCTGCGGAGAAAAAAGCCCCTGTTTTCAGGCAATGCTGGACGCTGAATTCGCTCGTTCTCGGCATTTCAATACCGCTCCTTCGCTCTCGTGGCTCGAAAGCGGCACTCGCTCTGAACCGCTCCGGAGAGTCTGCAGTTGCTGTCCGGTCCATCGCGGTTCTGCCCGAGTGCCGCTTGCATCCTTCAGCAGCGCTCTCGTTTCTGGCGGATGCCGGGAAAGAGCGACTTCAGCCGGCATAGGAATGCCGCTCCTTAGCCCTCGTGGCTCGAAAGCATCGGATAAACACTCCAAAACGAAATGTCGCTCGGAAGGAAGGGATAAGAATGAGAGAGAAGCGTAGTGCATTCTGCATGGACACATGGAGAAGTCAGAAGCGCTCCTTTGCGATGTGCGCAGAAGAAGCCGCTCACTCGTCGGAGCAAAGCATCCGGCTGAAGTCGCTCTTTCCCGGCATCCGAGAGAAACGAGAGCGCTGCTGAAGGCTGCAAGCGGCACTCGGGCAGAACCGCGATGGACCGGACAGCAACTGCAGACTCTCCGGAGCGGTTCAGCGCGAGTGCCGCTTTCGAGACACGAGAGCGAAGGAGCGGTATTGAAATGCCGAGCAGGAGAGAATTCAGCGTCCTGCATTGCCTGAAAACAGGGGGTTTTTTCTCCGCAGGAAACAAGCCAGAACTCTCGACTTTCTGGAACGGCCTACCCGAAAGCACAACGTGAGTCGCTCCTCGAACTTCTAGCTACCTTATTAGTGGGGCTTTTCTCTTCTATTTTATTCGTCACAGAATGCTGAAGTGTAGCATCGGATAAACACTCCAAAACGAAAAGTCGCTCGGAACAAAGGGATAAAACAGGAATCTGTGGGAGACAAGGTCCTATTTCAGGAGGAAACCAGGTATTTCTTGGAGAGGTGATATATTTGGGAGAAATGTGGCATTTCTGGAAGAAACTGTCCTATTTGGGGGATAAAACAGGTATTTGTGGGTGAAAAGGTCCTATTTGAAGGGGGAAAGCTGGCAATTCTTGGAGAAGTGTGATCTATTTAGGAGAAATGTGGCATGTCTGGAAGAAACTGTCCTCTTTTGGGGATAAAAGAGGTATTTGTGGGTGAAAAGGTCCTATTTGAAGGGGGAAACCTGGTATTTCTTGAAGAAGATGTGATATATATGTGAGAAATGTGGCCTTTCTGGCAGAAACTGTCCTCTTTTGGGGATAAAAGAGGTATTTGTGGGTGAAAAGGTCCTATTTGAAGGGGGAAAGCTGGTATTTCATGGAGAAGATGTGATATATTTGGGAGAAATGTGGCATTTCTGGAAGAAACTGTCCTATTTTGGGGATAAAAGAGGTATTTGTGGGTGAAAAGGTCCTATTTGAAGGGGGAAACCTGGTATTTCTTGGAGAAGATGTGATATATTTGGGAGAAATGTGGCATTTCTGGAAGAAACTGTCCTATTTTGGGGATAAAAGAGGTATTTGTGGGTGAAAATTTCCTATTTGAAGGGGGAAACCTGGAATTTCTTGGAGAAGATACGATCTATTTGGGAGAAATGTGGCATTTCTGGAAGAAACTGTCCTATTTTGGGGATAAAACAGGTATTTGTGGGTGAAAAGGTCCTATTTGAAGGGGGAAACGTGGTATATCTTGGAGAAGATGTGATATATTTGGGAGAAATGTGGCATTTCTGGAAGAAACTGTCCTCTTTTGGGGATAAAAGAGCTATTAGTGGTTGAAAAGGTCCTATTTGAAGGGGGAAAGCTGGTATTTCTTGGAGAAGATGTGGTATATTTTGGAGAAATGTGGCATGTCTGGAAGAAACTGTCCTATTTTGGGGATAAAACAGGTATTTGTGGGTGAAAAGGTCCTATTTGAAGGGGGAAACCTGGTATTTCTTGGAGAAGATGTGGTATATTTGGGAGAAATGTGGCATTTCTGGAAGAAACTGTCCTATTTTGGGGATAAAACAGGTATTTGTGGGTGAGAACGTTGTATTTGAAGGGGGAAACCTGTTATTTCTTGGAGAAGATGTGATATATTTGGGAGAAATGTGGCATGTCTGGAAGAAACTGTCCTATTTGGGGGGATAAAACAGGTATTTGTGGCTGAAAAGGTCCTAATTGAAGGGGGAAACCTGGTATTTCTTGGAGAAGATGTGATATATTTGGGAGAAATGTGGCATGTCTGGAAGAAACTGTCCTCTTTTGGGGATAAAAGAGGTATTTGTGGGTGAAAAGGTCCTATTTGAAGGGGGAAAGCTGGTATTTCTTGGAGAAGATGTGGTATATTTGGGAGAAATGTGGCATTTCTGGAAGAAACTGTCCTCTTTTGGGGATAAAACAGGTATTTGTGGCTGAAAAGGTCGTATTTGAAGGGGGAAAGCTGGTATTTCTTGGAGAAGATGTGATATATTTGGGAGAAATGTGGCATTTCTGGAAGAAACTGTCCTATTTGGGGGATAAAACAGGTAGTTGTGGGAGAAAAGGTCCTATTTGAAGGGGGAAAGCTGGTATTTCTTGGAGAAGATGTGATCTATTTGGGAGAAATGTGGCCTTTCTGGAAGAAAATGTCCAATTTGGGGGGAGAAGGCTGGTAGTTTTGGGTGAGAAGGTCCTATTTCAGGAGGAATCCTGTTATTTCTTGGAGAAGATGTGATATATTTGTGAGAAATGTGGCATTTCCGGAAGAAAATGTCCAATTTGGGGGGAGAAGGCTGGTAGTTTTGGGTGAGAAGGTCCTATTTCAGGAGGAATCCTGGCATTTCTTGGAGAAGATGTGATATATTTGGGAGAAATGTGGCCTTTCCGGAAGAAACTGTCCTCTTTTGGGGATAAAAGAGGTATTTGTGGTTGAAAAGGTCCTATTTCCCCGGGGAAACCTGGTATTTCTTGGAGAAGATGTGATATATTTGTGAGAAATGTGGCATTTCTGGAAGAAACTGTCCTCTTTTGGGGATAAAAGAGGTATTTGTGGGTGAAAAGGTCCTATTTGAAGGGGGAAACGTGGTATATCTTGGAGAAGATGTGATATATTTGGGAGAAATGTGGCGTTTCTGGAAGAATATGTTCAATTTGAGGGATAAAACAGGTATTTGTGGGTGAAAAGGTCCTATTTGAAGGGGGAAAGCTGGTATTTCTTGGAGAAGATGTGATCTATTTGGGAGAAATGAGGCATTTCTGGAAGAAAATGTCCTATTTTGGGGATAAAAGAGGTATTTGTGTGTGAAAAGGTCCTATTTGAAGGGGGAAACCTGTTATTTCTTGGAGAAGATGTGATCTATTTGGGAGAAATGTGGCATTTCTGGGAGAAACTGTCCTCTTATGGGGATAGAACAGGTATTTGTGGGTGAAAAGGTCCTATTTGAAGGGGGAACCCTGGTATTTCTTGGAGAAGATGTGATCTATTTGGGAGAAATCTGGCATTTCTGGAAGAAACTATCCTCTTTTGGGGATAAAAGAGGTATTTGTGGGTGAAAATTTCCTATTTGAAGGGGGAAACCTGGAATTTCTTGGAGAAGATACGATCTATTTGGGAGAAATGTGGCATTTCTGGAAGAAACTGTCCTCTTTTGGGGATAAAAGAGCTATTAGTGGTTGAAAAGGTCCTATTTGAAGGGGGAAAGCTGGTATTTCTTGGAGAAGATGTGGTATATTTTGGAGAAATGTGGCATGTCTGGAAGAAACTGTCCTATTTTGGGGATAAAACAGGTATTTGTGGGTGAAAAGGTCCTATTTGAAGGGGGAAACCTGGTATTTCTTGGAGAAGATGTGGTATATTTGGGAGAAATGTGGCATTTCTGGAAGAAACTGTCCTATTTTGGGGATAAAACAGGTATTTGTGGGTGAGAACGTTGTATTTGAAGGGGGAAACCTGTTATTTCTTGGAGAAGATGTGATATATTTGGGAGAAATGTGGCATGTCTGGAAGAAACTGTCCTATTTGGGGGGATAAAACAGGTATTTGTGGCTGAAAAGGTCCTAATTGAAGGGGGAAACCTGGTATTTCTTGGAGAAGATGTGATATATTTGGGAGAAATGTGGCATGTCTGGAAGAAACTGTCCTCTTTTGGGGATAAAAGAGGTATTTGTGGGTGAAAAGGTCCTATTTGAAGGGGGAAAGCTGGTATTTCTTGGAGAAGATGTGGTATATTTGGGAGAAATGTGGCATTTCTGGAAGAAACTGTCCTCTTTTGGGGATAAAACAGGTATTTGTGGCTGAAAAGGTCGTATTTGAAGGGGGAAAGCTGGTATTTCTTGGAGAAGATGTGATATATTTGGGAGAAATGTGGCATTTCTGGAAGAAACTGTCCTATTTGGGGGATAAAACAGGTAGTTGTGGGAGAAAAGGTCCTATTCGAAGGGGGAAAGCTGGTATTTCTTGGAGAAGATGTGATCTATTTGGGAGAAATGTGGCCTTTCTGGAAGAAAATGTCCAATTTGGGGGGAGAAGGCTGGTAGTTTTGGGTGAGAAGGTCCTATTTCAGGAGGAATCCTGTTATTTCTTGGAGAAGATGTGATATATTTGTGAGAAATGTGGCATTTCCGGAAGAAAATGTCCAATTTGGGGGGAGAAGGCTGGTAGTTTTGGGTGAGAAGGTCCTATTTCAGGAGGAATCCTGGCATTTCTTGGAGAAGATGTGATATATTTGGGAGAAATGTGGCCTTTCCGGAAGAAACTGTCCTCTTTTGGGGATAAAAGAGGTATTTGTGGTTGAAAAGGTCCTATTTCCCCGGGGAAACCTGGTATTTCTTGGAGAAGATGTGATATATTTGTGAGAAATGTGGCATTTCTGGAAGAAACTGTCCTCTTTTGGGGATAAAAGAGGTATTTGTGGGTGAAAAGGTCCTATTTGAAGGGGGAAACGTGGTATATCTTGGAGAAGATGTGATATATTTGGGAGAAATGTGGCGTTTCTGGAAGAATATGTTCAATTTGAGGGATAAAACAGGTATTTGTGGGTGAAAAGGTCCTATTTGAAGGGGGAAAGCTGGTATTTCTTGGAGAAGATGTGATCTATTTGGGAGAAATGAGGCATTTCTGGAAGAAAATGTCCTATTTTGGGGATAAAAGAGGTATTTGTGTGTGAAAAGGTCCTATTTGAAGGGGGAAACCTGTTATTTCTTGGAGAAGATGTGATCTATTTGGGAGAAATGTGGCATTTCTGGGAGAAACTGTCCTCTTATGGGGATAGAACAGGTATTTGTGGGTGAAAAGGTCCTATTTGAAGGGGGAACCCTGGTATTTCTTGGAGAAGATGTGATCTATTTGGGAGAAATCTGGCATTTCTGGAAGAAACTATCCTCTTTTGGGGATAAAAGAGGTATTTGTGGGTGAAAATTTCCTATTTGAAGGGGGAAACCTGGAATTTCTTGGAGAAGATACGATCTATTTGGGAGAAATGTGGCATTTCTGGAAGAAACTGTCCTATTTTGGGGATAAAACAGGTATTTGTGGGTGAAAAGGTCCTATTTGAAGGGGGAAACGTGGTATATCTTGGAGAAGATGTGATATATTTGGGAGAAATGTGGCGTTTCTGGAAGAATATGTTCAATTTGAGGGATAAAACAGGTATTTGTGGTTGAAAAGGTCCTATTTGAAGGGGGAAACCTGGTATTTCTTGGAGAAGATGTGGTATATTTGGGAGAAATGTGGCATGTCTGGAAGAAACTGTCCTCTTTTGGGGATAAAACAGGTATTTGTGGGTGAAAAGGTCCTATTTGAAGGGGGAAACCTGGTATTTCTTGGAGAAGATGTGGTATATTTGGGAGAAATGTGGCATTTCTGGAAGAAACTGTCCTATTTTGGGGATAAAACAGGTATTTGTGGGTGAAAACGTTGTATTTGAAGGGGGAAACCTGTTATTTCTTGGAGAAGATGTGATATATTTGGGAGAAATGTGGCATGTCTGGTAGAAACTGTCCTCTTTTGGGGATAAAACAGGTATTTGTGGCTGAAAAGGTCCTAATTGAAGGGGGAAACCTGGTATTTCTTGGAGAAGATGTGATATATTTGGGAGAAATGTGGCATGTCTGGAAGAAACTGTCCTCTTTTGGGGATAAAAGAGGTATTTGTGGGTGAAAAGGTCCTATTTGAAGGGGGAAAGCTGGTATTTCTTGGAGAAGATGTGGTATATTTGGGAGAAATGTGGCATTTCTGGAAGAAACTGTCCTCTTTTGGGGATAAAAGAGGTATTTGTGGGAGAAAAGGTCCTATTTGAAGGGGGAAACCTGGTATTTCTTGGAGAAGATGTGATATATTTGGGAGAAATGTGGCATTTCTGGAAGAAACTGTCCTATTTTGGGGATAAAATAGGTATTTGTGGGAGAAAAGGTCCTATTTGAAGGGGGAAAGCTGGTATTTCTTGGAGAAGATGTGATCTATTTCGTAGAAATGTGGCCTTTCTGGAAGAAAATGTCCAATTTGGGGGGAGAAGGCTGGTAGTTTTGGGTGAGAAGGTCCTATTTCAGGAGGAATCCTGGTATTTCTTGGAGGAGATGTGATCTATTTGGGAGAAATGTGGAATTTATGGAAGAAAATGTCCAATTTGGGGGGAGAAGGCTGGTAGTTTAGGGTGAGAAGGTCCTATTTCAGGAGGAATCCTGGCATTTCTTGGAGAAGATGTGATATATTTGGGAGAAATGTGGCCTTTCCGGAAGAAACTGTCCTCTTTTGGGGATAAAAGAGGTATTAGTGGTTGAAAAGGTCCTATTTGAAGGGGGAAACCTGGTATTTCTTGGAGAAGATGTGATATATTTGTGAGAAATGTGGCCTTTCTGGAAGAAACTGTCCTCTTTTGGGGATAAAAGAGGTATTTCATGGAGAAAAGGTCCTATTTGAAGGGGGAAACGTGGTATATCTTGGAGAAGATGTGATATATTTGGGAGAAATGTGGCGTTTCTGGAAGAATATGTTCAATTTGAGGGATAAAACAGGTATTTGTGGTTGAAAAGGTCCTATTTGAAGGGGGAAAGCTGGTATTTCTTGGAGAAGATGTGGTATATTTGGGAGAAATGTGGCATGTCTGGAAGAAACTGTCCTCTTTTGGGGATAAAACAGGTATTTGTGGGTGAAAAGGTCCTATTTGAAGGGGGAAACCTGGTATTTCTTGGAGAAGATGTGATCTATTTGGGAGAAATGAGGCATTTCTGGAAGAAAATGTCCTATTTTGGGGATAAAAGAGGTATTTGTGTGTGAAAATTTCCTATTTGAAGGGGGAAACCTGTTATTTCTTGGAGAAGATGTGATCTATTTGGGAGAAATGTGGCATTTCTGGAAGAAACTGTCCTATTTTGGGCATAAAACAGGTATTTGTGGGTGAAAAGGTCCTATTTGAAGGGGGAAACCTGGTATTTCTTGGAGAAGATGTGGTATATTTGGGAGAAATGTGGCATTTCTGGAAGAAACTGTCCTATTTTGGGGATAAAACAGGTATTTGTGGGTGAAAACGTTGTATTTGAAGGGGGAAACCTGTTATTTCTTGGAGAAGATGTGATATATTTGGGAGAAATGTGGCATGTCTGGAAGAAACTGTCCTCTTTTGGGGATAAAACAGGTATTTGTGGCTGAAAAGGTCCTAATTGAAGGGGGAAACCTGGTATTTCTTGGAGAAGATGTGATATATTTGGGAGAAATGTGGCATGTCTGGAAGAAACTGTCCTCTTTTGGGGATAAAAGAGGTATTTGTGGGTGAAAAGGTCCTATTTGAAGGGGGAAAGCTGGTATTTCTTGGAGAAGATGTGGTATATTTGGGAGAAATGTGGCATTTCTGGAAGAAACTGTCCTCTTTTGGGGATAAAACAGGTATTTGTGGCTGAAAAGGTCGTATTTGAAGGGGGAAAGCTGGTATTTCTTGGAGAAGATGTGATATATTTGGGAGAAATGTGGCATTTCTGGAAGAAACTGTCCTATTTGGGGGATAAAACAGGTATTTGAGGGAGAAAAGGTCCTATTTGAAGGGGGAAAGCTGGTATTTCTTGGAGAAGATGTGATCTATTTCGGAGAAATGTGGCCTTTCTGGAAGAAAATGTCCAATTTGGGGGGAGAAGGCTGGTAGTTTTGGATGAGAAGGTCCTATTTCAGGAGGAATCCTGGTATTTCTTGGAGAAGATGTGGTATATTTGGGAGAAATGTGGCATTTCTGGAAGAAAATGTCCAATTTGGGGGGAGAAGGCTGGTAGTTTTGGGTGAGAAGGTCCTATTTCAGGAGGAATCCTGGCATTTCTTGGAGAAGATGTGATATATTTGGGAGAAATGTGGCCTTTCCGGAAGAAACTGTCCTCTTTTGGGGATAAAAGAGGTATTTGTGGTTGAAAAGGTCCTATTTCCCCGGGGAAACCTGGTATTTCTTGGAGAAGATGTGATATATTTGTGAGAAATGTGGCATTTCTGAAAGAAACTGTCCTCTTTTGGGGATAAAAGAGGTATTTGTGGGTGAAAAGGTCCTATTTGAAGGGGGAAACGTGGTATATCTTGGAGAAGATGTGATATATTTGGGAGAAATGTGGCGTTTCTGGAAGAATATGTTCAATTTGAGGGATAAAACAGGTATTTGTGGTTGAAAAGGTCCTATTTGAAGGGGGAAAGCTGGTATTTCTTGGAGAAGATGTGGTATATTTTGGAGAAATGTGGCATGTCTGGAAGAAACTGTCCTATTTTGGGGATAAAACAGGTATTTGTGGGTGAAAAGGTCCTATTTGAAGGGGGAAACCTGGTATTTCTTGGAGAAGATGTGATCTATTTGGGAGAAATGAGGCATTTCTGGAAGAAAATGTCCTATTTTGGGGATAAAAGAGGTATTTGTGTGTGAAAAGGTCCTATTTGAAGGGGGAAAACTGTTATTTCTTGGAGAAGATGTGATATATTTGGGAGAAATGTGGCATTTCTGGAAGAAACTGTCCTATTTTGGGGATAAAAGAGGTATTTGTGGGTGAAAAGGTCCTATTTGAAGGGGGAACCCTGGTATTTCTTGGAGAAGATGTGATCTATTTGGGAGAAATCTGGCATTTCTGGAAGAAACTATCCACTTTTGGGGATAAAAGAGGTATTTGTGGGTGAAAATTTCCTATTTGAAGGGGGAAACCTGGAATTTCTTGGAGAAGATACGATCTATTTGGGAGAAATGTGGCATTTCTGGAAGAAAGTGTCCTATTTTGGGGATAAAACAGGTATTTGTGGGTGAAAAGGTCCTATTTGAAGGGGGAAACGTGGTATATCTTGGAGAAGATGTGATCTATTTGGGAGAAATGTGGCGTTTCTGGAAGAATATGTTCAATTTGAGGGATAAAACAGGTATTTGTGGTTGAAAAGGTCCTATTTGAAGGGGGAAACGTGGTATTTCTTGGAGAAGATGTGGTATATTTGGGAGAAATGTGGCATGTCTGGAAGAAACTGTCCTATTTTGGGGATAAAACAGGTATTTGTGGGTGAAAAGGTCCTATTTGAAGGGGGAAACCTGGTATTTCTTGGAGAAGATGTGGTATATTTGGGAGAAATGTGGCATTTCTGGAAGAAACTGTCCTATTTTGGGGGTAAAACAGGTATTTGTGGGTGAAAACGTTGTATTTGAAGGGGGAAACGTGGTATTTCTTGGAGAAGATGTGATATATTTGGGAGAAATGTGGCATGTCTGGTAGAAACTGTCCTCTTTTGGGGATAAAACAGGTATTTGTGGCTGAAAAGGTCCTAATTGAAGGGGGAAACCTGGTATTTCTTGGAGAAGATGTGATATATTTGGGAGAAATGTGGCATGTCTGGAAGAAACTGTCCTCTTTTGGGGATAAAAGAGGTATTTGTGGGTGAAAAGGTCCTATTTGAAGGGGGAAACCTGGTATTTCTTGGAGAAGATGTGGTATATTTGGGAGAAATGTGGCATTTCTGGAAGAAACTGTCCTCTTTTGGGGATAAAAGAGGTATTTGTGGGAGAAAAGGTCCTATTTGAAGGGGGAAACCTGGTATTTCTTGGAGAAGATGTGATATATTTGGGAGAAATGTGGCATTTCTGGAAGAAACTGTCCTCTTTTGGGGATAAAACAGGTATTTGTGGGAGAAAAGGTCCTATTTGAAGGGGGAAAGCTGGTATTTCTTGGAGAAGATGTGATCTATTTCGTAGAAATGTGGCCTTTCTGGAAGAAAATGTCCAATTTGGGGGGAGAAGGCTGGTAGTTTTGGGTGAGAAGGTCCTATTTCAGGAGGAATCCTGGTATTTCTTGGAGAAGATGTGATCTATTTGGGAGAAATGTGGAATTTCTGGAAGAAAATGTCCAATTTGGGGGGAGAAGGCTGGTAGTTTAGGGTGAGAAGGTCCTATTTCAGGAGGAATCCTGGCATTTCTTGGAGAAGATGTGATATATTTGGGAGAAATGTGGCCTTTCCGGAAGAAACTGTCCTCTTTTGGGGATAAAAGAGGTATTAGTGGTTGAAAAGGTCCTAATTGAAGGGGGAAACCTGGTATTTCTTGGAGAAGATGTGATATATTTGTGTGAAATGCGGCCTTTCTGGAAGAAACTGTCCTCTTTTGGGGATAAAAGAGGTATTTCATGGAGAAAAGGTCCTATTTGAAGGGGGAAACGTGGTATATCTTGGAGAAGATGTGATATATTTGGGAGAAATGTGGCGTTTCTGGAAGAATATGTTCAATTTGAGGGATAAAACAGGTATTTGTGGTTGAAAAGGTCCTATTTGAAGGGGGAAAGCTGGTATTTCTTGGAGAAGATGTGGTATATTTGGGAGAAATGTGGCATGTCTGGAAGAAACTGTCCTATTTTGGGGATAAAACAGGTATTTGTGGGTGAAAAGGTCCTATTTGAAGGGGGAAAGCTGTTATTTCTTGGAGAAGATGTGATCTATTTGGGAGAAATGAGGCATTTCTGGAAGAAAATGTCCTATTTTGGGGATAAAAGAGGTATTTGTGTGTGAAAATTTCCTATTTGAAGGGGGAAACCTGTTATTTCTTGGAGAAGATGTGATCTATTTGGGAGAAATGTGGCATTTCTGGAAGAAACTGTCCTATTTTGGGCATAAAACAGGTATTTGTGGGTGAAAAGGTCCTTTTTGAAGGGGGAAACCTGGTATTTCTTGGAGAAGATGTGGTATATTTGGGAGAAATGTGGCATTTCTGGAAGAAACTGTCCTATTTTGGGGATAAAACAGGTATTTGTGGGTGAAAACGTTGTATTTGAAGGGGGAAACCTGTTATTTCTTGGAGAAGATGTGATATATTTGGGAGAAATGTGGCATGTCTGGAAGAAACTGTCCTATTTTGGGGATAAAACAGGTATTTGTGGCTGAAAAGGTCCTAATTGAAGGGGGAAACCTGGTATTTCTTGGAGAAGATGTGATATATTTGGGAGAAATGTGGCATGTCTGGAAGAAACTGTCCTCTTTTGGGGATAAAAGAGGTATTTGTGGGTGAAAAGGTCCTATTTGAAGGGGGAAAGCTGGTATTTCTTGGAGAAGATGTGGTATATTTGGGAGAAATGTGGCATTTCTGGAAGAAACTGTCCTCTTTTGGGGATAAAAGAGGTATTTGTGGCTGAAAAGGTCGTATTTGAAGGGGGAAAGCTGGTATTTCTTGGAGAAGATGTGATATATTTGGGAGAAATGTGGCATTTCTGGAAGAAACTGTCCTATTTGGGGGATAAAACAGGTATTTGAGGGAGAAAAGGTCCTATTTGAAGGGGGAAAGCTGGTATTTCTTGGAGAAGATGTGATCTATTTCGGAGAAATGTGGCCTTTCTGGAAGAAAATGTCCAATTTGGGGGGAGAAGGCTGGTAGTTTTGGATGAGAAGGTCCTATTTCAGGAGGAATCCTGGTATTTCTTGGAGAAGATGTGGTATATTTGGGAGAAATGTGGCATTTCTGGAAGAAAATGTCCAATTTGGGGGGAGAAGGCTGGTAGTTTTGGGTGAGAAGGTCCTATTTCAGGAGGAATCCTGGCATTTCTTGGAGAAGATGTGATATATTTGGGAGAAATGTGGCCTTTCCGGAAGAAACTGTCCTCTTTTGGGGATAAAAGAGGTATTTGTGGTTGAAAAGGTCCTATTTCCCCGGGGAAACCTGGTATTTCTTGGAGAAGATGTGATATATTTGTGAGAAATGTGGCATTTCTGGAAGAAACTGTCCTCTTTTGGGGATAAAAGAGGTATTTGTGGGTGAAAAGGTCCTATTTGAAGGGGGAAACGTGGTATATCTTGGAGAAGATGTGATATATTTGGGAGAAATGTGGCGTTTCTGGAAGAATATGTTCAATTTGAGGGATAAAACAGGTATTTGTGGTTGAAAAGGTCCTATTTGAAGGGGGAAAGCTGGTATTTCTTGGAGAAGATGTGGTATATTTGGGAGAAATGTGGCATGTCTGGAAGAAACTGTCCTATTCTGGGGATAAAAGAGGTATTTGTGGGTGAAAAGGTCCTATTTGAAGGGGGAAAGCTGGTATTTCTTGGAGAAGATGTGATCTATTTGGGAGAAATGAGGCATTTCTGGAAGAAAATGTCCTATTTTGGGGATAAAAGAGGTATTTGTGTGTGAAAATTTCCTATTTGAAGGGGGAAACCTGTTATTTCTTGGAGAAGATGTGATATATTTGGGAGAAATATGGCATTTCTGGAAGAAACTGTCCTATTTTGGGCATAAAACAGGTATTTGTGGTTGAAAAGGTCCTATTTGAAGGGGGACTCCTGGTATTTCTTGGAGAAGATGTGATATATTTGGGAGAAATCTGGCCTTTCTGGAAGAATATGTTCAATTTGAGGGATAAAACAGGTATTTGTGGTTGAAAAGGTCCTATTTGAAGGGGGAAACGTGGTATTTCTTGGAGAAGATGTGATATATTTGGGAGAAATGTGGCATGTCTGGAAGAAACTGTCCTCTTTTGGGGATAAAAGAGGTATTTGTGGGTGAAAAGGTCCTATTTGAAGGGGGAATCCTGGTATTTCTTGGAGGAGGTGTGGTATATTTGGGAGAAATGTGGCATTTCTGGAAGAAACTGTCCTATTTTGGGGATAAAAGAGGTATTTGTGGGTGAAAACGATGTATTTGAAGGGGGAAAGCTGGTATTTCTTGGAGAAGATGTGATATATTTGGGAGAAATGTGGCATGTCTGGAAGAAACTGTCCTATTTTGGGGATAAAACAGGTATTTGTGGCTGAAAAGGTCGTATTTGAAGTGGGAAACCTGGTATTTCTTGGAGAAGATGTGATATATTTGGGAGAAATGTGGCATTTCTGGAAGAAAATGTCCTCTTTTGGGGATAAAACAGGTATTTGTGGGTGAAAACGTTGTATTTGAAGGGGGAAACCTGTTATTTCTTGGAGAAGATGTGATATATTTGGGAGAAATGTGGCATGTCTGGAAGAAGCTGTCCTCTTTTGGGGATAAAAGAGGTATTTGTGGGTGAAAAGGTCCTATTTGAAGGGGGAACCCTGGTATTTCTTGGAGAAGATGTGATCTATTTGGGAGAAATGTGGCCTTTCTGGCAGAAACTGTCCTATTTGGGGGATAAAACAGGTATTTGTGGGAGAAAAGGTCCTATTTGAAGGGGGAAAGCTGGTATTTCTTGGAGGAGATGTGATCTATTTCGGAGAAATGTGGCCTTTCTGGAAGAAACCCTCCAATTTGGGGGGAGAAGGCTGGTAGTTTTGGGTGAGAAGGTCCTATTTCAGGAGGAATCCTGGCATTTCTTGGAGAAGATGTGATATATTTGGGAGAAATGTGGCATTTCTGGAAGAAACTGTCCTATTTGGGGGGAGAAGGCTGGTAGTTTTGGGTGAGAAGGTCCTATTTCAGGAGGAATCCTGGCATTTCTTGGAGAAGATGTGATATATTTGGGAGAAATGTGGCCTTTCCGGAAGAAACTGTCCTCTTTTGGGGATAAAAGAGGTATTAGTGGTTGAAAAGGTCGTATTTGAAGGGGGAAAGCTGGTATTTCTTGGAGAAGATGTGATATATTTGGGAGAAATGTGGCATTTCTGGAAGAAACTGTCGTATTTTGGGCATAAAACAGGTATTTGTGGTTGAAAAGGTCCTATTTGAAGGGGAAAAGCAGGTATTTCATGGAGAAGATGTGATCTATTTAGGAGAAATGTGGCATTTCTGATAGAAAATGTTCTATTTCGGGGGAGAAGGCTGGTATTTGTGGTAGAAAAGGTCCTCTTTCAGGAGGAATCCTGGTATTTCTTGGAGAAGATGTGATCTATTTGGGAGAAATGTGGCATGTCTGGAAGAAACTGTCCTATTTGAGGGATAAAAGAGGTATTTGTGCGTGAAAAGGTCCTATTTCAGGAGGAACCCTGGTATTTCTTGGAGAAGATGTGATATATTTGGGAGAAATGTGGCCTTTCTGGAAGAAAATGTCCTCTTTTGGGGATAAAACAGGTATTTGTGGGTGAAAAGGTCCTATTTGAAGGGGGAAACCTGGTATTTCTTGGAGAAGATGTGATATATTTGGGAGAAATGTGGCATGTCTGGAAGAAACTGTCCTCTTTTGGGGATACAAGAGGTATTTGTGGGAGAAAAGGGTCCTATTTGAAGGGGGAAAGCTGGTATTTCTTGGAGAAGATGTGATATATTTGGGTGATATGTGGCATGTCTGGAAGAAAATGTCCTATTTGGGGGAGAAGGGTGGTACTTGTGGGAGAAAAGGTCCTATTTCAGGAGGATCCTGGTATTTCTTGGAGAAGATGTGATCTATTTGGGAGAAATGAGGCATTTCTGGCAGAAACTGTCCTATTATGGGGGATAAAACAGGTATTTGTGGGAGAAAAGGTCCTATTTGAACGGGAACCCTGGTATTTCTTGGAGAAGATGTGATATATTTGGGAGAAATGTGGCCTTTCTGGAAGAAACTGTCCTCTTTTGGGGATAAAACAGGTATTTGTGGGTGAAAATTTCCTATTTGAAGGGGGAAACCTGGTATTTCTTGGAGAAGATATGATATATTTGGGAGAAATGTGGCATTTCTGGAAGAAACTGTCCTCTTATGGGGATAGAACAGGTATTTGTGGGTGAAAAGGTCCTATTTGAAGGGGGAAAGCTGGTATTTCTTGGAGAAGATGTGGTATATTTGGGAGAAATGTGGCATGTCTGGAAGAAAATGTCCTATTTGGGGGGAGAAGGGTGGTATTAGTGGGAGAAAAGTTCCTATTTCTGGAGGAATCCTGGTATTTCTTGGAGGAGATGTGATGTGTTTGGGAGAAATGTGGCATTTCTGGAAGAAACTGTCCTCTTTTGGGGATAAAACAGGTATTTGTGGGTGAAAAGGTCCTATTTGAAGGGGGGAAACCTGGTATTTCTTGGAGAAGATGTGATATATTTGAGAGAAATGTGGCATTTCTGGAAGAAACTGTCCTATTTGGGGATAAAACAGGTATTTGTGGGAGAAAAGGTCCTATTTGAAGGGGGAAAGCTGGTATTTCTTGGAGAAGATGTGATCTATTTCGGAGAAATGTGGTCTTTCTGGAAGAAAATATCCAATTTGGGGGGAGAAGGCTGGTAGTTTTGGGTGAGAAGGTCCTATTTCAGGAGGAATCCTGGTATTTCTTGGAGAAGATGTGATCTATTTGGGAGAAATGTGGCCTTTCTGGAAGAAAATGTCCAATTTGGGGGAGAAGGCTGGTAGTTTTGGGGTGAGAAGGTCCTATTTCAGGAGGAATCCTGGCATTTCTTGGAGAAGATGTGATATATTTGGGAGAAATGTGGCATGTCAGGAAGAAACTGTCCTCTTTTGGGAATAAAAGAGGTATTAGTGGTTGAAAAGGTCCTATTTGAAGGGGGAAACCTGGTATTTCTTGGAGAAGATGTGATCTATTTGGGAGAAATGTGGCATTTCTGGAAGAAAATGTCCTCTTTTGGGGATAAAAGAGGTATTTCATGGAGAAAAGGTCCTAATTGAAGGGGGAAACCTGGTATTTCTTGGAGAAGATGTGATCTATTTGGGAGAAATGTGGCATTTCTGGAAGAAACTGTCGTATTTTGGGCATAAAACAGGTATTTGTGGTTGAAAAGGTCCTATTTGAAGGGGAAACCTGGTATTTCTTGGAGAAGATGTGATATATTTGGGAGAAATGTGGCATTTCCGGAAGAAACTGTCCTCTTTTGGGGATAAAAGAGGTATTTGTGGGTGAAAAGGTCCTATTTGAAGGGGGAAACGTGGTATTTCTTGGAGAAGATGTGATCTATTTGGGAGAAATGTGGCATTTCTGGATGAAACTGTCCTATTTGGGGGAGAAGCCTGGTATTAGTGGGGTGAGAAGGTCCTATTTCAGGAGGAATCCTGGTATTTCTTGGAGAAGATGTGATATATTTGGGAGAAATGTGGCATTTCTGGAAGAAACTGTCCTCTTCTGGGGATAAAAGAGGTATTTGTGGGTGATAAGGTCCTATTTCCAGGGGGAAACCTGGTATTTCTTGGAGAAGATGTGATATATTTGGGAGAAATGTGCATTTCTGGAAGAAACTGTCCTCTTTTGGGGATAAAACAGGTATTTGTGGGTGAAAAGGTCCTATTTGAAGGGGGAACCCTGGTATTTCTGGAGAAGATGTGATGTATTTGGGAGAAATGTGGCATGTCTGGAAGAAACTGTCCTCTTTTGGGGATAAAAGAGGTATGTGTGGGTGTAAAGGTCCTATTTGAAGGGGGAAAGCTGGTATTTCTTGGAGAAGATGTGATATATTTGGGAGAAATGTGCATGTCTGGAAGAAAATGTCCTATTTGGGGGAGAAGGCTGGTACTTGTGGGAGAAAAGGTCCTATTTCAGGAGGAATCCTGGTATTTCTTGGAGGAGATGTGATATGTTTGGGAGAAATGTGGCATTTCTGGAAGAAACTGTCCTCTTTTGGGGATAAAACAGGTATTTGTGGGTGAAAAGGTCCTATCTGAAGGGGGAAACGTGGTATTTCTTGGAGAAGATGTGATATGTTTGGGGAGAAATCTGGCATTTCTGAAGAAACTGTCCTATTTTGGGGATAAAAGAGGTATTTGTGGGTGAAAAGGTCCTATTTGAAGGGGGATACCTGGAATTTCTTGGAGAAGATATGATCTATTTGGGAGAAATGTGGCATTTCTGAAGAAACTGTCCTCTTTTGGGGATAAAACAGGTATTTGTGGGTGAAAAGGTCCTATTTGAAGGGGCAAACCTGGTATATCTTGGAGAAGATGTGATATATTGGGGAGAAATGTGGCATTTCTGGAAGAATATGTTCAATTTGAGGGATAAAACAGGTATTTGTGGTTGAAAAGGTCCTATTTGAAGGGGGGAAAGCTGGTAGTTCTTGGAGAAGATGTGATATATTTGGGAGAAATGTGGCATGTCTGGAAGAAACTGTCCTATTTTGGGGATAAAACAGGTATTTGTGGGTGAAAAGGTCCTATTTGAAGGGGGAAACGTGGTATATCTTGGAGAAGATGTGGTATATTTGGGAGAAATGTGGCATTTCTGGAAGAAACTGTCCTCTTTTGGGGTTAAAACAGGTATTTGTGGGTGAAAACGTTGTATTTGAAGGGGGAAAGCTGGTATCTCTTGGAGAAGATGTGATATATTTGGGAGAAATGTGGCATGTCTGGAAGAAACTGTCCTATTTTGGGGTTAAAAGAGGTATTTGTGGGAGAAAAGGTCCTAATTGAAGGGGGGAAACCTGGTATTTCTTGGAGAAGATGTGATATATTTGGGAGAAATGTGGCATGTCTGGAAGAAACTGTCCTCTTTTGGGGATAAAAACAGGTATTTGTGGGTGAAAAGGTCCTATTTGAAGGGGGAAAGCTGGTATTTCTTGGAGAAGATATGATATATTTGGGAGAAATGTGGCATTTCTGGAAGAAACTGTCCTATTTGGGGGATAAAAGAGGTATTTGTGTTGAAAAGGTCCTATTTGAAGGGGGAAACGTGGTATTTCTTGGAGAAGATGTGATCTATTTGGGAGAAATATGGCATTTCTGGAAGAAACTGTCCTCTTTTGGGGGGAGAAGCCTGGTATTAGTGCGTGAGAAGGTCCTATTTCAGGAGGAATCCTGGTATTTCCTGGAGAAGATGTGATATATTTGTGAGAAATGTGGCATGTCAGGAAGAAACTGTCCTCTTTTGGGGATAAAACAGGTATTTGTGGTTGAAAAGGTCCTATTTGAAGGGGGAACCCTGGTATTTCTTGTAGAAGATTGTGATATATTTGGGAGAAATGTGGCCTTTCTGGAAGAAACTGTCCTCTTTTGGGGATAAAAGGGGTATGTGTGGGTGAAAAGGTCCTATTTGAAGGGGGAAACGTGGTATTTCTAGGAGAAGATGTGATATATTTGGGAGAAATGTGGCCTTTCCGGAAGAAAATGTCCTATTTGGGGGGAGAAGGCTGGTACTTGTGGGAGAAAAGGTCCTATTTCAGGAGGAATTCTGGTATTTCTTGGAGGAGATGTGATATGTTTGGGAGAAATGTGGCCTTTCTGGAAGAAACTGTCCTCTTTTGCGGGATAAAACAGGTATTTGTGGGTGAAAAGGTCGTATTTGAAGGGGGAAACCTGGTATTTCTTGGAGAAGATGTGATCTATTTGGGAGAAATCTGGCATTTCTGGAAGAAACTGTCCTCTTTTGGGGATAAAAGAGGTATTTGTGGGTGAAAATTTCCTATTTGAAGGGGGGAAACCTGGAATTTCTTGGAGAAGATATGATCTATTTGGGAGAAATGTGGCATGTCTGGAAGAAACTGTCCTCTTTTGGGGATAAAACAGGTATTTGTGGGTGAAAAGGTCCTATTTGAAGGGGGAAACGTGGTATATCTTGGAGAAGATGTGATATATTTGGGAGAAATCTGGCATTTCTGGAAGAATATGTTCAATTTGAGGGATAAAACAGGTATTTGTGGTTGAAAAGGTCCTATTTGAAGGGGGAAACGTGGTATTTCTTGGAGAAGATGTGATATATTTGGGAGAAATGTGGCATTTCTGGAAGAAACTGTCGTATTTTGGGCATAAAACAGGTATTTGTGGTTGAAAAGGGTCCTATTTGAAGGGGGGAAACGTGGTATTTGTTGGAGAAGATGTGATCTATTTGGGGAGAAATGTGGCATTTCTGGAAGAAACTGTCCTCTTTTGGGGATAAAACAGGTATTTGTGGGTGAAAACGTTGTATTTGAAGGGGGAAACCTGGTATTTCTTGGAGAAGATGTGATCTATTTGGAGAAATGTGCATGTCTGGAAGAAACTGTCCTATTTTGCGGGATAAAACAGGTATTTGTGGCTGAAAAGGTCCTATTTGAAGGGGGAAAGCTGGTATTTCTTGGAGAAGATGTGATATATTTGGGAGAAATTTGGCATTTCTGGAAGAAACTGTCCTATTTGGGGGATAAAACAGGTATTTGTGGGAGAAAAGATCCTATTTGAAGGGGGAAAGCTGGTATTTCTTGGAGAAGATGTGATCTATTTGGGAGAAATGTGGCCTTTCTGGAAGAAAATGTCCAATTTGGGGGGAGAAGGCTGGTAGTTTTGGGTGAGAAGGTCCTATTTCAGGAGGAATCCTAGCATTTCTTGGAGAAGATGTGATATATTTGGGAGAAATGTGGCCTTTCCGGAAGAAACTGTCCTCTTTTGGGGATAAAAGAGGTATTAGTGGTTGAAAAGGTCCTATTTCCCCGGGGAAACCTGTTATTTCTTGGAGAAGATGTGATATATTTGGGAGAAATGTGGCATTTCTGGAAGAAAATGTCCTCTTTTGGGGATAAAAGAGGTATTTCATGGAGAAAAGGTCCTATTTGAAGGGGGAAACGTGGTATTTCTTGGAGGAAGATGTAATATATTTGGGAGAAATGTGGCATTTCTGGAAGAAACTGTCGTATTTTGGGCATAAAACAGGTATTTGTGGTTGAAAAGGTCCTATTTGAAGGGGGAAAGCTGGTATTTCTTGGAGAAGATGTGATATATTTGGGAGAAATGTGGCATTTCTGGAAGAAACTGTCCTCTTTTGGGGATAAAAGAGGTATTTGTGGTGAAAAGGTCCTATTTGAAGGGGGAAACCTGTATTTCTTGGAGAAGATGTGATATGTTTGGGAGAAATGTGGCATGTCTGGAAGAAACTGTCCTAATTTGGGGATAAAACAGGTATTTGTGGGTGAAAAGTTCCTATTTGAAGGGGGGAACCCTGGTATTTCTTGGAGAAGATGTGGTATATTTGGAGAAATGTGGCATTTCTGGAAGAAACTGTCCTATTTTTGGGATAAAACGGGTATATGTGGGTTTAAACGTTGTATTTGAAGGGGGAAACCTGTTATTTCTTGGAGAAGATTTGATATATTTGGGAGAAATCTGGCATTCCTGGAAGAAACTGTCCTATTTTGGGATAAAAGAGGTATTTGTAGGTGAAAAGGTCCTATTTGAAGGGGGAAACCTGGTATTTCTTGGAGAAGATGTGATATATTTGGGAGAAATCTGGCCTTTCTGGAAGAAACTGTCCTCTTTTGGGGATAAAAGAGGTATTTGTGGTTGTTAAGGTCCTATTTGAAGGGGGAAAACTGGTATTTCTTGGAGAAGATGTGATCTATTTGGGAGAAATGTGGCATGTCTGGAAGAAGCTGTCCTCTTTTGGGATAAAACAGGTCTTTGTGGGTGAAAAGGTCGTATTTGAAGGGGGAGACCTGGTATTTCTTGAAGAAGATGTGATATATTTGGGAGAAATGTGGCATGTCTGGAAGAAAATGTCTTATATTGGGGGAGAAGGCTGGTACTTGTGGGAGAAAAGGTCCTATTTCAGGAGGAATCCTGGTATTTCTTGGAGGAGATGTGATATGTTTGGGAGAAATGTGGCCTTTCTGGAAGAAACTGTCCTCTTTTGGGGATAAAACAGGTATTTGTGGGTGAAAAGGTCGTATTTGAAGGGGGGAAACCTGGTATTTCTTGGAGAAGATGTGATCTATTTGGGAGAAATGTGGCATTTCTGGAAGAAACTGTCCTATTCTGGGGATAAAAGAGGTATTTGTGGGTGAAAAGGTCCTATTTGAAGGGGGGAAACCTGGTATTTCTTGGAGAAGATGTGTTATATTTGGGAGAAATCTGGCATTTCTGGAAGAATATGTCCAATTTGAGGGATAAAACAGGTATTTGTGGTTGAAAAGGTCCTATTTGAAGGGGGAAAGCTGGTATTTCTTGGAGAAGATGTGATATGTTTGGGAGAAATCTGGCATTTCTGGAAGAAACTGTCCTACTTTGGGGATAAAAGAGGTATTTGTGGGTGAAAAGGTCCTATTTGAAGGGGGAACCCTGGTATTTCTTGGAGAAGATGTGGTATATTTGGGAGAAATGTGGCATTTCTGGAAGAAACTGTCCTCTTTTGGGGATAAAACAGGTATTTGTGGGAGATAAGGTCCTATTTGAAGGGGGAAAGCTGGTATATCTTGGAGAAGATGTGATGTATTTGGGAGAAATCTGGCATTTCTGGAAGAAACTTTCCTATTTTGGGGATAAAAGAGGTATTAGTGGGTGAAAAGGTCCTATTTGAAGGGGGAAAGCTGGTATTTCTTGGAGAAGATGTGATATATTTGGGAGAAATGTGGCATTCCTGGAAGAAACTGTCCTGTTTTGGGGATAAAACAGGTATTTGTGGGTGAAAGGATCCTATTAGAAGGGGGAAACCTGGTATTTCTTGGAGAAGATGTGATATATTTGGGAGAAATGTGGCATGTCTGGAAGAAGCTGCCATCTTTTGGGGATAAAACAGGTATTTGTGGGTGAAAAGGTCCTATTTGAAGGGGGAACCCTGGTATTTCATGGAGAAGATGTGATATATTTGGGAGAAATGTGGCATTTCTGGAAGAAACTGTCCTCTTTTGGGGATAAAAGAGGTATGTGTGGGTGAAAAGGTCCTATTTCCAGGGGAAAACCTGGTATTTCTTGGAGAAGATGTGATATATTTGGGAGAAATGTGGCATTTCTGGAAGAAACTGTACTCTTTTGCGGATAAAACAGGTATTTGTGGGAGAAAAGGTCCTATTTGAAGGGGGAAAGCAGGTATTTCTTGGAGAAGATGTGATAAATTTGGGAGTAATGTGGTATGTCTGGAAGAAAATGTCCAATTTGGGGGGAGAAGTCTGGTAGTTTTGGGTGAGAAGGTCCTATTTCAGGAGGAATCCTGGTATTTCTTGGAGAAGATGTGATATATTTGGGAGAAATGTGGCATTTCTGGAAGAAAATGTCCTATTTGGGGGGAGAAGGCAGGTAGTTTTGGGTGAGAAGGTCCTATTTCAGGAGGAATCCTGGCATTTCTTGGAGAAGATGTGATTTATTTGGGAGAAATGTGGCATTTCTGGAAGAAACTGTCCTGTTTTGGGGATAAAAGAGGTATTAGTGGGTGAAAAGTTCCTTTTTGAAGGGGGAAAGCTGGTATTTCTTGGAGAAGATGTGATCTATTTGGGAGAAATGTGGCATTTCTGGAAGAAACTGTCCTCTTTTGGGGATAAAAGAGGTATTAGTGGTTGAAAAGGTCCTATTTGAAGGGGGAAACCTGGTATTTCTTGGAGAAGATGTGATATATTTGGGAGAAATGTGGCATTTCTGGAAGAAAATGTCCTCTTTTGGGGATAAAAGAGGTATTTCATGGAGAAAAGGTCCTATTTGAAGGGGGAAACGTGGTATTTCTTGGAGAAGATGTGATATATTTGGGAGAAATGTGGCATTTCTGGAAGAAACTGTCGTATTTTGGGCATAAAACAGGTATTTGTGGTTGAAAAGGTCCTATTTGAAGGGGGAACCCTGGTATTTCTTGGAGAAGATGTGATATATTTGGGAGAAATCTGGCCATTCTGGAAGAAACTGTCCTCTTTTGGGGATAAAACAGGTATTTGTGGGTGAAAACGTTGTATTTGAAGGGGGAACCCTGGTATTTCTTGGAGAAGATGTGCTATATTTGGGAGAAATGTGGCCTTTCTGGAAGAAAATGTCCAATTTGTGGGGAGAAGGCTGGTAGTTTTGGGTGAGAAGGTCCTATTTCAGGAGGAATCCTGGTATTTCTTGGAGAAGATGTGATATATTTGGGAGAAATGTGGCATTTCTGGAAGAAAATGTCCTCTTTTGGGGATAAAACAGGTATTTCATGGAGAAAAGGTCCTATTTGAAGGGGGAAAGCTGGTATTTCTTGGAGAAGATGTGATATATTTGGGAGAAATGTGGCATTTCCGGAAGAAACTGTCCTCTTTTGGGGATAAAAGAGGTATTTGTGGGTGAAAAGGTCCTATTTGAAGGGGGAAACGTGGTATTTCTTGGAGAAGATGTGATCTATTTGGGAGAAATGTGGCATGTCTGGAAGAAACTGTCCTCTTTTGGGGATAAAAGAGGTATTTGTGGGTGAAAAGGTCCTATTTGAAGGGGGAACCCTGGTATATCTTGGAGAAGATGTGATCTATTTGGGAGAAATGAGGCATTTCTGGAAGAAAATGTCCAATTTGTGGGATAAAACAGGTATTTGTGGTTGAAAAGGTCCTATTTGAAGGGGGAAACCTGGTATTTCTTGGAGAAGATGTGATATATTTGGGAGAAATGTGGCATGTCTTGAAGAATCTGTCCTATTTTGGGGATAAAACAGGTATTTGTGGGTGAAAAGGTCCTATTTGAAGGTGGACACCTGGTATTTCTTGGAGATGATGTGATATATTTGGGAGAAATGTGGCATTTCTGGAAGAAACTGTCCTATTTGGGGGATAAAACAGGTATTTGTGGGTGAAAACGTTGTATTTGAAGGGGGAAACCTGATATTTCTTGGAGAAGATGTGATATATTTGGGAGAAATGTGGCATGTCTGGAAGAAAATGTCCTATTTTGGGGATAAAAGAGGTATTTGTGGGAGAAAAGTTCCTATTTCAGGAGGAATCCTGGTATTTCTTGGAGAAGATGTGATATATTTGGGAGAAATGTGGCATTTCTGGAAGAAACTGTCCTGTTTTGGGGATAAAAGAGGTATTAGTGGTTGAAAAGGTCCTATTTGAAGGGGGAAACCTGGTATTTCTTGGAGAAGATGTGATATATTTGGGAGAAATGTGGCATTTCTGGAAGAAACTGTACTCTTTTGCGGATAAAACAGGTATTTGTGGGAGAAAAGGTCCTATTTGAAGGGGGAAAGCAGGTATTTCTTGGAGAAGATGTGATAAATTTGGGAGTATTGTGGTATGTCTGGAAGAAAATGTCCAATTTGGGGGGAGAAGGCTGGTAGTTTTGGGTGAGAAGGTCCTATTTCAGGAGGAATCCGGGTATTTCTTGGAGAAGATGTGATATATTTGGGAGAAATGTGGCATTTCTGGAAGAAAATGTCCAATTTGGGGGGAGAAGGCTGGTAGTTTTGGGTGAGAAGGTCCTATTTCAGGAGGAATCCTGGTATTTCTTGGAGAAGATGTGATCTATTTGGGAGAAATGTGGCATGTCTGGAAGAAACTGTCCTATTTTGGGGATAAAACAGGTATTTGTGGGAGAAAAGGTCCTATTTGAAGGGGGAAAGCTGGTATTTCTTGGAGAAGATGTGATCTATTTGGGAGAAATGTGGCATTTCTGGAAGAAACTGTCCTCTTTTGGGGATAAAACTGGTATTTGTGGGTGAAAAGGTCCTATTTGAAGGGGGAAACGTGGTATTTCTTGGAGAAGATGTGATCTATTTGGGAGAAATGTGGCATTTCTGGAAGAAACTGTCCTCTTTTGGGGATAAAAGAGGTATTTGTGGGTGAAAAGGTCCTATTTCCAGGGGGAAACTTGGTATTTCTTGGAGAAGATGTGATATATTTGGGAGAAATGTGGCATTTCTGGAAGAAAATGTCCAATTTGTGGGGAGAAGGCTGGTAGTTGTGGGTGAGAAGGTCCCATTTCAGGAGGAATCCTGCTATTTCTTGGAGAAGATGTGATATATTTGGGAGAAATGTGGCATTTCTGGAAGAAACTGTCCTATTTTGGGGATAAAAGAGGTATTTGTGGCTGAAAAGGTCCTATTTGAAGGGGGAAAGCTGGTATTTCTTGGAGAAGATGTGATATATTTGGGAAAAATGTGGCATGTCTGGAAGAAACTGTCGTATTTTGGGCATAAAACAGGTATTTGTGGTTGAAAAGGTCCTATTTGAAGGGGGAAAGCTGGTATTTCTTGGAGAAGATGTGATCTATTTGGGAGAAATGTGGCATGTCTGGAAGAAACTGTCCTATTTGGGGGATAAAAGAGGTATTTGTGTAAAAGGTCCTATTTGAAGGGGGAAACCTGGTATTTCTTGGAGAAGATGTGATCTATTTGGGAGAAATGTGGCATTTCTGGAAGAAACTGTCCTCTTTTGGGGGGAGAAGCCTGGTATTAGTGCGTGAGAATGTCCTATTTCAGGAGGAATCCTGGTATTTCTTGGAGAAGATGTGATCTATTTGGGAGAAATGTGGCATGTCAGGAAGAAACTGTCCTCTTTTGGGGATAAAACAGGTATTTGTGGTTGAAAAGGTCCTATTTGAAGGGGGAACCCTGGTATTTCTTGGAGAAGATGTGATATATTTGGGAGAAATGTGGCATTTCTGCATGAAACTGTCCTCTTTTGGGGATAAAAGGGGTATGTGTGGGTGAAAAGGTCCTATTTGAAGGGGAAACCTGGTATTTCTTGGAGAAGATGTGATATATTTGGGAGAAATCTGGCATTCCTGGAAGAAACTGTCCTCTTTTGGGGATAAAAGAGGTATTTGTGGGTGAAAAGGTCCTATTTGAAGGGGGAAACCTGGTATTTCTTGGTGAAGATGTGATATATTTGGGAGAAATCTGGCCTTTCTGGAAGAAACTGTCCTCTTTTGGGGATAAAAGAGGTATTAGTGGTTAAAAAGGTCCTATTTGAAGGGGGAAACGTGGTATTTCTTGGAGAAGATGTGATCTATTTGGGAGAAATGTGGCATGTCTGGAAGAAGCTGTCCTCTTTTGGGGATAAAAGAGGTATGTGTGGGTGAAAAGGTCCTATTTCCAGGGGGAAACCTGGTATTTCTTGGAGAAGATGTGATATATTTGGGAGAAATGTGGCATGTCTGGAAGAAAATGTCTTATATTGGGGGAGAAGGCTGGTACTTGTGGGAGAAAAGGTCCTATTTCAGGAGGAATCCTGGTATTTCTTGGAGGAGATGTGATATGTTTGGGAGAAATGTGGCCTTTCTGGAAGAAACTGTCCTCTTTTGGGGATAAAACAGGTATTTGTGGGTGAAAAGGTCGTATTTGAAGGGGGAAACCTGGTATTTCTTGGAGAATATGTGATCTATTTGGGAGAAATGTGGCATTTCTGGCAGAAACTGTCCTCTTTTGGGGATAAAAGAGGTATTTGAGGGTGAAAAGGTCCTACTTGAAGGGGGAACCCTGGTATTTCTTGGAGAAGATGTGATCTATTTGGGAGAAATGTGGCATTTCTGGAAGAAACTGTCCTCTTTTGGGGATAAAAGAGGTATGTGTGGGTGAAAAGGTCCTATTTGAAGGGGGAAACGTGGTATTTCTTGGAGAAGATGTGATATATTTGGGAGAAATGTGGCATGTCTGGAGGAAAATGTCCTATTTGGGGGGAGAAGGGTGGTACTTGTGGGAGAAAAGGTCCTATTTCAGGAGGAATCCTGGTATTTCTTGGAGGAGATGTGATATGTTTGGGAGAAATGTGGCATGTCTGGAAGAAAATGTCCTCTTTTGGGGATAAAAGAGGTATTTGTGGGTGATAAGTTCCTATTTGAAGGGGGAAAGCTGGTATTTCTTGGAGAAGATGTGATATATTTGGGAGAAATGTGGGATTTCTGGAAGTCAAAGACCTATTTTGGGGATAAAAGAGGTATTTGTGGGTGAAAAGGTCCTATTTGAAGGGGGAAACCTGGTATTTCTTGGAGAAGATGTGATATATTTGGGAGAAATGTGGCATGTCTGGCAGAAACTGCCCTATTTGGGGGATAAAACAGGTATTTGTGGGAGAAAAGGTCCTATTTGAAGGGGGAAAGCTGGTATTTCTTGGAGAAGATGTGATATATTTGGGAGAAATGTGGCATTTCTGGAAGATAATGTCCAATTTGGGGGGAGAAGGCTGGTAGTTTTGGGTGAGAAGGTCCTATTTCAGGAGGAATCCTGGTATTTCTTGGAGAAGATGTGATATATTTGGGAGAAATGTGGCCTTTCTGGAAGAAAATGTCCAATTTGGGGGGAGAAGGCTGGTAGTTTTGGGTGAGAAGGTCCTATTTCAGGAGGAATCCTGGCATTTCTTGGAGAAGATGTGATCTATTTGGGAGAAATGTGGCATTTCTGGAAGAAAATGTCCTCTTTTGGGGATAAAAGAGGTATTAGTGGTTGAAAAGGTCCTATTTGAAGGGGAAAACCTGGTATTTCTTGGAGAAGATGTGATATATTTGGGAGAAATGTGGCATTTCTGGAAGAAAATGTCCTCTTTTGGGGATATAAGAGGTATTTCATGGAGAAAAGGTCCTATTTGAAGGGGGAAACGTGGTATTTCTTGGAGAAGATGTGATATATTTGGGAGAAATGTGGCATTTCTGGAAGAAACTGTCCTCTTATGGGGATAGAACAGGCTTTTGTGGGTGAAAAGGTCCTATTTGAAGGGGGAACCCTGGTATTTCTTGGAGAAGATGTGATATATTTGGGAGAAATGTGGCCTTTCTGGAAGAAAATGTCCTATTTGGGGGGAGAAGGCTGGTACTTGTGGGAGAAAAGTTCCTATTTCAGGAGGAATCCTGGTATTTCTTGGAGAAGATGTGATATGTTTGGGAGAAATGTGGCCTTTCTGGATGAAACTGTCCTCTTTTGGGGATAAAAGAGGTATTTGTGGGTGAAAAGGTCCTATTTGAAGGGGGAAACCTGGTATTTCTTGGAGAAGATGTGATCTATTTGGGAGAAATGTGGCATGTCTGGAAGAAACTGTCCTCTTTTGGGGATAAAAGAGGTATTTGTGGGTGAAAAGGTCCTATTTGAAGGGGGAAAGCTGGTATTTCTTGGAGAAGATGTGATACATTTGGGAGAAATGTGGCATTTCTGGAAGAAAGTGTCCTGTTTTGGGGATAAAACAGGTATTTGTGGTTGAAAAGGTCCTATTTGAAGGCTTGAAACCTGGTATTTCTTGAAGGAGATGTGATATATTTGGGAGAAATGTGGCCTTTCTGGAAGAAACTGTCCTCTTTTGGGGATAAAAGAGGTATTTGTGTGTGAAAAAGTCCTATTTGAAGGGGGAAACCTGGTATTTCTTGGAGAAGATGTGATATATTTGGGAGAAATGTGGCATGTCTGGAAGAAACTGTCCTATTTGGGGGGAGAAGCCTGCTATTAGTGGGTGAAAAGGTCCTATTTGAAGGGGGAAAGCTGGTATTTCTTGGAGAAGATGTGATATATTTGGTAGAAATGTGCTATTTCTGGAAGAAACTGTCCTCTTTTGGGGATAAAAGAGGTATTTGTGGGTGAAAAGGTCCTATTTGAAGGGGGAACCCTGGTATTTCTTGGAGAAGATGTGTTATATTTTGGAGAAATCAGGCATTTCTGGAAGAAACTGTCCTATTTGGGGGGAGAAGGCTGGTATTTGTGGGAGAAAAGGTCCTCTTTCAGGAGGAATCCTGGTATTTCTTGGTGATGATGTGATCTATTTGGGAGAAATGTGGCATGTCTGGAAGAAACTGTCCTATTTGAGGGATAAAGAGGTATTTCTGGGAGAAAAGGTCCTATTTGAAGGGGGAAACCTGGTATTTCTTGGAGAAGATGTGATATATTTGGGAGAAATGTGGCATTTCTGGAAGAAACTGTCCTCTTTTGGGGATAAAAGAGGTATTAGTGGTTGAAAAGGTCCTGTTTGAAGGGGAATTCCAGGAATGCCAGATTCCTCCCAAATACATCACATCTTCTCCAAGAATTACCAGCTTTCCCCCTTCAAATAGGACCTTTTCACCCTCAAATACCTCTTTTATCCCCAGAAGAGGACAGTTTTTTCCAGACATGCCACATTTCTCCCAAATATATCACATCTTCTCCAAGAAATACCAGGGTTGCCCCTTCAAATAGGATCTTATCACCCACAAATACCTCTTTTATCCCCAAAATAGGACGGTTTCTGCCAGAAATGCCACATTTCTCCCAAATATATCACATCTTCTCCAAGAAATACCACGTTTCCCCCTTCAAATAGGACCTTTTCACCCACAAATACCTATTTTATCCCCAAAAGAGGACAGTTTCTTCCAGAAATGCCACATTTCTCCCAAATATATCACATCTTCTCCAAGAAATACCACGTTTCCCCCTTCAAATAGGACCTTTTCACCCTCAAATACCTCTTTTATCCCCAAAAGAGGACAGTTTCTTCCAGAAATGCCACATTTCTCCCAAATAGATCACATCTTCTCCAAGAAATACCAGGTTTCCCCCTTCAAATACGACCTTTTCACCCACAAATACCTCTTTTATCCTCAAAATAGAACAGTTTCTTCCAGAAATGCCACATTTCTCCCAAATATATCACATCTTCTCCAAGAAATACCTCCTTTCCCCCTTCAAATAGGAGCTTTTTACCCACAAATACCTCTTTTATCCCCCAAATAGGACAGTTTCCTCCAGAAATGGCACAATTCTCCCAAACATAACACACCACCTCCAAGAAATACCAGGATTCCTCCTGAAATAGGACCTTTTCTCCCACAAGTACCAGCCTTCTCCCCCTTCAAATAGGACATTTTCTTCCAGAAATGCCAGATTTCTCCCAAATATATCACATCTTCTCCAAGAAATGCTAGGATTCCTCCTGAAATAGGATCTTCACACCGAAAACTACCAGCCTTCTCCCCCCAAATTTGACATTTTCTTCCAGAAAGGCCACATTTCTCCCAAATAGATCACATCTTCTCCAAGAAATACCAGCTTTCCCACTTCAAATAGGACCTCTTCAACCACAAATACCTCTTTTATCCCCAAAAGAGTACAGTTTCTTCCAGAAATGCCACATTTCTCCCAAATATATCGCATCTTCTCCAAGAAATGCCAGGATTCCTCCTGAAATAGGATCTTCTCACCGAAAACTACCAGCCTTCTCCCCCCAAATTGGACATTTTCTTCCAGAAAGGCCACATTTCTCCCAAATAGATCACATCTTCTCCAAGAAATACCAGCTTTCCCCCTTCAAATATGACCTTTTCACCCACAAATACCTCTTTTATCCCCAAAAGAGGACAGTTTCTTCCAGACATGCCACATTTCTCCCAAATATATCACCTCTTCTCCAAGAAATACCAGCTTTCCCCCTTCAAATAGGACCTTTTCACCCACAAATACCTCTTTTATCCCCAAAATAGTACTGTTTCTTCCAGACATGCCACATTTCTCCCAAATAGATGACATCTTCTCCAAGAAATACCAGGTTTCCCCCAGGAAATAGGACCTTTTCACCCACAAATACCTCTTTTATCCCCAGAAGAGGACAGTTTCTTCCAGAAATGCCACATTTCTCCCAAATATATCACATCTTCTCCAAGAAATACCAGGCTTCCAACTTCAAATAGGAACTTATCACCCACAAATACCTCTTTTATCCCCAAAATAGGACAGTTTCTGCCAAAAAGGCCACATTTCTCCCAAACATATCACATCTTCTCCAAGAAATACCAGCTTTTCCCCTTCAAATAGGACCTTTTCACCCACAAATACCTCTTTTATCCCCAAAAGAGGACAGTTTCTTCCAGAAATGCCTGATTTCTCCCAAATATATCACATCTTCTCCAAGAAATACCAGGTTTTCCCCTTCAAATACGACCTTTTCACCCACAAATACCTCTTTTATCCCCAAAATAGGACAGTTTCTTCCAGACATGCCACATTTCTCCCAAATAGATCACATCTTCTCCAAGAAATGCCAGGATTCCTCCTGAAAGAGGACCTTTTCACCCACAAATACCAGCCTTCTCCCCCCAAATAGTACAGTTTCTTCATGACATGCCACATTTCTCCCAAATATATCACATCTTCTCCAAGAAATACCAGGTTTCCCCCTTCAAATAGGACCTTTTCACCCACAAATACCACTTTTATCCCCAAAAGAGGACAGTTTCCTCCAGAAAGGCCACATTTCTCCCAAACATATCACATCTTCTCCAAGAAATACCAGGTTTCCCCCTTCAAATAGGACCTTTTCACCCACAAATACCTCTTTTATCCCCAAAAGAGGACAGTTTCTTCCAGAAATGCCACATTTCTCCCAAATATATCACATCTTCTCCAAGATATACCACGTTACCCCCTTCAAATAGGACCTTTTCACCCACAAATACCTCTTTTATCCCCAAAAGAGGACAGTTTCTTCCAGACATGCCACATTTCTCCCAAATATATCACATCTTCTTCAAGAAATACCAGGATTCCACCTGAAAGAGGACCTTTTCACCCACAAGTACCAGCCTTCTCCCCCCAAATAGGACAGTTTCTTCCAGACATGCCACATTTCTCCCAAATATATCACATCTTCTCCAAGAAATACCAGGTTTCCCCCTTCAAATAGGACCTTTTCTCCATGAAATACCTCTTTTATCCCCAAAAGAGGACAGTTTCTTCCAGAAATGCCACATTTCTCCCAAATATATCACCTCTTCTCCAAGAAATACCAGCTTTCCCCCTTCAAATAGGACATTATCACCCACTAATACCTCTTTTATCCCCAAAATAGGACATATTCTGCCAGAAACGCCACATTTCTCCCAAATATATCACATCTTCTCCAAGAAATACCAGGTTTCCCCCTTCAAATAGGACCTTTTCCCCCACAAAAACCTGTTCTATCCCCATAAGAGGACAGTTTCTTCCAGACATGCCACATTTCTCCCAAATAGATCACATCTTCTCCAAGAAATACCAGGGTTCCCCCTTCAAATAGGACAGTTTCTCCCACAAATACCTGTTTTAACCCCAAAATAGGACAGTTTCTTCCAGACATGCCACATTTCTCCCAAATAGATCACATCTTCTCCAAGAAATACCAGGTTTCCCCCTTCCAATAGGACCTTTTCACCCACAAATACCTCTTTTATCCCCAAAAGAGGACAGTTTCTTCCAGAAAGGCCACATTTCTCCCAAACATATCACATCTCCTCCAAGAAATACCAGGATTCCTCCTGAAATAGGACCTTTTCTCCCACAAATACCACCCTTCTCCCCCCAAATAGGACATTTTCTTCCAGACATGCCACATTTCTCCCAAATATATCACATCTTCTCCAAGAAATACCAGCTTTCCCCCTTCAAATAGGACCTTTTCACCCACAAATACCTGTTCTATCCCCATAAGAGGACAGTTTCTTCCAGAACTGCCACATTTCTCCCAAATATATCACATCTTCTCCAAGAAATACCAGCTTACCCCCTTCAAATAGGACCTTCTCACCCACAAATACCTCTTTTATCCCCAAAAGAGGACAGTTTCTTCCAGAAATGCCACATTTCTCCCAAATATATCACATCTTCTCCAAGAAATACCAGGGTTCCCCCTTCAAATAGGACCTTTTCTCCCACAAATACCTCTTTTATCCCCAAAAGAGGACAGTTTCTTCCAGAAATGCCACATTTCTCCCAAATATATCACAACTCCTCCAAGAAATACCAGGTTTCCCCCTTCAATTAGGACCTTTTCTCCATGAAATACCTGTTTTATCCCCAAAAGAGGACAGTTTCTTCCAGAAATGCCACATTTCTCCCAAATATATCACATCTTCTCCAAGAAATACCACGCTTCCCCCTGGAAATAGGACCTTTTAAACCACTAATACCTCTTTTATCCCCAAAAGAGGACAGTTTCTTCCGGAAAGGCCACATTTCTCCCAAATATATCACATCTTCTCCAAGAAATGCCAGGATTCCTCCTGAAATAGGACCTTCTCACCCAAAACTACCAGCCTTCTCCCCCCCAAATTGGACATTTTCTTCCAGACATGCCACATTTCTCCCAAATATATCACATCTTCTCCAAGAAATACCAGGATTCCTCCTGAAATAGGACCTTCTCACCCAAAACTACCAGCCTTCTCCCCCCAAATTGGACATTTTCTTCCAGAAAGGCCACATTTCTCCCAAATAGATCACATCTTCTCCAAGAAATACCAGCTTTCCCCCTTCAAATAGGACCTTTTCAACCACTAATACCTCTTTTATCCCCAAAATAGGACAGCTTCTTCCAGAAAGGCCACATTTCTCCCAAATATATCACATCTTCTCCAAGAAATACCAGCTTTCCCCCTTCAAATAGGACCTTTTCACCAACAAATACCTCTTTTATCCCCAAAAGAGGACAGTTTCTTCCAGAAATGCCACATTTCTCCCAAATATATCACATCTTCTCCAAGAAATAAAAGGTTTCCCCCTTCAAATAGGACCTTTTCACCCACAAATACCTCTTTTATCCCCAAAAGAGGACAGTTTCTTCCAGAAATGCCAGATTTCTCCCAAATATATCTCATCTTCTCCAAGAAATACCTGCTTTCCCCCTTCAAATACAACGTTTTCACCCACATATACCTGTTCTATCCCCAAAAGAGGACAGTTTCTTCCAGACATGCCACATTTCTCCCAAATATACCACATCTTCTCCAAGATATACCACGTTTCCCCCTTCAAATAGGACCTTTTCACCCACAAATACCTCTTTTATCCCCAAAAGAGGACAGTTTCTTCCTGACATGCCACATTTCTCCCAAATATATCACATCTTCTCCAAGAAATACCAGGTTTCCCCCTTCAAATAGGATCTTTTCAACCACTAATACCTCTTTTATCCCTCAAATTGGACATATTCTTCCAGAAATGCCAGATTTCTCCCAAATATATCACATCTTCTCCACGAAATACCAGCTTTCCCCCTTCAAATAGGACCTTTTCACCCACAAATACCTGTTTTATCCCCAAAATAGGACAGTTTCTTCCAGAAATGCCACATTTCTCCCAAATATATCATATCCTCTCCAAGAAATACCAGGTTTCCCCCTTCAAATAGGACCTTTTCACACACAAATACCTGTTCTATCCCCAAAAGAGAACACTTTCTTCCAGAAATGCCCGATTTCTCCCAAATAGATCACATCTTCTCCAAGAAATACCAGGTTTCCCCCTTCAAATAGGACCTTTTCACCCACAAATACCTCTTTTATCCCCAAAAGAGGACAGTTTCTTCCAGAAAGGCCACATTTCTCCCAAATAGATCACATCTTCTCCAAGAAATACCAGGTTTCCCACTTCAAATAGGACCTTTTCACCCACAAATTCCTGTTTTATCCCCAAAATAGGACAGCTTCTTCCAGACATGCCACATTTCTCCCAAATATATCACATCTTCTCCAAGAAATACCAGGTTTCCCCCTTCAAATAGGACCTTTTCACCCACAAATACCTCTTTTATCCCCAAAAGAGGACAGTTTCTTCCAGAAATGCCACATTTCTCCCAAATAGATCACATCTTCTCCAAGAAATACCAGGTTTCCCCCTTCAAATAGGACCTTTTCACCCACAAATAACTCTTTTATCCCCAAAAGATGACAGTTTCTTCCAGAAATGCCACATTTCTCCCAAATATATCACATCTTCTCCAAGAAATACCAGGGTTCCCCCTGGAAATAGGACCTTTTCAACCAAAAATATGTCTTTTATCCCCCCAAATAGGACAGTTTCTTCCAGAAATGCCAGATTTCTCCCAAATATATCACATCTTCTCCAAGAAATACCAGCTTTCCCCCTTCAAATAGGACCTTATCACCCACAAATACCACTTTTATCCCCAAAATAGGACAGTTTCTTCCAGAAATGCCACATTTCTCCCAAATAGATCACATCTTCTCCAAGAAATGCCAGGATTCCTCCTGAAATAGGACCTTCTCACCCACAACTACCAGCCTTCTTCCCACAAATTGGACATTTTCTTCCAGAAATGCCTCATTTCTCCCAAATATATCACATCTTCTCCAAGAAATACCAGGGTTCCCCCTTCAAATACGACCTTTTCACCCACAAATACCTCTTTTATCTCCAAAAGAGGACAGTTTCTTCCAGAAATGCCACATTTCTCCCAAATATATCACATCTTCTCCAAGAAATACCAGGTTTCCCCCTTCAAAAAGGACCTTTTCAACCACAAATACCTGTTTTATGCCCAAAAAACGACAGTTTCTTCCAGAAATGCCACATTTCTCCCAAATAGATCACATCTTCTCCAAGAAATACCAGGTTTCCCCCTTCAAATACGACCTTTCCTCATGAAATACCTCTTTTATCCCCAAAAGAGGACAGTTTCTTCCAGAAATGCCACATTTCTCCCAAATATATCACATCTTCTCCAAGAAATACCAGCTTTCCCCCTTCAATTAGGACCTTTTCTCCATGAAATACCTGTTTTATCCCCAAAAGAGGACAGTTTCTTCCAGAAATGCCACATTTCTCCAAAATAGATCACATCTTCTCCAAGAAATACCAGGTTTTCCCCTTCAAATAGGACCTTTTCTCCCACAAATACCTGTTTTATCCCCAAAAGAGGACAGTTTCTTCCAGACATGCCACATTTCTCCCAAATAGATCACATCTTCTCGAAGAAATACCAGGTTTCCCCCTTCAAATAGGACCTTTTCACCCACAAATACCTCTTTTATCCCCAAAATAGGACAGTTTCTTCCAGAAATGCCACATTTCTCCCAAATATATAACATCTTCTCCAAGAAATACCAGGTTTCCCCCTTCAAATAGGACCTTTTCTCCCACAAATACCACCCTTCTCCCCCCAAATAGGACATTTTCTTCCAGACATGCCACATTTCTCCCAAATATATCACATCTTCTCCAAGAAATACCAGGGTTCCCCCTTCAAATAGGACCTTTTCACCCACAAATACCTGTTCTATCCCCATAAGAGGACAGTTTCTTCCAGAAATGCCACATTTCTCCCAAACATATCACATCTTCTCCAAGAAATACCAGCTTTCCCCCTTCAAATAGGACCTTTTCTCCCAGAAATACCAGCCTTCTTCCCCCAAATAGGACAGTTTCTTCCAGAAATGCCACATTTCTCCCAAACATATCACATCTTCTCCAAGAAATACCAGGTTTCCCCCTTCAAATAGGACCTTTTCAACCACAAATACCTCTTTTATCCCCAAAAGAGGACAGTCTCTTCCAGAAATGCCAGATTTCTCCCAAATATATCACATCTTCTCCAAGAAATACCAGGTTTCCCCCTTGAATTAGGAACTTTTCTCCCACAAATACCTCTTTTATCCCCAAAAGAGGACATTTTCTTCCAGAAATGCCACATTTCTCCCAAATATATCACATATCCTCCAAGAAATACCAGCTTTCCCCCTTCAAATAGGACCGTTTCACCCACAAGTACCTCTTTTATCCCCAAAAGTGGACAATTTTTTCCAGACATGCCACATTTCTCCCAAATAGATCACATCTTCTCCAAGAAATACCAGGTTTCCCCCTTCAAATAGAACCTTTTCACCCACAAATACCTCTTTTATCCCCAAAATAGGACAGTTTCTTCCAGAAATGCCAGATTTCTCCCAAATAGATCACATCTTCTCCAAGAAATACCAGGATTCCTCCTGAAATAGGACCTTTTCTCCCACAAATACCAGCCTTCTCCCCCCAAATTGGACATTTTCTTCCAGACATGCCGCATATCACCCAAATATATCACATCTTCTCCAAGAAATACCACGTTTCCCCCTTCAAATAGGACCTTTTCACCTACAAATACCTCTTTTATCCCCAAAATAGAACAGTTTCTTCCAGAAATGCCACATTTCACCCAAACATATCACATCTTCTCCAAGAAATACCAGGATACCCCCTTCAAATAGGACCTTTTCACCCACAAGTACCTGTTTTATCCCCAAAAGAGGACAGTTTCTTCCAGAAATGCCACGTTTCTCCCAAACATATCACATCTCCTCCAAGAAATACCAGCTTTCCCCCTTCAAATAGGACCTTTTCAACCACAAATACCAGCCTTTTCCCCTCAAAAGAGGACAGTTTCTTCCAGAAATGCCACATTTCTCCCAAATAGATCACATCTTCTCCAAGAAATACCAGGTTTTCCCCTAGAAATAGGACCTTTTCACCCACAAATACCTCTTTTATCCCCAAAATAGGACAGTTTCTTCCAGAAATGCCACATTTCTCCCAATTATATCACATCTCCAAGAAATACCAGGTTTCCTCCTGAAGTAGGACCCTGTCACCCCCAGATTCCTGTTTTATCCCTTTTTTCCGAGCAACTTTTCGTTTTTGAGTGTTTATCCGATGCTACACTTCAGCATTCTGTGACGAATAAAATAGAAGAGGAAAGCCCCACTAATGAGGCAGCTAGAAGGTCCAGTAGCCACACACATTGTGCTTTCAGGGAGGACGTTCCAGAAAGTCGAGAGTTGTGGCTTCTTTCCTGCGGTGAAAAATACCCCTTTTTTCAGGCAATGCAGGACGCGGAATTCGCACCTTCTCTGCGTAGGAATACCGCTCCTTCGCTCTCGTGTCTCGAAAGCGGCACTCGATCTGAACCGCTCCGGAGAGTCTGCAGTTGCTGTCCGGTCCATCGCGGTTCTGCCCGAGTGCCGCTTGCAGCCTTCAGCAGCGCTCTCGTTTCTCTCGGATGCAGGGAAAGAGCGACATCAGCCGGATGCTTTGCTCCGACGAGTGAGCGGCTTCTTCTGCGCACATCGCAAAGGAGCGCTTCTGACTTCTCCATGTGTCCATGCAGAATGCACTACGCTTCTCTCTCATTCTTATCCCTTTTTCCGAGCGACATTTCGTTTTGGAGTGTTTATCCGATGCTACACTTCAGCATTCTGTGACGAATAAAATAGAAGAGAAAAGCCCCACTAATAAGGTAGCTAGAAGTTCGAGGAGCGACTCACGTTGTGCTTTCGGGTAGGCCGTTCCAGAAAGTCGAGAGTTCTGGCTTGTTTCCTGCGGAGAAAAAACCCCCTGTTTTCAGGCAATGCAGGACGCTGAATTCTCTCCTGCTCGGCATTTCAATACCGCTCCTTCGCTCTCGTGGCTCGAAAGCGGCACTCGCGCTGAACCGCTCCGGAGAGTCTGCAGTTGCTGTCCGGTCCATCGCGGTTCTGCCCGAGTGCCGCTTGCAGCCTTCAGCAGCGCTCTCGTTTCTCTCGGATGCCGGGAAAGAGCGACTTCAGCCGGATGCTTTGCTCCGACGAGTGAGCGGCTTCTTCTGCGCACATCGCAAAGGAGAGCTTCTGACTTCTCCATGTGTCCATGCAGAATGCACTACGCTTCTCTCTCATTCTTATCCCTTTTTCCGAGCGACATTTCGTTTTGGAGTGTTTATCCGATGCTACACTTCAGCATTCTGTGACGAATAGAGTAGAAGAGAAAAGCCCCACTAATAAGGCAGCTAGAAGTTCGAGGAGCAACGCACTTAGTGCTTTCGGGGAGGACGTTCCAGAAAGTCGAGAGTTGTGGCTTGTTTCCTGCGGAGAAAAATACCCCTGTTTTCAGGCAATGCAGTAGTCTGAATTCGCATCTTCTCGGCATAGGAATACCGCTCCTTCGCTCTCGTGGCTCGAAAGCGGCACACGCTCAGAAACGCTCCGGAGAGTCTGCAGTTGCTGTCCGGTCCATCGCTGTTCTGCCCGAGTGCCGCTTGCAGCCTTCAGCAGCGCTCTCGTTTCTCTCGGATGCCGGGAAAGAGCGACTTCAGCCGGATGCTTTTCTCAGGCAAGTGAGCGGCTTCTTCTGCGCACATCGCAATGGAGAGCTTCTGACTTCTCCTTCTGTCCATGCAGAATGCACTACGCTTCTCTCTCATTCTTATCCCTTTTTCCGAGCGACATTTCGTTTTGGAGTGTTTATCCGATGCTACACTTCAGCATTCTGTGACGAATAGAGAAGAAGGGAAAAGCCCCACTAAAAAGGCAGCTAGAAGTTCGAGGAGCGACACACGTAGTGCTTTCAGGGAGGACGTTCCAGAAAGTCGAGAGTTGTGGCTTCTTTCCTGCGGAGAAAAAACCCCCTGTTTTCCGGCTATTCAGTAGTCTGCAACTGCAGACTGTCCGGTGTGGTTCAGCGCAAATGCCGCTTTCGAGCCACGAGAGAGGAGGAGCGGCATTCCTATGCCGAGAAGATGCGAATTCAGCCTACAGCATTGCCTGAAAACAGGGGCTTTTTTCTCCGCAGGAAAGAAGCCACAACTCTCGACTTTCTGGAAAGTCCTCCCTGAAAGCACTACGTGCGTTGCTCCTCGAACTTCTAGCTGCCGTATTAGTGGGGCTTTTCTCTTCTACTCTATTCGTCACAGAATGCTGAAGTGTAGCATCGGATAAACACTCCAAAACGAAATGTCGCTCGGAAGAAAGGGATAAGAATGAGAGAGAAGCGTAGTGCATTCTGCATGGACACATGGAGAAGTCAGAAGCGCTCCTTTGCGATGTGCGCAGAAGAATCCGCTCACTCGTCGGAGCAAAGCATCCGGCTGAAGTCGCTCTTTCCCGGCATCCGAGAGAAACGAGAGCGCTGCTGAAGGCTGCAAGCGGCACTCGGGCAGAACCGCGATGGACCGGACAGCAACTGCAGACTCTCCGGAGCGGTTCAGCGCGAGTGCCGCTTTCGAGCCACGAGAGCGAAGGAGCGGTATTGAAATGCCGAGCAGGAGAGAATTCAGCGTCCTGCATTGCCTGAAAACAGGGGGTTTTTTCTCCGCAGGAAAGAAGCCAGAACTCTCGACTTTCTGGAACGGCCTACCCGAAAGCACAACGTGAGTCGCTCCTCGAACTTCTAGCTACCTTATTAGTGGGGCTTTTCTCTTCTATTTTATTCGTCACAGAATGCTGAAGTGTAGCATCGGATAAACACTCCAAAACGAAATGTCGCTCGGAAAAAGGGATAAGAATGAGAGAGAAGCGTAGTGCATTCTGCATGGACACATGGAGAAGTCAGAAGCTCTCCTTTGCGATGTGCGCAGAAGAAGCCGCTCACTCGTCGGAGCAAAGCATCCGGCTGAAGTCGCTCTTTCCCGGCATCCGAGAGAAACGAGAGCGCTGCTGAAGGCTGCAAGCGGCACTCGGGCAGAACCGCGATGGACCGGACAGCAACTGCAGACTCTCCGGAGCGGTTCAGCGCGAGTGCCGCTTTCGAGCCACGAGAGCGAAGGAGCGGTATTGAAATGCCGAGCAGGAGAGAATTCAGCGTCCTGCATTGCCTGAAAACAGGGGGTTTTTTCTCCGCAGGAAACAAGCCAGAACTCTCGACTTTCTGGAACGGCCTACCCGAAAGCACAACGTGAGTCGCTCCTCGAACTTCTAGCTACCTTATTAGTGGGGCTTTTCTCTTCTATTTTATTCGTCACAGAATGCTGAAGTGTAGCATCGGATAAACACTCCAAAACGAAATGTCGCTCGGAAAAAGGGATAAGAATGAGAGAGAAGCGTAGTGCATTCTGCATGGACACATGGAGAAGTCAGAAGCGCTCCTTTGCGATGTGCGCAGAAGAAGCCGCTCACTCGTCGGAGCAAAGCATCCGGCTGAAGTCGCTCTTTCCCGGCATCCGAGAGAAACGAGAGCGCTGCTGAAGGCTGCAAGCGGCACTCGGGCAGAACCGCGATGGACCGGACAGCAACTGCAGACTCTCCGGAGCGGTTCAGCGCGAGTGCCGCTTTCGAGCCACGAGAGCGAAGGAGCGGTATTGAAATGCCGAGAAGGAGCGAATTCAGCGTCCAGCATTGCCTGAAAACAGGGGCTTTTTTCTCCGCAGGAAAGAAGCCACAACTCTCGACTTTCTGGAACGTCCTCCCTGAAAGCACTACGTGTGTCGCTCCTCGAACTTCTAGCTGCCTTATTAGTGTGGTTTCCACTTCTACTCTATTCGTCACAGAATGCTGAAGTGTAGCATCGGATAAACACTCCAAAACGAAATGTCGCTCGGAAGAAAGGGATAAGAATGAGAGAGAAGCGTAGTGCATTCTGCATGGACAGAAGGAGAGGTCAGAAGCGCTCCATTGCGATGTGCGCAGAAGAAGCCGCTCACTCGTCGGAGCAAAGCATCCGGCTGAAGTCGCTCTTTCCCGGCATCCGAGAGAAACGAGACCGCTGCTGAAGGCTGCAAGCGGCACTCGGGCAGAACCGCGATGGACCGGACAGCAACTGCAGACTCTCCGGAGCGGTTCAGATCGAGTGCCGCTTTCGAGACACGAGAGCGAAGGAGCGGTATTCCTACGCAGAGAAGGTGCGAATTCCGCGTCCTGCATTGCCTGAAAAAAGGGGTATTTTTCACCGCAGGAAAGAAGCCACAACTCTCGACTTTCTGGAACGTCCTCCCTGAAAGCACAATGTGTGTGGCTACTGGACCTTCTAGCTGCCTCATTAGTGGGGCTTTCCTCTTCTATTTTATTCGTCACAGAATGCTGAAGTGTAGCATCGGATAAACACTCAAAAACGAAAAGTCGCTCGGAAAAAAGGGATAAAACAGGAATCTGGGGGTGACAGGGTCCTATTTCAGGAGGAAACCTGGTATTTCTTGGAGGAGATGTGATATGTTTGGGAGAAATGTGGCATTTCTGGAAGAAACTGTCCTCATTTGGGAAAAAAAGAGGTATTTGTGTGTGAAAAGGTCCTATTTCGAGGGGGAAACCTGGTATTTCTAGGAGAATATGTGATCTATTTGGGAGAAATGTGGCATGTCTGGAAGAAACTGTCCTATTTTGGGGATAAAACAGGTATTTGTGGTTGAAAAGGTCCTATTTGAAGGGGGAAACGTGGTATTTCTTGGAGAAGATGTGATATGTTTGGGAGAAATGTGGCAGTTCTGGAAGAAACTGTCCTCCTTTGGGGATAAAACAGGTACTTGTGGGTGAAAAGGTCCTATTTGAAGGGGGAAACGTGGTATTTCTTGGAGAAGATGTGATATATTTGGGTGATATGTGGCATGTCTGGAAGAAAATGTCCAATTTGGGGGGAGAAGGCTGGTATTTGTGGGAGAAAAGGTCCTATTTGAAGGGGGAAACCTGGTATTTCTTGGAGAAGATGTGATCTATTTGGGAGAAATGTGGCATGTCTGGAAGAAACTGTCCTATATTGGGTATAAAACAGGTATTTGTGGGTGAAAAGGTCCTATTTGAAGGGGGAAACGTGGTATTTCTTGGAGAAGATGTGATCTATTTGGGAGAAATGTGGCATTTCTGTAAGAAACTGTCCTATTTGGGGGGAGAAGGCTGGTATTTTTGTGAGAAAAGGTCCTATTTGAAGGGGGAATGCAGGTATTTCTTGGAGAAGATGTGATATATTTGGGAGAAATGTGGCATGTCTGGAAGAAACTGTCCTATTTTGGGGATAAAAGAGGTATTTGTGGTTGAAAAGGTCCTATTTGAAGAGGGAAACCTGGTATTTCTTGGAGAAGATGTGATATACTTGGGAGAAATGTGGCATGTCTGGAAGAAACTGTCCTCTTTTGGGGATAAAAGAGGTATTTGTGGGTGAAAAGGTCCTATTTGAAGGTGGAAGCCTGGTATTTCTTGGAGAAGATGTGATCTATTTGGGAGAAATGTGGCATGTCTGGAAGAAACTGTCCTATTTTGGGGATAAAACAGGAATCTGTGGGTGAAAAGGTCCTATTTGAAGGGGGAATCCTGGTATTACTTGGAGAAGATGTGATATGTTTGGGAGAAATGTGGCATGTCTGGAAGAAACTGTCCTATTTGGGGGATAAAAGAGGTATTTGTGGGTGAAAAGGTCCTATTTCCAGGGGAAAACCTGGTATTTCTTGGAGAAGATGTGATATATTTGGGAGAAATGTGGCATGTCAGGAAGAAACTGTCCTCTTTTGGGGATAAAAGAGGTATTTGTGGGTGAAAAGGTCCTATTTGAAGGGGGAACCCTTGTATTTCTTGGAGAAGATGTGATATGTTTGGGAGAAATGTGGCATTTCTGGACGTAACTGTTCTATTTTGGGGACAAAAGAGGTATTTGTGGGTGATAAGTTCCTATTTGAAGGGGGAAAGCTGGTATTTCTTGGAGAAGATGTGATCTATTTGGGAGAAATCTGGCATGTCTGGAAGAAACTGTACTATTTGGGGGAGAAGGCTGGTATTTGTGGGAGAAAATGTCCTATTTCAGGAGGAAAGCTGGTATTTCTTGGAGAAGATGTGATATATTTGGGAGAAATGTGGCATGTCTGGAAGAAACTGTCCTATTTTGGGGATAAAACAGGTATCTGTGGGTGAAAAGGTCCTATTTGAAGGGGGAAACCTGGTATTTCTTGGAGAAGATGTGATATATTTGGGAGAAATGTGGCATTTCTGGAAGAAAATGTCCAATTTGGGGGGAGAAGCCTGGTATTAGTGGGTGAAAAGGTCCTATTTGAAGTGGAAAACCTGGTATTTCTTGGAGAAGATGTGATCTATTTGGGAGAAATGTGGCATGTCTGGAAGAAACTGTCCTCTTTTGGGTATAAAAGAGGTATTTGTGGGTGAAAAGGTCGTATTTCAGGAGGAATCCTGGTATTTCTTGGCGAAGATGTGATATATTTGGGAGAAATGTGGAATTTCTGGAAGAAAATGTCCTCTTTTGGGGGGAGAAGCCTGGTATTAGTGGGTGAAAAGGTCCTATTTGAAGTGGGAAACCTTGTATTTCTTGGAGAAGATGTGATATATTTGGGAGAAATGTGGCATTTCTGGAAGAAAATGTCCTATTTGGGGGGAGAAGCCTGGTATTAGTGGGTGAAAAGGTCCTATTTGAAGTGGGAAACCTTCAAAAAACCATCTTGAAGAAGATGTGATATATTTGGGAGAAATGTGGCATTTCTGGAAGAAACTGTCCTCTTTTGGGGATAAAACAGGTATTTGTTGGTGAGAAGGTCCTATTTGAAGGGGGAAACCTGTTATTTCTTGGAGAAGATGTGATATATTTGGGAGAAATGTGGCATTTCTTGAAGAAACTGTCCTCTTTTGGGGATAAAACAGGTATTTGTGGGTGAAAATTTCCTATTTGAAGGGGGAAACCTGGTATTTCTTGGAGAAGATATGATATATTTGGGAGAAATGTGGCATTTCCGGAAGAAAATGTCCTATTTGGGGGGAGAAGCCTGGTATTAGTGGGTGAAAAGGTCCTATTTGAAGGGGGAAAGCTGGTATTTCTTGGCGAAGATGTGATATATTTGGGAGAAATGTGGCATGTCTGGAAGAAACTGTCCTATTTTGGGGATAAAACAGGTATTTGTGGGTGAAAAGGTCCTATTTGAAGTAGGAAACCTGGTATTTCTTGGAGAAGATGTGATCTATTTGGGAGAAATGTGGAATGTCTGGAAGAAAATGTCCTGTTTTGGGGATAAAACAGGTATTTGTGGGAGAAAAGGTCCTATTTGAAGGGGGAACCGTGGTATTTCTTGGAGAAGATGTGATCTATTTTGGAGAAATGTGGCATTTCTGGAAGAAACTGTCCTCTTTTGGGGATAAAACAGGTACTTGTGGGTGAAAAGGTCCTATTTGAAGGGGGTATCCTGATATTTCTTGGAGAAGATGTGATATGTTTGGATGAAATGTGGCATTTCTGGAAGAAACTGTCCTCTTTTGGGGATAAAAGAGGTATTTGTGGGTGAAAAGGTCCTATTTGAAGGGGGAAAGCTGGTATTTCTTGGAGAAGATGTGATATATTTGGGTGATATGTGGCATGTCTGGAAGAAAATGTCCTATTTGGGGGGAGAAGGCAGGTATTTGTGGGAGAAAAGGTCCTATTTCAGGAGGAATCCTGGTATTTCTTGGAGGAGATGTGATCTATTTGGGAGAAATGTGGCATTTCTGGAAGAAACTGTCCTATTTTGGGGATAAAACAGGTATTTGTGGGTGAAAAGGTCCTATTTGAAGGGGGAAAGCTGGTATTTCTTGGAGAAGATATGATATATTTGGGAGAAATGTGGCATTTCTGGAAGAAACTGTCCTATTTTGGGGATAAAACAGGTATTTGTGGGTGAGAATGTCCTATTTGAAGGAGGAAACCTGGTATTTCTTGGAGAAGATGTGATATATTTGGGAGAAATGTGGCATGTCTGGAAGAAACTGTCCTCTTTTGGGGGGAGAAGGGTGGTATTTGTGGGAGAAAAGTTCCTATTTCAGGAGCAATCCTGGTATTTCTTGGAGGAGATGTGATATGTTTGGGAGAAATGTGGCCTTTCTGGAAGAAACTGTCCTCTTTTGGGGATAAAAGAGGTATTTGTGGGTGAAAAGGTCCTATTTGAAGGGGGAAACCTGGCATTTCTTGGAGAAGATGTGATATGTTTGGGAGAAATATGGCATTTCTGGAAGAATATGTCCAATTTGAGGGATAAAACAGGTATTTGTGGGTGAAAAGGTCCTATTTGAAGGGGGAAACCTGGTATTTCTAGGAGAAGATGAGGTATATTTGGGAGAAATCTGGCATGTCTGGAAGAAACTGTCCTATTTTGGGGATAAAACAGGTATTTGTGGGTGAAAAGGTCCTATTTGAAGGGGGAAACCTGTTATTTCTTGGAGAAGATGTGCTATATTTGGGAGAAATGTGGCATTTCTTGAAGAAACTGTCCTCTTTTGGGGATAAAACAGGTATTTGTTGGTGAAAACGTTGTATTTGAAGGTGGAAACCTGTTATTTCTTGGAGAAGATGTGATATATTTGGGAGAAATGTGGCATGTCTGGAAGAAGCTGTCCTATTTTGGGGATAAAACAGGTATTTGTGGGAGAAAAGGTCCTATTTGAAGGGGGAAAGCTGGTATTTCTAGGAGAAGATGTGATCTATTTGGGAGAAATGTGGCATTTCTGGAAGAAAATGTCCAATTTGGGGGGAGAAGGCTGGTAGTTTTGGGTGAGAAGGTCCTATTTCAGGAGGAATCCTGGTATTTCTTGGAGAAGATGTGATCTATTTGGGAGAAATGTGGCATTTCTGGAAGAAAATATCCTATTTGGGGGGAGAAGGCTGGTAGTTTTGGGTGAGAAGGTCCTATTTCAGGAGGAATCCTGGCATTTCTTGGAGAAGATGTGATATATTTGGGAGAAATGTGGCCTTTCCGGAAGAAACTGTCCTCTTTTGGGGATAAAAGACGTATTAGTGGTTGAAAAGGTCCTATTTGAAGGGGGAAACGTGGTATTTCTTGGAGAAGATGTGATCTATTTGGGAGAAATGTGGCATTTCTGGAAGAAAATGTCCTCTTTTGGGGATAAAAGAGGTATTTCATGGAGAAAAGGTCCTAATTCAAGGGGGAAACGTGGTATTTCTTGGAGAAGCTGTGATATATTTGGGAGAAATGTGGCATTTCTGGAAGAAACTGTCCTATTTTGGGCATAAAACAGGTATTTGTGGTTGAAAATGTCCTATTTGAAGGGGGAAAGCTGGTATTTCTTGGAGAAGATGTCATATATTTGGGAGAAATGTGGCATTTCTGCAAGAAACTGTCCTATTTTGGGGATAAAAGAGGTACTTGTGCGTGAAAAGGTCCTATTTGAAGGGGGAAACCTGGTATTTCTTGGAGAAGATGTGCTCTATTTGGGAGAAATGTGGCATTTCTGGAAGAAACTGTCCTCTTTTGGGGATAAAAGAGGTATTTGTGGGTGATAAGGTCCTATTTGAAGGGGGAAAGCTGGTATTTCTTGGAGAAGATGTGATATGTTTGGGAGAAATGTGTCATTTCTGGAAGAAACTGTCCTCTTTTGGGGATAAAACAGGTATTTGTGGGTGAAAAGGTCCTATTTGAAGGGGGAAAGCTGGTATTTCTTGGAGAAAATGTGATATATTTGGGAGAAATGTGGCATGTCTGGAAGAAACTGTCCTCTTTTGGGGATAAAAGAGGTATGTGTGGGTGAAAAGGTCGTATATGAAGGGGGAAACCTGTTATTTCATGGAGAAGATGTGATATATTTGGGAGAAATGTGGCATGTCTGGAAGAAAATGTCCTATTTGGGGGGAGAAGGCTGGTAGTTGTGGGAGAAAAGGTCCTATTTCTGGAGGAATCCTGGTATTTCTTGGAGAAGATGTGATATGTTAGGGAGAAATGTGGCCTTTCTGGAAGAAACTGTCCTCTTTTGGGGATGAAAGAGGTCTTTGTGGGTGAAAAGGTCCTATTTGAAGGGGGAAACGTGGTATTTCTTGGAGAAGATGTGATCTATTTGCTAGAAATGTGGCATTTCTGGAAGAAACTGTCCTCTTTTGGGGATAAAAGAGGTATTTGTGGGTGAAAATTTCTATTTGAAGGGGGAAACCTGGAATTTCTTGGAGAAGATGTGGTATATTTGGGAGAAATGTGGCATTTCTGGAAGAAACTGTCCTCTTTTGGGGATAAAACAGGTATTTGTGGGTGAAAAGGTCCTATTTGAAGGGGGAAACGTGGTATATCTTGGAGAAGATGTGATATATTTGGGAGAAATCTGGCATTTCTGGAAGAATATGTTCAATTTGAGGGATAAAACAGGTATTTGTGGTTGAAAATGTCCTATTTGAAGGGGGAAACCTGGTATTTCTTGGAGAAGATGTGATATATTTGGGAGAAATGTGGCATGTCTGGAAGAAACTGTCCTATTTTGGGGATAAAACAGGTATTTGTGGGTGAAAAGGTCCTATTTGAAGGGGGAAACGTGGTATTTCTTGGCGAAGATGTGATATATTTGGGAGAAATGTGGCATTTCTGGAAGAAACTGTCCTATTTTGGGGATAAAACATGTATTTGTGGGTGAAAACGTTGTATTTGAAGGGGGAAAGCTGGTATTTCTTGGAGAAGATGTGATATATTTGGGAGAAATCTGGCATTCCTGGAAGAAACTGTCCTATTTTGGGGATAAAACAGGTATTTGTGGGTGAAAAGGTCCTATTTGAAGGGGGAAACGTGGTATTTCTTGGAGAAGATGTGATATATTTGGGAGAAATCTGGCCTTTCTGGAAGAAACTGTCCTTTTTTGGGGATAAAAGATGTATTAGTGGTTGAAAAGGTCCTATTTGAAGGGGGAAACCTGTTATTTCTTGGAGAAGATGTGATATATTTGGGAGAAATGTGGCCTTTCTGGAAGAAGCTGTCCTATTTTGGGGATAAAACAGGTATTTGTGGGTGAAAAGGTCCTATTTGAAGGGGGAAACCTGGTATTTCTTGGAGAAGATGTGATATATTTGGGAGAAATGTGGCATTTCCGGAAGAAACAGTCCTCTTTTGGGGATAAAACAGGTATTTGTGGGAGAAAAGGTCCTATTTGAAGGGGGAAAGCTGGTATTTCTTGGAGAAGATGTGATCTATTTGGGAGTAATGTGGCATGTCTGGAAGAAACTGTCCAATTTGGGGGGAGAAGGCTGGTAGTTTTGGGTGAGAAGGTCCTATTTCAGGAGGAATCCTGGTATTTCTTGGAGAAGATATGATCTATTTGGGAGAAATGTGGCCTTTCTGGAAGAAAATGGCGAATTTGGGGGGAGAAGGCTGGTAGTTTTGGGTGAGAAGGTCCTATTTCAGGAGGAATCCTGGCATTTCTTGGAGAATATGTGATATATTTGGGAGAAATGTGGCCTTTCCGGTAGAAACTCTCCTCTTTTGGGGATAAAAGAGGTATCAGTGGTAGAAAAGGTCCTATTTGAAGGGGGAAACCTGGTATTTCTTGGAGAAGATGAGATATATTTGGGAGAAATGTGGCATTTCTGGAAGAAAATGTCCTCTTTTGGGGATAAAACAGGTATTTCATGGAGAAAAGGTCCTAATTGAAGGGGGAAACGTGGTATTTCTTGGAGAAGATGTGATATATTTGGGAGGAATGTGGCATTTCTGGAAGAAACTGTCCTCTTTTGGGGATAAAACAGGTATTTGTGGGTGAAAAGGTCCTATTTGAAGGGGGAAACCTGGTATTTCTTGGAGAAGATGTGGTATATTTGGGAGAAATGTGGCATTTCTGGAAGAAAATGTCCAATTTGGGGGGAGAAGGCTGGTAGTTGTGGGTGAGAAGGTCCTATTTCAGGAGGAATCCTGGTATTTCTTGGAGAAGATGTGATATATTTGGGAGAAATGTGGCATGTCTGGAAGAAAATGTCCTATTTTGGGGATAAAAGAGGTAATTGTGGGTGAAAAGGTCCTATTTCGAGGGGGAAACATGGTATTTCTTGGAGAAGATGTGATATATTTGGGAGAAATGTGGCATGTCTGGAAGAAACTGTCCTCTTTTTGGGATATAACAGGTAATTGTGGGTGAAAAGTTCCTATTTGAAGGGGGAAACGCGGTATTTCTTGGAGAAGATGTGATCTATTTGGGAGAAATGAGGCATTTCTGGAAGAAACTGTCCTCTTTTGGGGATAAAACAGGTATTTGTGGGTGAAAAGGTCCTATTTGAAGGGGGAAACCTGGTATTTCTTGGAGGAGTTGTGATATATTTGGGAGAAATGTGGCATTTCTGGAAGAAACTGTCCTCTTTTGGGGATAATAGAGGTATTTGTGGGAGAAAATTTCCTATTTGAAGGGGGAAACCTGTTATTTCTTGGAGAAGATATGATATATTTGGGAGAAATGTGGCATTTCTGGAAGAAACTGTCCTATTTTGGGGATAAAACAGGTATTTGTGGGTGAAAAGGTCCTATTTGAAGGGGGAACCGTGGTATTTCTTGGAGAAGATGTGATATATTTGGGAGAAATGTGGCATGTCTGGAAGAAACTGTCCTCTTTTGGGGATAAAACAGGTATTTGTGGGTGAAAACGTTGTATTTGAAGGGGGAAAGCTGGTATTTCTTGGAGAAGATGTGATATATTTGGGAGAAATGAGGCATTTCTGGAAGAAACTGTCCAATTTGATGGATAAAAGAGGTATTAGTGGTTGAAAAGGTCCTATTTCAAGGGGAAAACCTGGTATTTCTTGGAGAAGATGTGATATATTTGGGAGAAATGTGGCATTTCTGGAAGAAAATGTCCTACTTTGGGGATAAAACAGGTATTTGTGGGTGAAAAGGTCCTATTTGAAGGGGGAAACCAGGCATTTCTTGGAGAAGATGTGGTATATTTGGGAGAAATGTGGCATTTCTGGAAGAAACTGTCCTATTTTGGGGATAAAACAGGTATTTGTGGGTGAAAAGGTCCTATTTGAAGGGGGAAAGCTGGTATTTCTTGGAGAAGATGTGATATATTTGGGAGAAATGTGGCATGTCTGGAAGAAACTGTCCTCTTTTGGGGATAAAACAGGTATTTGTGGGTGAAAAGGTCCTATTTGAAGTGGGAAAGCTGGTATTTCTAGGAGAAGATGTGATATATTTGGGAGAAATGTGGCATTTCTGGAAGAATATGTCCAATTTGAGGGATAAAACAGGTATTTGTGGTTGAAAAGGTCCTATTTGAAGGGGGAAACCTGTTATTTCTTGGAGAAAATGCGATATATTTGGGAGAAATGTGGCATGTCTGGAAGAAACTGTCCTCTTTTGGGGATAAAACAGGAATTTGTGGGTGAAAAGGTCCTATTTGAAGGGGGAAACCTGGTATTTCTTGGAGAAGGTGAGGTATATTTGGGAGTAATCTGGCAATTCTGGAAGAAACTGTCCTATTTGGGGGGAGAAGGCTGGTATTTGTGGGAGAAAAGGTCCTATTTCAGGAGGAATCCTGGTATTTCTTGGAGAAGATGTGATATATTTGGGAGAAATCTGGCATGTCAGGAAGAAACTGTCCTCTTTCGGGGATCAAACAGGTATTTGTGGGTGAAAAGGTCCTATTTCTGGAGAAATCCTGGTATTTCTTGGAGAAGATGTGATATATTTGGGAGAAATATGGCCTTTCTGGAAGAAACTGTCCTCTTTTGGGGATAAAAGAGGTATTAGTGGTTGAAAAGGTCCTTTTTGAAGGGGGAAAGCTGGTATTTCTTGGAGAAGATGTGATATATTTGGGAGAAATGTGGCATTTCTGGAAGAAACTGTCCTCTTTTGGGGATAAAATTTTTTTTGGGGGAAAAGGTCCTATTTCAGGAGGAATCCTGGTATTTCTTGGAGAAGATGTGATATATTTGGGAGAAATGTGGCCTTTCTATAAGAAACTGTCCTCTTTTGGGGATAAAAGAGGTATTTGTGGGTGAAAAGGTCCTATTTGAAGGGGGAAACATGGTATTTCTTTGAGAAGATGTGATATATTTGGGAGAAATGTGGCATGTCTGGAAGAAAATGTCCTGTTTTGGGGATAAAACAGGTATTTGTGGGAGAAAAGGTCCTATTTGAAGGGGGAACCGTGGTATTTCTTGGAGAAGATGTGATCTATTTTGGAGAAATGTGGCATTTCTGGAAGAAACTGTCCTCTTTTGGGGATAAAACAGGTACTTTTGGGTGAAAAGGTCCTATTTGAAGGGGGTATCCTGGTATTTCTTGGAGAAGATGTGATATGTTTGGGTGAAATGTGGCATTTCTGGAAGAAACTGTTCTATTTTGGGGATAAAAGAGGTATTTGTAGGTGAAAAGGTCCTATTTGAAGGGGGAAAGCTGGTATTTCTTGGAGAAGATGTGATATATTTGGGTGATATGTGGCATGTCTGGAAGAAAATGTCCTATTTGGGGGGACAAGGCAGGTATTTGTGGGAGAAAAGGTCCTATTTCAGGAGGAATCCTGGTATTTCTTGGAGGAGATGTGATCTATTTGGGAGAAAGCTGGCATTTCTGGAAGAAACTGTCCTCTTTTGGGGATAAAAGAGGTATTTGTGGGAGAAAAGGTCCTATTTGAAGGGGGAACCCTGGTATTTCTTGGAGAAGATGTGATCTATTTGGGAGAAATGTGGCATTTCTGGAAGAAACTGTCCTATTTTGGGGATAAAAGAGGTATTTGTGGGTGAGAAGGTCCTATTTGAAGTAGGAAAGCTGGTATTTCTTGGAGAAGATGTGATATATTTGGGAGAAATGTGGCATGTCTGGAAGAAACTGTCCTCTTTTGGGGGGAGAAGGGTGGTATTTGTGGGAGAAAAGTTCCTATTTCAGGAGCAATCCTGGTATTTCTTGGAGGAGATGTGATATGTTTGGGAGAAATGTGGCCTTTCCGGAAGAAACTGTCCTCTTTTGGGGATAAAAGAGGTATTTGTGGGTGAAAAGGTCCTATTTGAAGGGGGAAACCTGTTATTTCTTGGAGATGATGTGGTATATTTGGGAGAAATGTGGCATTTCTGGAAGAAACTGTCCTCTTTTGGGGATAAAACAGGTATTTGTGGGTGAAAACGTTGTATTTGAAGGGGGAAACCTGGTATTTCTTGGAGAAGATGTGATCTATTTGGGAGAAATGTGGCATGTCTGGAAGAAACTGTCCTATTTTGGGGATAAAAGAGGTATTTGTGGGTGAAAAGGTCCTATTTGAAGGGGGAAACCTGTTATTTCTTTGAGAAGATGTGATATATTTGGGAGAAATGTGGCATTTCTTGAAGAAACTGTCCTCTTTTGGGGATAAAACAGGTATTTGTGGGTGAGAAGGTCCTATTTGAAGGGGGAAACCTGTTATTTCTTGGAGAAGATGTGATATATTTGGGAGAAATGTGGCATGTCTGGAAGAAGCTGTCCTATTTTGGGGATAATACAGGTATTTCTGGGAGAAAAGGTCCTATTTGAAGGGGGAAAGCTGGTATTTCTTGGAGAAGATGTGATCTATTTGGGAGAAATGTGGCATTTCTGGAAGAAACTGTCCTATTTTGGGGATAGAACAGGTATTTGTGGGAGAAAAGGTCCTATTTGAAGGGGGAAAGCTGGTATTTCTAGGAGAAGATGTGATCTATTTGGGAGAAATGTGGCATTTCTGGAAGAAAATGTCCAATTTGGGGGGAGAAGGCTGGTAGTTTTCGGTGAGAAGGTCCTATTTCAGGAGGAATCCTGGTATTTCTTGGAGAAGATGTGATCTATTTGGGAGAAATGTGGCATTTCTGGAAGAAAATGTCCAATTTGGGGGGAGAAGGCTGGTAGTTTTGGGTGAGAAGGTCCTATTTCAGGAGGAATCCTGGCATTTCTTGGAGAAGATGTGATATATTTGGGAGAAATGTGGCCTTTCCGGAAGAAACTGTCCTCTTTTGGGGATAAAAGAGGTATTAGTGGTTGAAAAGGTCCTATTTGAAGGGGGAAAGCTGGTATTTCTTGGAGAAGATGTGATATATTTGGGAGAAATGTGGCATTTCTGGAAGAAACTGTCCTCTTTTGGGGATAAAAGAGGTATTTCATGGAGAAAAGGTCCTAATTCAAGGGGGAAACGTGGTATTTCTTGGAGAAGCTGTGATATATTTGGGAGAAATGTGGCATTTCTGGAAGAAACTGTCCTATTTTGGGCATAAAACAGGTATTTGTGGTTGAAAAGGTCCTATTTGAAGGGGGAAAGCTGGTATTTCTTGGAGAAGATGTGATCTATTTGGGAGAAATGTGGCATTTCTGGAAGAAACTGTCCTATTTTGGGGATAAAAGAGGCACTTGTGGGTGAAAAGGTCCTATTTGAAGGGGGAAACCTGGTATTTCTAGGAGAAGATGTGATATATTTGGGAGAAATGTGGCATTTCTGGAAGAATATGTCCAATTTGAGGGATAAAACAGGTATTTGTGGTTGAAAAGGTCCTATTTGAAGGGGGAAACCTGTTATTTCTTGGAGAAGATGCGATATATTTGGGAGAAATGTGGCATGTCTGGAAGAAACTGTCCTCTTTTGGGGATAAAACAGGAATTTGTGGGTGAAAAGGTCCTATTTGAAGGGGGAAACCTGGTATTTCTTGGAGAAGATGAGGTATATTTGGGAGTAATCTGGCAATTCTGGAAGAAACTGTACTACTTTGGGGATAAAACAGGTATTTGTGGGTGAAAAGGTCTTATTTGAAGGGGGAAACCAGGCATTTCTTGGAGAAGATGTGGTATATTTGGGAGAAATGTGGCATTTCTGGAAGAAACTGTCCTATTTTGGGGATAAAACAGGTATTTGTGGGTGAAATGGTCCTATTTGAAGGGGGAAAGCTGGTATTTCTTGGAGAAGATGTCATATATTTGGGAGAAATGTGGCATGTCTGGAAGAAACTGTCCTATTTTGGGGATAAAACAGGTATTTGTGGGTGAAAAGGTCCTATTTGAAGTGGGAAACCTGGTATTTCTAGGAGAAGATGTGATATATTTGGGAGAAATGTGGCATTTCTGGAAGAATATGTCCAATTTGAGGGATAAAACAGGTATTTGTGGTTGAAAAGGTCCTATTTGAAGGGGGAAACCTGTTATTTCTTGGAGAAGATGCGATATATTTGGGAGAAATGTGGCATGTCTGGAAGAAACTGTCCTCTTTTGGGGATAAAACAGGAATTTGTGGGTGAAAAGGTCCTATTTGAAGGGGGAAACCTGGTATTTCTTGGAGAAGATGAGGTATATTTGGGAGTAATCTGGCAATTCTGGAAGAAACTGTCCTATTTGGGGGGAGAAGGCTGGTATTTGTGGGAGAAAAGGTCCTATTTCAGGAGGAATCCTGGTATTTCTTGGAGAAGATGTGATATATTTGGGAGAAATCTGGCATGTCAGGAAGAAACTGTCCTCTTTCGGGGATCAAACAGGTATTTGTGGGTGAAAAGGTCCTATTTCTGGAGAAATCCTGGTATTTCTTGGAGAAGATGTGATATATTTGGGAGAAATATGGCCTTTCTGGAAGAAACTGTCCTCTTTTGGGGATAAAAGAGGTATTAGTGGTTGAAAAGGTCCTTTTTGAAGGGGGGAAAGCTGGTATTTCTTGGAGAAGATGTGATATATTTGGGAGAAATGTGGCATTTCTGGAAGAAACTGTCCTCTTTTGGGGATAAAATTTTTTTGGGGGGAAAAGGTCCTATTTCAGGAGGAATCCTGGTATTTCTTGGAGAAGATGTGATATATTTGGGAGAAATGTGGCCTTTCTATAAGAAACTGTCCTCTTTTGGGGATAAAAGAGGTATTTGTGGGTGAAAAGGTCCTATTTGAAGGGGGAAACATGGTATTTCTTTGAGAAGATGTGATCTATTTGGGAGAAATGTGGCATGTCTGGAAGAAAATGTCCTGTTTTGGGGATAAAACAGGTATTTGTGGGTGAAAAGGTCCTATTTGAAGGGGGAACCGTGGTATTTCTTGGAGAAGATGTGATCTATTTTGGAGAAATGTGGCATTTCTGGAAGAAACTGTCCTCTTTTGGGGATAAAACAGGTACTTTTGGGTGAAAAGGTCCTATTTGAAGGGGGTATCCTGGTATTTCTTGGAGAAGATGTGATATGTTTGGGTGAAATGTGGCATTTCTGGAAGAAACTGTTCTATTTTGGGGATAAAAGAGGTATTTGTAGGTGAAAAGGTCCTATTTGAAGGGGGAAACCTGGTATTTCTTGGAGAAGATGTGATATATTTGGGTGATATGTGGCATGTCTGGAAGAAAATGTCCTATTTGGGGGGACAAGGCAGGTATTTGTGGGAGAAAAGGTCCTATTTCAGGAGGAATCCTGGTATTTCTTGGAGGAGATGTGATCTATTTGGGAGAAAGCTGGCATTTCTGGAAGAAACTGTCCTCTTTTGGGGATAAAAGAGGTATTTGTGGGAGAAAAGGTCCTATTTGAAGGGGGAAAGCTGGTATTTCTTGGAGAAGATGTGATCTATTTGGGAGAAATGTGGCATTTCTGGAAGAAACTGTCCTATTTTGGGGATAAAAGAGGTATTTGTGGGTGAGAAGGTCCTATTTGAAGTAGGAAAGCTGGTATTTCTTGGAGAAGATGTGATATATTTGGGAGAAATGTGGCATGTCTGGAAGAAACTGTCCTCTTTTGGGGGGAGAAGGGTGGTATTTGTGGGAGAAAAGTTCCTATTTCAGGAGCAATCCTGGTATTTCTTGGAGGAGATGTGATATGTTTGGGAGAAATGTGGCCTTTCCGGAAGAAACTGTCCTCTTTTGGGATAAAAGAGGTATTTGTGGGTGAAAAGGTCCTATTTGAAGGCGGAAACCTGGTATTTCTTGGAGAAGATGTGGTATATTTGGGAGAAATGTGGCATTTCTGGAAGAAACTGTCCTCTTTTGGGGATAAAACAGGTATTTGTGGGTGAAAACGTTGTATTTGAAGGGGGAAACCTGGTATTTCTTGGAGAAGATGTGATCTATTTGGGAGAAATGTGGCATGTCTGGAAGAAACTGTCCTATTTTGGGGATAAAAGAGGTATTTGTGGGTGAAAAGGTCCTATTTGAAGGGGGAAACCTGTTATTTCTTTGAGAAGATGTGATATATTTGGGAGAAATGTGGCATTTCTTGAAGAAACTGTCCTCTTTTGGGGATAAAACAGGTATTTGTGGGTGAGAAGGTCCTATTTGAAGGGGGAAACCTGTTATTTCTTGGAGAAGATGTGATATATTTGGGAGAAATGTGGCATGTCTGGAAGAAGCTGTCCTATTTTGGGGATAATACAGGTATTTCTGGGAGAAAAGGTCCTATTTGAAGGGGGAAAGCTGGTATTTCTTGGAGAAGATGTGATCTATTTGGGAGAAATGTGGCATTTCTGGAAGAAACTGTCCTATTTTGGGGATAGAACAGGTATTTGTGGGAGAAAAGGTCCTATTTGAAGGGGGAAAGCTGGTATTTCTTGGAGAAGATGTGATCTATTTGGGAGAAATGTGGCATTTCTGGAAGAAAATGTCCAATTTGGGGGGAGAAGGCTGGTAGTTTTGGGTGAGAAGGTCCTATTTCAGGAGGAATCCTGGTATTTCTTGGAGAAGATGTGATCTATTTGGGAGAAATGTGGCATTTCTGGAAGAAAATGTCCAATTTGGGGGGAGAAGGCTGGTAGTTTTGGGTGAGAAGGTCCTATTTCAGGAGGAATCCTGGCATTTCTTGGAGAAGATGTGATATATTTGGGAGAAATGTGGCCTTTCCGGAAGAAACTGTCCTCTTTTGGGGATAAAAGAGGTATTAGTGGTTGAAAAGGTCCTATTTGAAGGGGGAAAGCTGGTATTTCTTGGAGAAGATGTGATATATTTGGGAGAAATGTGGCATTTCTGGAAGAAACTGTCCTCTTTTGGGGATAAAAGAGGTATTTCATGGAGAAAAGGTCCTAATTCAAGGGGGAAACGTGGTATTTCTTGGAGAAGCTGTGATATATTTGGGAGAAATGTGGCATTTCTGGAAGAAACTGTCCTATTTTGGGCATAAAACAGGTATTTGTGGTTGAAAAGGTCCTATTTGAAGGGGGAAAGCTGGTATTTCTTGGAGAAGATGTGATCTATTTGGGAGAAATGTGGCATTTCTGGAAGAAACTGTCCTATTTTGGGGATAAAAGAGGCACTTGTGGGTGAAAAGGTCCTATTTGAAGGGGGAAACCTGGTATTTCTTGGAGAAGATGTGATCTATTTGGGAGAAATCTGGCATTTCTGGAAGAATATGTCCAATTTGAGGGATAAAACAGGTATTTGTGGTTGAAAAGGTCCTATTTGAAGGGGGAAACCTGTTATTTCTTGGAGAAGATGCGATATATTTGGGAGAAATGTGGCATGTCTGGAAGAAACTGTCCTCTTTTGGGGATAAAACAGGAATTTGTGGGTGAAAAGGTCCTATTTGAAGGGGGAAACCTGGTATTTCTTGGAGAAGATGAGGTATATTTGGGAGTAATCTGGCAATTCTGGAAGAAACTGTCCTACTTTGGGGATAAAACAGGTATTTGTGGGTGAAAAGGTCTTATTTGAAGGGGGAAACCAGGCATTTCTTGGAGAAGATGTGGTATATTTGGGAGAAATGTGGCATTTCTGGAAGAAACTGTCCTATTTTGGGGATAAAACAGGTATTTGTGGGTGAAAAGGTCCTATTTGAAGGGGGAAAGCTGGTATTTCTTGGAGAAGATGTCATATATTTGGGAGAAATGTGGCATGTCTGGAAGAAACTGTCCTATTTTGGGGATAAAACAGGTATTTGTGGGTGAAAAGGTCCTATTTGAAGTGGGAAACCTGGTATTTCTAGGAGAAGATGTGATATATTTGGGAGAAATGTGGCATTTCTGGAAGAATATGTCCAATTTGAGGGATAAAACAGGTATTTGTGGTTGAAAAGGTCCTATTTGAAGGGGGAAACCTGTTATTTCTTGGAGAAGATGCGATATATTTGGGAGAAATGTGGCATGTCTGGAAGAAACTGTCCTCTTTTGGGGATAAAACAGGAATTTGTGGGTGAAAAGGTCCTATTTGAAGGGGGAAACCTGGTATTTCTTGGAGAAGATGAGGTATATTTGGGAGTAATCTGGCAATTCTGGAAGAAACTGTCCTATTTGGGGGGAGAAGGCTGGTATTTGTGGGAGAAAAGGTCCTATTTCAGGAGGAATCCTGGTATTTCTTGGAGAAGATGTGATATATTTGGGAGAAATCTGGCATGTCAGGAAGAAACTGTCCTCTTTCGGGGATCAAACAGGTATTTGTGGGTGAAAAGGTCCTATTTCTGGAGAAATCCTGGTATTTCTTGGAGAAGATGTGATATATTTGGGAGAAATATGGCCTTTCTGGAAGAAACTGTCCTCTTTTGGGGATAAAAGAGGTATTAGTGGTTGAAAAGGTCCTTTTTGAAGGGGGAAAGCTGGTATTTCTTGGAGAAGATGTGATATATTTGGGAGAAATGTGGCATTTCTGGAAGAAACTGTCCTCTTTTGGGGATAAAATTTTTTTTTGGGGGAAAAGGTCCTATTTCAGGAGGAATCCTGGTATTTCTTGGAGAAGATGTGATATATTTGGGAGAAATGTGGCCTTTCTATAAGAAACTGTCCTCTTTTGGGGATAAAAGAGGTATTTGTGGGTGAAAAGGTCCTATTTGAAGGGGGGAAACATGGTATTTCTTTGAGAAGATGTGATCTATTTGGGAGAAATGTGGCATGTCTGGAAGAAAATGTCCTGTTTTGGGGATAAAACAGGTATTTGTGGGTGAAAAGGTCCTATTTGAAGGGGGAACCGTGGTATTTCTTGGAGAAGATGTGATCTATTTTGGAGAAATGTGGCATTTCTGGAAGAAACTGTCCTCTTTTGGGGATAAAACAGGTACTTTTGGGTGAAAAGGTCCTATTTGAAGGGGGTATCCTGGTATTTCTTGGAGAAGATGTGATATGTTTGGGTGAAATGTGGCATTTCTGGAAGAAACTGTTCTATTTTGGGGATAAAAGAGGTATTTGTAGGTGAAAAGGTCCTATTTGAAGGGGGAAACCTGGTATTTCTTGGAGAAGATGTGATATATTTGGGTGATATGTGGCATGTCTGGAAGAAAATGTCCTATTTGGGGGGACAAGGCAGGTATTTGTGGGAGAAAAGGTCCTATTTCAGGAGGAATCCTGGTATTTCTTGGAGGAGATGTGATCTATTTGGGAGAAAGCTGGCATTTCTGGAAGAAACTGTCCTCTTTTGGGGATAAAAGAGGTATTTGTGGGAGAAAAGGTCCTATTTGAAGGGGGAAAGCTGGTATTTCTTGGAGAAGATGTGATCTATTTGGGAGAAATGTGGCATTTCTGGAAGAAACTGTCCTATTTTGGGGATAAAAGAGGTATTTGTGGGTGAGAAGGTCCTATTTGAAGTAGGAAAGCTGGTATTTCTTGGAGAAGATGTGATATATTTGGGAGAAATGTGGCATGTCTGGAAGAAACTGTCCTCTTTTGGGGGGAGAAGGGTGGTATTTGTGGGAGAAAAGTTCCTATTTCAGGAGCAATCCTGGTATTTCTTGGAGGAGATGTGATATGTTTGGGAGAAATGTGGCCTTTCCGGAAGAAACTGTCCTCTTTTGGGGATAAAAGAGGTATTTGTGGGTGAAAAGGTCCTATTTGAAGGCGGAAACCTGGTATTTCTTGGAGAAGATGTGGTATATTTGGGAGAAATGTGGCATTTCTGGAAGAAACTGTCCTCTTTTGGGGATAAAACAGGTATTTGTGGGTGAAAACGTTGTATTTGAAGGGGGAAACCTGGTATTTCTTGGAGAAGATGTGATCTATTTGGGAGAAATGTGGCATGTCTGGAATAAACTGTCCTATTTTGGGGATAAAAGAGGTATTTGTGGGTGAAAAGGTCCTATTTGAAGGGGGAAACCTGTTATTTCTTTGAGAAGATGTGATATATTTGGGAGAAATGTGGCATTTCTTGAAGAAACTGTCCTCTTTTGGGGATAAAACAGGTATTTGTGGGTGAGAAGGTCCTATTTGAAGGGGGAAACCTGTTATTTCTTGGAGAAGATGTGATATATTTGGGAGAAATGTGGCATGTCTGGAAGAAGCTGTCCTATTTTGGGGATAATACAGGTATTTCTGGGAGAAAAGGTCCTATTTGAAGGGGGAAAGCTGGTATTTCTTGGAGAAGATGTGATCTATTTGGGAGAAATGTGGCATTTCTGGAAGAAACTGTCCTATTTTGGGGATAGAACAGGTATTTGTGGGAGAAAAGGTCCTCTTTGAAGGGGGAAAGCTGGTATTTCTAGGAGAAGATGTGATCTATTTGGGAGAAATGTGGCATTTCTGGAAGAAAATGTCCAATTTGGGGGGAGAAGGCTGGTAGTTTTCGGTGAGAAGGTCCTATTTCAGGAGGAATCCTGGTATTTCTTGGAGAAGATGTGATCTATTTGGGAGAAATGTGGCATTTCTGGAAGAAAATGTCCAATTTGGGGGGAGAAGGCTGGTAGTTTTGGGTGAGAAGGTCCTATTTCAGGAGGAATCCTGGCATTTCTTGGAGAAGATGTGATATATTTGGGAGAAATGTGGCCTTTCCGGAAGAAACTGTCCTCTTTTGGGGATAAAAGAGGTATTAGTGGTTGAAAAGGTCCTATTTGAAGGGGGGAAAGCTGGTATTTCTTGGAGAAGATGTGATATATTTGGGAGAAATGTGGCATTTCTGGAAGAAACTGTCCTCTTTTGGGGATAAAAGAGGTATTTCATGGAGAAAAGGTCCTAATTCAAGGGGGAAACGTGGTATTTCTTGGAGAAGCTGTGATATATTTGGGAGAAATGTGGCATTTCTGGAAGAAACTGTCCTATTTTGGGCATAAAACAGGTATTTGTGGTTGAAAAGGTCCTATTTGAAGGGGGAAAGCTGGTATTTCTTGGAGAAGATGTGATCTATTTGGGAGAAATGTGGCATTTCTGGAAGAAACTGTCCTATTTTGGGGATAAAAGAGGCACTTGTGGGTGAAAAGGTCCTATTTGAAGGGGGAAACCTGGTATTTCTTGGAGAAGATGTGATCTATTTGGGAGAAATCTGGCATTTCTGGAAGAAACTGTCCTCTTCTGGGGATAAAAGAGGTATTTGTGGGTGATAAGGTCCTATTTGAAGGGGGAAAGCTGGTATGTCTTGGAGAAGATGTGATATGTTTGGGAGAAATGTGTCATTTCTGGAAGAAACTGTCCTCTTTTGGGGATAAAACAGGTATTTGTGGGTGAAAAGGTCCTATTTGAAGGGGGAAAGCTGGTAATTCTATGAGAAGATGTGATATATTTGGGAGAAATGTGGCATGTCTGGAAGAAACTGTCCTCTTTTGGGGATAAAAGAGGTATGTGTGGGTGAAAAGGTCGTATATGAAGGGGGAAACCTGTTATTTCATGGAGAAGATGTGATATATTTGGGAGAAATGTGGCATGTCTGGAAGAAACTGTCCTCTTTTGGGGATAAAACAGGTATTTGTGGGTGAAAAGGTCCTATTTGAAGGGGGAAACGTGGTATATCTTGGAGAAGATGTGATATATTTGGGAGAAATCTGGCATTTCTGGAAGAATATGTTCAATTCGAGGGATAAAACAGGTATTTGTGGTTGAAAAGGTCCTATTTGAAGGGGGAAACGTGGTATTTCTTGGAGAAGATGTGATCTATTTTGGAGAAATGTGGCCTTTCCGGAAGAAACTGTCCTATTTTGGGGATAAAACAAGTATTTGTGGTTGAAAAGGTCCTATTTGAAGGGGGGAAACCTGGTATTTCTTGGAGAAGATGTGATATATTTGGGAGAAATGTGGCCTTTCTGGAAGAAACTGTCCTATTTTGGGGATACAAGAGGTATTTGTGGGTGAAAACGTTGTATTTGATGGGGGAAAGCTGGTATTTCTTGGAGAAGATGTGATATATTTGGGAGAAATGTGGCATTCCTGGAAGAAACTGTCCTATTTTGGGGATAAAAGAGGTATTTGTGGGTGAAAAGGTCCTATTTGAAGAGGGAAACCTGGTATTTCTTGGAGAAGATGTGATATATTTGGGAGAAATCTGGCCTTTCTGGAAGAAACTGTCCTTTTTTGGGGATAAAAGATGTATTAGTGGTTGAAAAGGTCCTATTTGAAGGGGGAAACGTGGTATTTCTTGGAGAAGATGTGATATATTTGGGAGAAATGTGGCCTTTCTGGAAGAAGCTGTCCTCTTTTGGGGATAAAAGAGGTATTTGTGGGTGAAAAGGTCCTATTTGAAGGGGGAAACCTGGTATTTCTTGGAGAAGATGTGATATATTTGGGAGAAATGTGGCATTTCCGGAAGAAACTGTCCTCTTTTGGGGATAAAACAGGTATTTGTGGAGAAAAGGTCCTATTTGAAGGGGGAAAGCTGGTATTTCTTGGAGAAGATGTGATCTATTTGGGAGTAATGTGGCATGTCTGGAAGAAACTGTCCAATTTGGGGGGAGAAGGCTGGTAGTTTTGGGTGAGAAGGTCCTATTTCAGGAGGAATCCTGGTATTTCTTGGAGAAGATGTGATATATTTGGGAGAAATGTGGCCTTTCTGGAAGAAAATGTCAAATTTGGGGGGAGAAGGCTGGTAGTTTTGGGTGAGAAGGTCCTATTTCAGGAGGAATCCTGGCATTTCTTGGAGAATATGTGATATATTTGGGAGAAATGTGGCCTTTCCGGTAGAAACTGTCCTCTTTTGGGGATAAAAGAGGTATTAGTGGTAGAAAAGGTCCTATTTGAAGGGGGAAACCTGGTATTTCTTGGAGAAGATGAGATATATTTGGGAGAAATGTGGCATTTCTGGAAGAAAATGTCCTCTTTTGGGGATAAAACAGGTATTTCATGGAGAAAAGGTCCTAATTGAAGGGGGAAACGTGGTATTTCTTGGAGAAGATGTGATATATTTGGGAGAAATGTGGCATTTCTGGAAGAATCTGTCCTCTTTTGGGGATAAAACAGGTATTTGTGGTTGAAAAGGTCCTATTTGAAGGGGGAAACCTGGTATTTCTTGGAGAAGATGTGGTATATTTGGGAGAAATGTGGCATTTCTGGAAGAAAATGTCCAATTTGGGGGGAGAAGGCTGGTAGTTTTGGGTGAGAAGGTCCTATTTCAGGAGGAATCCTGGTATTTCTTGGAGAAGATGTGATATATTTGGGAGAAATGTGGCATTTCTGGAAGAAAATGTCCTTTTTTGGGGATAAAAGAGGTATTTGTGGGTGAAAAGGTCGTATTTGAAGGGGGAAAGCTGGTATTTCTTGGAGAAGCTGTGATCTATTTGGGAGAAATGTGGCCTTTCTGGCAGAAACTGTCCTCTTTTGGGGATAAAAGAGGTAATTGTGGGTGAAAAGGTCCTATTTCGAGGGGGGAAACGTGGTATTTCTTGGAGAAGATGTGATATATTTGGGAGAAATGTGGCATTTCTGGAAGAAACTGTCCTCTTTTGGGGATATAACAGGTATTTGTGGGTGAAAAGTTCCTATTTGAAGGGGGAAACGCGGTATTTCTTGGAGAAGATGTGATATATTTGGGAGAAATGTGGCATTTCTGGAAGAAACTGTCCTCTTTTGGGGATAAAACAGGTATTTGTGGGTGAAAAGGTCCTATTTGAAGGGGGAACCCTGTTATTTCTTGGAGAATATGTGATCTATTTGGGAGAAATCTGGCATTTCTGGAAGAAACTGTCCTCTTTTGGGGATAAAAGAGTGATTTTTGTGGGAGAAAATTTTCTATTTGAAGGGGGAAAACCTGTTATTTCTTGGAGAAGATATGATATATTTGGGAGAAATGTGGCATTTCTGGAAGAAACTGTCCTCTTTTGGGGATAAAACAGGTATTTCTGGGTGAAAAGGTCCTATTTGAAGGGGGAACCGTGGTATTTCTTGGAGAAGATGTGATATATTTGGGAGAAATGTGGCATGTCTGGAAGAAACTGTCCTATTTTGGGATAAAACAGGTATTTGTGGGTGAAAAGGTCCTATTTGAAGGGGGAAACCTGGTATTTCTTGGAGAAGATGTGATATATTTGGGAGAAATGAGGCATTTCTGGAAGAAACTGTCCTATTTTGGGGATAAAGCAGGTATTTGTGGGTGAAAAGGTCCTAATTCAAGGGGGGAAAGCTGGTATTTCTTGTAGAAGATGTGATCTATTTGGGGAGAAATCTGGCATTTCTGGAAGAAACTGTCCTCTTTTGGGGATAAAAGAGGTATTTGTGGGTGAAAAGGTCCTATTTGAAGGGGGAAAGCTGGTATTTCTTGGAGAAGATGTGATATATTTGGGAGAAATGTGGCATGTCTGGAAGAAGCTGTCCTCTTTTGGGGATAAAAGAGGTATTTGTGGGTGAAAAGGTCCTATTTGAAGGGGGAAAGCTGGTATTTCTTGGAGAAGATGTGATATATTTGGGAGAAATGTGGCATTTATGGAAGAAACTGTCCTATTTGGGGGATAAAACATGTATTTGTGGGAGATAAGGTCCTATTTGAAGGGGGAAAGCTGGTATTTCTTGGAGAAGATGTGATCTATTTGGGAGAAATGTGGCATGTGTGGAAGAAAATGTTCAATTAGGGGGGAGAAGGCTGGTAGTTTTGGGTGAGAAGGTCCTATTTCAGGAGGAATCCTGTATTTCTTGGAGAAGATGTGATATATTTGGGAGAAATGTGGCATTTCTGGAAGAAAATGTCCAATTTGGGGGGAGAAGGCTGGTAGTTTTGGGTGAGAATGTCCTATTTCAGGAGGAATCCTGGCATTTCTTGGAGAAGATGTGATATATTTGGGAGAAATGTGGCCTTTCTGGAAGAAGCTGTCCTATTTTGGGGATAAAACAGGTATTTGTGGGTGAAAAGGTCCTATTTGAAGGGGGAAAGCAGGTATTTCTTGGAGAAGATGTGATATATTTGGGAGAAATGTGGCATTTCCGGAAGAAACTGTCCTATTTTGGGGATAAAACAGGTATTTGTGGGAGAAAAGGTCCTATTTGAAGGGGGAAAGCTGGTATTTCTTGGAGAAGATGTGATATATTTGGGAGAAATCTGGCCTTTCAGGATGAAACTGTCATCTTTTGGGGATAAAAGAGTTATTTCTGGGTGAAAAGGTCCTATTTGAAAGGGGAAAGCTGGTATTTCTTGGAGAAGATGTGATCTATTTGGGAGAAATGTGGCCTTTCTGGAAGAAAATGTCCTCTTTTGGGGATAAAAGAGGTATTTGTGGGTGAAAAGGTCCTATTTGAAGGGGGAACCCTGGTATTTCTTGGAGAAGATGTGATATATTTGGGAGAAATGTGGCATGTCTGGAAGAAACTGTCCTCTTTTGGGGATAAAAGAGGTGTTTGTGGGTGAAAAGTTCCTATTTGAAGGGGGAAAGCTGGTATTTCTTGGAGAAGATGTGATCTATTTGGGAGAAATGTGGCATGTCTGGAAGAAACTGTCCTCTTTTGGGGATAAAAGAGGTATGTGTGGGTGAAAAGGTCCTATTTGAAGGGGAAACGTGGTATTTCTTGGAGAAGATGTGATATATTTGGGAGAAATGTGGCATGTCTGGAGGAAAATGTCCTATTTGGGGGGAGAAGGCTGCTACTTGTGGGAGAAAAGGTCCTATTTCAGGAGGAATCCTGGTATTTCTTGGAGGAGATGTGATATGTTTGGGAGAAATGTGGCTTTTCTGAAAGAAACTGTCCTCTTTTGGGGATAAAAGAGGTATTTGTGGGTGAAAAGGTCCTATTTGAAGGGGGAAACCTGGTATTTCTTGGAGAAGATGTGATCTATTTGGGAGAAATGTGGCATTTCTGGAAGAATATGTCCTATTTTGGGGATAAAACAGGTATTTGTGGGTGAAAAGGTCCTGTTTGAAGGGGGAATCCTGGTATTTCTTGGAGAAGATGTGATATATTTGGGAGAAATGTGGCATTTCTGGAAGAAAATGTCCAATTTGGGGGGAGAAGGCTGGTAGTTTTCAGTGAGAAGGTCCTCTTTCAGGAGGAATCCTGGTATTTTTTGGAGAAGATGTGATATATTTGGGAGAAATGTGGCCTTTCTGGAAGAAAATGTACAGTTTTGGGGGAGAAGGCTGGTAGTTTTGGGTGAGAAGGTCCTATTTCAGGAGGAATCCTGGCATTTCTTGGAGAAGATGTGATATATTTGGGAGAAATGTGGCATTTCTGGAAGAAAATGTCCAATTTGGGGGGAGAAGGCTGGTAGTTTTCGGTGAGAAGGTCCTATTTCAGGAGGAATCCTGGTATTTCTTGGAGAAGATGTGATCTATTTGGGAGAAATGTGGCATTTCTGGAAGAAAATGTCCAATTTGGGGGGAGAAGGCTGGTAGTTTTGGGTGAGAAGGTCCTATTTCAGGAGCAATCCTGGTATTTCTTGGAGAAGATGTGATATATTTGGGAGAAATGTGGCCTTTCCGGAAGAAACTGTCCTCTTTTGGGGATAAAAGAGGTATTAGTGGTTGAAAAGGTCCTATTTGAAGGGGGAAAGCTGGTATTTCTTGGAGAAGATGTGATATATTTGGGAGAAATGTGGCATTTCTGGAAGAAAATGTCCTCTTTTTGGGATAAAAGAGGTATTTCATGAAGAAAAGGTCCTAATTCAAGGGGGAACCGTGGTATTTCTTGGAGAAGCTGTGATATATTTGGGAGAAATGTGGCATTTCTGGAAGAAACTGTCCTATTTTGGGCATAAAACAGGTATTTGTGGTTGAAAATGTCCTATTTGAAGGGGGAAACCTGGTATTTCTTGGAGAAGATGTCATATATTTGGGAGAAATGTGGCATTTCTGGAAGAAACTGTCCTATTTTGGGGATAATAGAGGTACTTGTGGGTGAAAAGGTCCTATTTGAAGGGGGAATCCTGGTATTTCTTGGAGAAGATGTGTTATATTTGGGAGAAATGTGGCATTTCTGGAAGAATCTGTCCTCTTCTGGGGATAAAAGAGGTATTTGTGGGTGATAAGGTCCTATTTGAGGGGGGAAAGCTGGTATTTCTTGGAGAAGATGTGATATGTTTGGGAGAAATGTGGCATTTCTGGAAGAAACTGTCCTCTTTTGGGGATAAAACAGGTATTTGTGGGTGAAAAGGTCCTATTTGAAGGGGGAAAGCTGGTATTTCTTGGAGAAAATGTGATATATTTGGGAGAAATGTGGCATGTCTGGAAGAAACTGTCCTCTTTTGGGGATAAAAGAGGTATGTGTGGGTGAAAAGGTCGTATATGAAGGGGGAAACCTGTTATTTCATGGAGAAGATGTGATATATTTGGGAGAAATGTGGCATGTCTGGAAGAAAATGTCCTATTTGGGGGGAGAAGGCTGGTAGTTGTGGGAGAAAAGGTCCTATTTCAGGAGGAATCCTGGTATTTCTTGGAGAAGATGTGATATGTTAGGGAGAAATGTGGCCTTTCTGGTAGAAACTGTCTTCTTTTGGGATAAAACAGGTATTTGTGGGTGAAAAGGTCCTATTTGAAGGGGGAAAGCTGGTATTTCTTGGAGAAGATGTGATCTATTTGGGAGAAATGTGGCATGTCTGGAAGAAACTGTCCTCTTTTGGGGATAAAAGAGGTATTTGTGGGTGAAAATTTCTATTTGAAGGGGGAAACCTGGAATTTCTTGGAGAAGATGTGGTATATTTGGGAGAAATGTGGCATTTCTGGAACAAACTGTCCTCTTTTGGGGATAAAACAGGCATTTGTGGGTGAAAAGGCCGTATTTGAAGGGGGAAACGTGGTATATCTTGGAGAAGATGTGATATGTTTGGGAGAAATCTGGCATGTCTGGAAGAATATGTTCAATTTGAGGGATTAAAACAGGTATTTGTGGTTGAAAAGGTCCTATTTGAAGGGGGAAACCTGGTATTTCTTGGAGAAGATGTGATATATTTGGGAGAAATGTGGCCTTTCTGGAAGAAACTGTCCTCTTTTGGGGATAAAACAGGTATTTGTGGGTGAAAAGGTCCTATTTGAAGGGGGAAACCTGGTATTTCTTGGAGAAGATGTGGTATATTTGGGAGAAATGTGGCATTTCTGGAAGAAACAGTCCTATTTTGGGGATAAAACAGGTATTTGTGGGTGAAAACGTTGTATTTGAAGGGGGAAAGCTGGTATTTCTTGGAGAAGATGTGATATATTTGGGAGAAAACTGGCATTCCTGGAAGAAACTGTCGTATTTTGGGGATAAAAGAGGTATTTGTGGGTGAAAAGTTCCTATTTGAAGTTGGAAACCTGGTATTTCTTGGAGAAGATGTGATATATTTGGGAGAAATGTGGCATGTCTGGAAGAAACTGTCCTTTTTTGGGGATAAAAGATGTATGTGTGGGTGAAAAGTTCCTATTTGAAGGGGGAAACCTGGTATTTCTTGGAGAAGATGTGATATATTTGGGAGAAATGTGGCCTTTCTGGAAGAAGCTGTCCTATTTTGGGGATAAAACAGGTATTTGTGGGTGAAAAGGTCCTATTTGAAGGGGGAAAGAAGGTATTTCTTGGAGAAGATGTGATATATTTGGGAGAAATGTGGCATTTCCGGAAGAAACTGTCCTATTTTGGGGATAAAACAGGTATTTGTGGGAGAAAAGGTCCTATTTGAAGGCGGAAAGCTTGGTATTTCTTGGAGAAGATGTGATCTATTTGGGAGTAATGTGGCATGTCTGGAAGAAGCTGTCCAATTTGGGGGGAGAAGGCTAGTAGTTTTGGGTGAGAAGGTCCTATTTCGGGAGTAATCCTGGTATTTCTTGGAGAAGATGTGATCTATTTGGGAGAAATGTGGCATTTCTGGAAGAAACTGTCCTCTTTTGGGGATAAAAGAGGTATTTGTGGGTGAAAAGTTCCTATTTGAAGGGGGATAGCTGGTATTTCTTGGAGAAGATGTGATCTATTTGGGAGAAATGAGGCATGTCAGGAAGAAACTGTCCTATTTTGGGGATAAAAGAGGTATTTGTGGGTGAAAAGGTCCTATTTGAAGGGGGAAACGTGTTATTTCTTGGAGAAGATGTGATATATTTGGGAGAAATGTGGCATGTCTGGAAGAAACTGTCCTATTTTGGGGATAAAACAGGTACTTGTGGGTGAAAAGGTCCTATTTGAAGGGGGATAGCTGGCATTTCTTGGAGAAGATGTGGTATATCTGGGAGAAATCTGGCATTTCTGGAAGAATATGTCCTCTTTTGGGGATAAAAGAGGTATTTGTGGGTGAAAAGGTCCTATTTGAAGGGGGAAACCTGGTATTTCTTGGAGAAGATGTGATGCGTTTGGGAGAAATGTGGCATTTCTGGAAGAAACTGTCCTCTTTTGGAGATAAAAGAGGTATTTGTGGGTGATAAGGTCCTATTTGAAGGGGAAAGCTGGTATTTCTTGGAGAAGATGTGATCTATTTGGGAGAAATGTGGCATTTCTGGAAGAAAATGTCCAATTTGGGGGGAGAAGGCTGGTAGTTGTGGGTGAGAAGGTCCCATTTCTGGAGGAATCCTGGCATTTCTTGGAGAAGATGTGATATATTTGGGAGAAATGTGGCCTTTCCGGAAGAAACTGTCCTCTTTTGGGGATAAAAGAGGTATTAGTGGTTGAAAAGGTCCTATTTCCAGGGGGAAACCTGGTATTTCTTGGAGAAGATGTGATATATTTGGGAGAAATGTGGCATTACTGGAAGAAAATGTCCTCTTTTGGGGATAAAAGAGGTATTTCTTGGAGAAAAGGTCCTATTTGAAGGGGGAAAGCTGGTATTTCTTGAAGAAGATGTGATCTATTTGGGAGAAATGTGGCATTTCTGGAAGAAACTGTCCTCTTTTGGGGATAAAAGAGGTATTTGTGGGTGAAAAGGTCCTATTTGAAGGGGGAAACCTGGTATTTCTTGGAGAAGATGTGATCTATTTGAGAGAAATCTGGCATTTCTGGAAGAAAATGTCCAATTTGTGGGGAGAAGGCTGGTAGTTGTGGGTGAGAAGGTCCCATTTCAGGAGGAATCCTGGTATTTCCTGGAGAAGATGTGATCTATTTGGGAGAAATGTGGCATTTCTGGAAGAAAGTGTCCTCTTTTGGGGATAAAAGAGGTATTTGTGGGTGAAAAGGTCCTATTTGAAGGGGGAAACCTGGTATTTCTTGGAGAAGATGTGATATATTTGGGAGAAATGTGGCATGTCTGGAAGAAACTGTCCTCTTTTGGGGATAAAAGAGGTATTTGTGGGTGAAAAGTTCCTATTTGAAGGGGGAAAGCTGGTATTTCTTGGAGAAGATGTGATCTATTTGGGAGAAATGTGGCATGTCTGGAGGAAAATGTCCAATTTGGGGGGAGAAGGCTGGTATTTGAGGGAGAAAAGGTCCTCTTTCAGGAGGAATCCTGGTATTTCTTGGAGAAGATGTGATATATTTGGGAGAAATGTGGCATGTCTGGAAGAAACTGTCCTATTTGGGGGATAAAAGAGGTATTTGTGGGTGAAAAGGTCGTATTTGAAGGGGGAAACCTGGTATTTCTTGGAGAAGATGTGATCTATTTGGGAGAAATGTGGCATTTCTGGAAGAAAATGACCTCTTTTGGGGATAAAAAGAGGTATTTGTGGGTGAAAAGGTCCTATTTGAAGGGGGAAACGCGGTATTTCTTGGAGAAGATGTGATCTATTTGGGAGAAATGTGGCATTTCTGGAAGAAAATGTCCTATTTTGGGGATAAAAGTGGTATTTGTGGGTGAAAAGGTCCTATTTGAAGGGGGAAACCTGGTATTTCTTGGAGAAGATGTGATAAGTTTGGGAGAAATGTGGCATTTCTGGAAGAAACTGTCCTCTTTTGGGGATAAAAGAGGTATTTGTGGGTGAAAAGGTCCTATTTGAAGGGGGAAACCTGGTATTTCTTGGAGAAGATGTGATATATTTGGGAGAAATGTGGCATGTCAGGAAGAAACTGTCCTATTTGAGGGATAAAAGAGGTATTTGTGGGTGAAAAGGTCCTATTTGAAGGGGGAAACGTGGTATTTCTTGGAGAAGATGTGATATATTTGGGAGAAATGTGGCATTTCTTGAAGAAACAGTCCTCTAATGGGGATAAAACAGGTACTTGTGGGTGAAAAGGTCCTATCTGAAGGGGGATAGCTGGTATTTCTTGGAGAAGATGTGATCTATTTGGGAGAAATCTGGCCTTTCTGGAAGAAAATGTCCAATTTGGGGGGAGAAGGCTGGTAGTTTTGGGTGAGAAGGCCCTATTTCAGGAGGAATTATGGCATTTCTTGGAGAAGATGTGATATATTTGGGAGAAATGTGGCCTTTCTGGAATAAACTGACCTATTTTGGGGATAAAAGAGGTATTAGTGGTTGAAAAGGTTCTATTTGAAGGGGAATTCCAGGAATGCCACATTTCTCCCAAACATATCACACCTCCTCCAAGAAATACCAGGATTCCTCCTGAAATAGGACCTTTTCTCCCACAAGTACCAGCCTTCTCCCCCCAAATAGGACATTTTCTTCCAGAAAGGCCACATTTCTCCCAAATATATCACATCTTCTCCAAGAAATACCAGGTTTCCCCCTTCAGATAGGACCTTTTCACCCTCTAATAGCAGGCTTCTCCCCCCAAATAGGCCAGTTTCTTCCGGAAATGCCACATTTCTACCAAATATATCACACCTTCTCCAAGAAATACCAGGTTTCCCCCTTCAAATAGGACCTTTTCACCCACAAATACCTGTTTTATCCCCAAAAGAGGACAGTTTCTTCCAGACATGCCACATTTCTCCCAAATATATCACATCTTCTCCAAGAAATACCTGCATTCCCCCTTCAAATAGGACCTTTTCTCCCAAAAATACCAGCCTTCTCCCCCCAAATAGGACAGTTTCTTCCAGAAATGCCACATTTCTCCCAAATAGATCACATCTTCTCCAAGAAATACCACGTTTCCCCCTTCAAATAGGACCTTTTCACCCACAAATACCTGTTTTATCCCCAAAATAGGACAGTTTCTTCCAGGAATACCAGATTTCTCCCAAATATATCACATCTTCTCCAAGAAATACCAGCTTTCCCCCTTCAAATACGACCTTTTCACCCACAAATACCTCTTTTATCCCCAAAAGAGGACAGTTTTTTCCAGACATGCCACATTTCTCCCAAATATATCACATCTTCTCCAAGAAATACCACGTTTCCCCCTTCAAATAGGACCTTTTCAACCACAAATACCTCTTTTATCCCCAAAAGAGGACAGTTTCTTCCAGAAATGCCACATTTCTCCCAAATAGATCACAACTCCTCCAAGAAATACCAGGTTTCCCCCTTCAATTATGACCTTTTCTCCATGAAATACCTGTTTTATCCCCAAAAGAGGACATTTTCTTCCAGAAATGGCAGATTTCTCCCAAATAGATCACATCTTCTCCAAGAAATACCAGGTTTCCCCCTTCAAATAGGTCCTTTTCTCCCACAAATACCTGTTTTATCCCACAAATAGGACAGTTTCTGCCAGACATGCCACATTTCTACCAAATATATCACATCTTCTCCAAGAAATACCAGGTTTCCCCCTTCAAATAGGACCTTTTCACCCACAAATACCTGTTTTATCCCCAAAAGAGGACAGTTTCTTCCAGACATGCCACATTTCTCCCAAATACATCACATCTTCTCCAAGAAATACCAGGTTTCCCACTTCAAATAGGACCTTTTCACCCACTAATACCAGGCTTCTCCCCCCAAGTAGGACATTTTCTTCCAGAAATGCCACATTTCTCCCAAATATATCACATCTTCTCCAAGAAATGCCAGGTTTCCCCCCTTCAAATAGGAAATTTTCATCCACAAATACCTGTTTTATCCCCAAAATAGGACAGTTTCTTCAAGAAATGCCACATTTCTCCCAAATATAGCACATCTTCTCCAAGAAATACCACGGTTCCACCTTCAAATAGGACCTTTTCACCCACAAATACCTCTTTCATACCCAAAATAGGACAGTTTCTGCCAGAAAGGCCAGATTTCTCCCAAATAGATCACATCTCCTCCAAGAAATACAAGGATTCCTCCTGAAATAGGACCTTTTCTCCCACAAATACCAGCCTTCTCCCCCCAAATTGGACATTTTCTTCCACACATGCCACATATCACCCAAATATATCACATCTTCTCCAAGAAATACCGGCTTTCCCCCTTCAAATAGGACCTTTTCACCTACAAATACCTCTTTTATCCCCAAAATAGTACAGTTTCTTCCAGAAATGCCACATTTCACCCAAACATATCACATCTTCTCCAAGAAATACCAGGATACCTCCTTCAAATAGGACCTTTTCACCCTCAAGTACCTGTTTTATCCCCAAAAGAGGACAGTTTCTTCCAGAAAGGCCACATTTCTCCCAAACATATCACATCTCCTCCAAGAAATACCAGGATTTCTCCTGTAATAGGACCTTTTCTCCCAAAAATACCAGCCTTTTCCCCCCAAAAGAGGACAGTTTCTTCCAGAAATGCCACATTTCTCCCAAATATATCACATCTTCTCCAAGAAATACCAGGTTTTCCCCTTCAAATAGGACATTTTCACCCACAAATACCTGTTTTATCCCCAAAAGAGGACAGTTTCTTCCAGAAATGCCACATTTCTCCCAAACATATCGCATTTTCTCCAAGAAATAAAACGTTTCCCACTTCAAATAGGACCTTTTCCCCCCAAAAAAGTCTTTTATCCCCAAAAGAGGACAGTTTCTTCCAGAAACGCCACATTTCTCCCAAATAGATCACATCTTCTCCACGAAATACCAGGTTTCCCCCTTCAAATAGGACCTTATCACCCACAAGTTCCTCTTTTATCCCCAAAAGAGGACAGTTTCTTCCAGAAATGCCACATTTCTCCCAAATATATCACATCTTCTCCAAGAAATACCAGGATTCCTCCTGAAATACGACCTTTTCACCCACAAATACCTCTTTTATCCCTCAAATAGGACAGTTTCTTCCAGAAATGCCACATTTCTCCCAAATAGATCACATCTTCTCCAAGAAATACCAGGATTACTCCTTCAAATAGGACCTTTTCTCCCACAAGTACCAGCCTTCTCTCCCCAAATAGGACAGTTTCTTCCAGAAATGCCAGATTTCTCCCAAATAGATCACATCTTCTCCAAGAAATACCTGCTTTCCCCCTTCAAATAGGACCTTATCACCCACAAATACCTCTTTTGTCCCCAAAATAGAACAGTTACGTCCAGAAATGCCACATTTCTCCCAAACATATCACATCTTCTCCAAGAAATACCAGGTTTCCTCCTTGAAATAGGACCTTTTCACCCACAAATACCTCTTGTATCCCCAGAATAGGACAGTTTCTTCCTGACATGCCACATTTCTCCCAAATATAGCACATCTTCTCCAAGAAATACCTGCTTTCCCCCTTCAAATAGGAGCTTTTTACCCACTAATACCTCTTTTATCCCTCAAATAGGACAGTTTCTTCCTGACATGCCACATTTATCCCAAACATATCACACCTCCTCCAAGAAATACCAGGATTCCTCCTGAAATAGGACCTTTTCTCCCACAAGTACCAGCCTTCTCCCCCCAAATAGGACATTTTCTTCCAGAAATGCCTCATTTCTCCCAAATATATCACACCTTCTCCAAGAAATACCAGGTTTCCCCCTTCAAATAGGACCTTTTCACCCACAAATACCTCTTTTATCCCCAAAAGAGGACAGTTTCTTCCAGAAAGGCCACATTTCTCCCAAATATATCACATCATCTCCAAGAAATGCCAGGATTCCTCCTGAAAGAGGACCTTCTCACCCAAAACTACCAGCCTTCTCCCCCCAGATTGGACACTTTCTTCCAGAAAGGCCACATTTCTCCCAAATATATCACATCTTCTCCAAGAAATACCAGCTTTCCCCCTTCAAATAGGACCTTTTCACCCACAAATACCTCTTTTATCCCCAAAATAGGACAGTTTCTTCCAGAAAGGCCACATTTCTCCCAAATATATCACATCTTCTCCAAGAAATACCAGCTTTCCCCCTTCAAATAGGACCTTTTCACCCACAAATACCTCTTTTATCCCCAAAAGAGGACAGTGTCTTCCAGAAATGCCACATTTCTCCCAAACATATCACATCTTCTCCACGAAATACCAGGTTTCCCCCTTCAAATAGGACCTTTTCTCCATGAAATACCTCTTTTATCCCCAAAAGAGGACAGTTTCTTCCAGAAAGGCCACATTTCTCCAAAATAGATCACATCTTCTCCAAGAAATACCAGGTTTCCCCCTTCAAATAGGACCTTTTCACCCACTAATACCTCTTTTATCCCCAAAAGAGGACAGTTTCTTCCAGAAATGCCACATTTCTCCCAAATATATCACATCTTCTCCAAGAAATGACAGGATTCCTCCTGATAGAGGACCTTCTCACCCAAAACTACCAGCCTTCTCCCCCCAAATTGGACATTTTCTTCCAGAAAGGCCAGATTTCTCCCAAATATATCACATCTTCTCCAAGAAATACCAGGATTCCTCCTGAAATAGGACCTTCTCACCGAAAACTACCGGCCTTCTCCCCCCAAATTGGATATTTTCTTCCAGAAAGGCCACATTTCTCCCAAATATAGCACATCTTCTCCAAGAAATACAAGGTTTCCCCCTTCAAATAGGACCTTTTCACCCACAAATACCTCTTTTATCCCCAAAAGAGTACAGTTTCTTCCTTAAATGCCACATTTCTCCCAAATATATCACATCTTCTCCAAGAAATACCAGGTTTCCCCCTTCAAATAGGACCTTTTCACCCACAAATACCACTTTTATCCCCAAAATAGGACTGTTTCTTCAAGAAATGCCACATTTCTCCCAAATATATCACATCTTCTCCAAGAAATACCGCGTTTCCCCCTTCAAATAGGACCTTTTCACCCACAAATACCTCTTTTATCCCCAAAAGAGGACATTTTCTTCCAGAAATGCCACATTTCTCCCAAATAGATCACATCTTCTCCAAGAAATACCAGGTTTTCCCCCTTCAAATACAACCTTTTCACCCACAAATACCTCTTTTATCCCCAAAATAGGACAGTTTCTTCCAGAAATGCCACATTTCTCCCATACATATCACATCTTCTCCAAGAAATACCAGGTTTCCAACTTCAAATAGGACCTTTTCACCCACAAATACCTCTTTTATCCCCAAAATAGGACAGTTTCTTCCAGAAATGCCACATTTCTCCCAAATATATCATATCTTCTCCAAAAATGCCACGTTTCCCCCTTCAAATAGGACCTTTTCACCCACAAATACCTCTTTTATCCCCAAAAGAGGACAGTTTCTTCCAGAAAGGCCACATTTCTCCCAAATAGATCACATCTTCTCCAAGAAATATCACGGTTCCCCCTCGAAATAGGACCCTATCACCCACAAATACCTGTTTTATCCCCAAAATAGGACATATTCTTCCAGAAATGCCACATTTCTCCCAAACATATCACCTCATCTCCAAGAAATACCAGGGTTCCCCCTTCAAATAGGAACTTTTCACCCACAAATACCTCTTTTATCCCCAAAAGAGGACAGTTTCTTCCGGAAATGCCTGATTTCTCCCAGATATATCACATCTTCTCCAAGAAATAACAGGTTTTCCCCAGGAAATAGGACCTTTTCACCCACAAATACCTCTTTTATCCCCAAAAGAGGACAGTTTCTTCCAGAAATGCCACATTTCTCCCAAATATATCACATCTTTTCCAAGAAATACCAGGTTTCCCACTTCAAATAGGACCTTACCACCCACAAATACCTCTTTTATCCCCAGAAGAGGACAGTTTCTTCCAGAAATGCCATATTTCTCCCAAATAGATCACATCTTCTCCAAGAAATATCAGGTTTTCCCCTTCAAATAGGACCTTTTCACCCACAAATACCTCTTTTATCCCCAAAATAGGACAGTTTCTTCCAGACATGCCACATTTCTCCCAAACAAATCACATCTTCTCCAAGAAATACCAGGATTCCTCCTGAAATACGACCTTTTCACCCACAAATACCTCTTTTATCCCTCAAATAGGACAGTTTCTTCCAGAAATGCCACATTTCTCCCAAATATAGCACATCTTCTCCAAGCAATACCAGGATTACTCCTTCAAATAGGACCTTTTCTCCCACAAGTACCAGCCTTCTCCCCCCAAATTGGACATTTTCTTCCAGAAAGGCCACATTTCTCCCAAATATATCACATCTTCTCCAAGAAATACCAGGTTTCCCCCTTCAGATAGGACCTTTTCACCCACTAATAGCAGGCTTCCCCCCCCAAATAGGACAGTTTCTTCCAGAAATGCCACATTTCTCCCAAATATATCACACCTTCTCCAAGAAATACCAGGTTTCCCCCTTCAAATAGGACCTTTTCAACCACAAATACCTCTTTTATCCCCAAAATAGGACAGTTTCTTCCAGAAAGGCCACATTTCTCCCAAATATATCACATCTTCTCCAAGAAATACCAGGGTTCCCCCTTCAAATAGGACCTTTTCACCCACAAATACCTCTTTTATCCCCAAAAGAGGACAGTGTCTTCCAGAAATGCCACATTTCTCCCAAACATATCACATCTTCTCCACGAAATACCAGGTTTCCCCCTTCAAATAGGAACTTTTCTCCATGAAATACCTCTTTTATCCCCAAAAGAGGACAGTTTCTTCCAGAAAGGCCACATTTCTCCCAAATAGATCACATCTTCTCCAAGAAATACCAGGTTTCCCCCTTCAAATAGGACCTTTTCACCCATTTATACCTCTTTTATCCCCAAAAGAGGACAGTTTCTTCCAGAAATGCCACATTTCTACCAAATATATCACATCTTCTCCAAGAAATGCCAGGATTCCTCCTGAAATAGGACCTCCTCACCCAAAACTACCCGCCTTCTCCCCCCAAATTGGACATTTTCTTCCAGAAAGTCCTCATTTCTCCCAAATATATCACATCTTCTCCAAGAAATACCAGGATTCCTCCTGAAATAGGACCTTCTCACCCAAAACTAACGGCCTTCTCCCCCCAATTTGGACATTTTCTTCCAGAAAGGCCACATTTCTCCCAAATATAGCACATCTTCTCCAAGAAATACAAGGTTTCCCCCTTCAAATAGGACCTTTTCACCCACAAATACCTCTTTTATCCCCAAAAGAGGACAGTTTCTTCCAGAAATGCCACATTTCTCCCAAATATATCACATCTTCTCCAAGAAATGCCACGTTTCCCCCTTCAAATAGGACCTTTTCACCCACAAATACCTCTTTTATCCCCAAAAGAGGACAGTTTCTTCCAGAAAGGCCACATTTCTCCCAAATAGATCACATCTTCTCCAAGAAATATCACGGTTCCCCCTTCAAATACGACCTTATCACCCACAAATACCACTTTTATCCCCAAAAGAGGACATTTTCTTCCAGAAATGCCACATTTCTCCCAAACATATCACCTCTTCTCCAAGAAATACCAGGTTTCCCCCTTCAAATAGGAACTTTTCACCCACAAATACCTCTTTTATCCCCAAAAGAGGACAGTTTCTTCCGGAAATGCCTGATTTCTCCCAAATAGATCACATCTTCTCCAAGAAATAACAGGTTTCCCCCTTCAAATACGACCTTTTCACCCACAAATACCTCATTTATCCCCAAAATAGGACAGTTTCTTCCTGACATGCCACATTTCTCCCAGATATATCACATCTTCTCCAAGAAATACCAGGTTTCCCCCTTCAAATTGGACCTTTTCACCCACAAATACCTCTTTTATCCCCAAAAGAGGACAGTTTCTTCCAGAAATGCCACATTTCTCCCAAATAGATCACATCTTCTCCAAGAAATACCAGGTTTCCCCCTTCAAATAGGACCTTTTCACCCACAAATACCTCTTTTATCCCCAAAAGAGGACAGTTTCTTCCAGAAATGCCACATTTCTCCCAAACATATCACATCTCCTCCAAGAAATACCAGGATTCCTCCTGAAATAGGAAATTTTCTCCCACAAATACCACCCATCTCCCCCCAAATAGGACAGTTTCTTCCAGAAATGCCAGATTTCTCCCAAATAGATCACATCTTCTCCAAGAAATACCAGGTTTTCCCCTGGAAATAGGACCTTTTCACCCACAAATACCTGTTCTATCCCCATAAGAGGACAGTTTCTTCCAGAAATGCCAGATTTCTCCCAAATATATCACATCTTCTCCAAGAAATACCACGCTTCCCCCTTCAAATAGGACCTTTTCCCCAAAAAAACCTCTTTTATCCCCAAAAGAGGACAGTTTCTTCCAGGAATGCCACATTTCTCCCAAATATATCACATCTTCTCCAAGAAATACCAGGTTTCCCCCTTCAAATAGGACCTTTTCACCCACAAATACCTCTTTTATCCCTCAAATAGGACAGTTTCTTCCAGAAATGCCACATTTCTCCCAAATAGATCACAACTCCTCCAAGAAATACCAGGGTTCCCCCTTCAATTAGGACCTTTTCTCCATGAAATACCTGTTTTATCCCCAAAAGAGGACATTTTCTTCCAGTAATGCCACATTTCTCCCAAATATATCACATCTTCTCCAAGAAATACCAGCTTTCCCCCTTCAAATAGGACCTTTTCAACCACTAATAGCTCTTTTATCCCCAAAAGAGGACATTTTCTTCCAGAAATGCCACATTTCTCCCAAATATATCACATCTTCTCCAAGAAATGCCAGGATTCCTCCTGAAAGAGGACCTTCTCACCCAAAACTACCAGCCTTCTCCCCCCAGATTGGACACTTTCTTCCAGAAAGGCCACATTTCTCCCAAATATATCACATCTTCTCCAAGAAATACCAGGATTCCTCCTGTAATAGGACCTTCTCAACCAAAACTACCAGAATTCTCCCCCCAAATTGGACATTTTCTTCCAGAAAGGCCACATTTCTCCCAAATAGATCTCATCTTCTCCATGAAATACCAGCTTTCCCCCTTCAAATAGGACCTTTTCTCCCACAAATACCTGTTTTATCCCCAAAAGAGGACAGTTTCTTTCAGAAATGCCACATTTCTCCCAAATATATCACATCTTCTCCAAGAAATACCAGGTTTCCCCCTTCAAATAGGACCTTTTCACCCACAAATACCTCTTTATCCCTCAAATAGGACAGTTTCTTCCAGACATGCCACATTTCTCCCAAATATATCACATCTTCTCCAAGAAATACCTGCTTTCCCCCTTCAAATAGGACCTTTTCTCCCACAAATACCAGCCTTCTCCCCCCAAATAGGACAGTTTCTTCCAGAAATGCCACATTTCTCCCAAACATATCACATCTTCTCCAAGAAATACCAGGTTTCCCACTTCAAATAGGACCTTTTCACCCACAAATACCTCTTTTATCCCCAAAATAGAACAGTCTCTTCCATAAATGCCACATTTCTCCCAAATATATCACATCTTCTCCAAGAAATACCAGCTTTCCCCCTTCAAATAGGACCTTTTCACCCACTAATAGCAGGCTTCTCCCACAAATAGGACAGTTTCTTCCAGAAATGCCAGATTTCTCCCAAATAGATTACATCTTCTCCAAGAAATACCACGTTTCCCCCTTCAAATAGGACCTTTTCACCCACTAATACCTCTTTTATCCCCAAAATAGGACAGTTTCTTCCAGGAATGCCACATTTCTCCCAAATATATCACATCTTCTCCAAGAAATACCAGCTTTCCCCCTTCAAATAGGACCTTTTCACCCTCAAATACCTCTTTTATCCCCAAAAGAGGACAGTTTTTTCCAGACATGCCACATTTCTCCCAAATATATCACATCTTCTCCAAGAAATACCAGGTTTTCCCCTTCAAATACGACCTTTTCAAACACAAATACCTCTTTTATCCCCAAAAGAGGACAGTTTTTTCCAGAAATGCCACATTTCTCCCAAATATATCACAACTCCTCCAAGAAATACCAGGTTTCCCCCTTCAATTACGAACTTTTCTCCATGAAATACCTGTTTTATCCCCAAAAGAGGACATTTTCTTCCAGAAATGCCACATTTCTCCCAAATATATCACATCTTCTCCAAGAAATACCACGTTACCCCCTTCAAATAGGACCTTTTCTCCCACAAATACCTGTTTTATCCCCCAAATAGGACAGTTTCTGTCGGACATGCCACATTTCTCCCAAATAGATCACATCTTCTCCAAGAAATACCAGGTTTCCCCCTTCAAATAGGACCTTTTCACCCACAAATACCTGTTTTATCCCCAAAAGAGGACAGTTTCTTCCAGAAATGCCACATTTCTCCCAAATAGATCACATCTTCTCCAAGAAATACCAGCTTTCCCCCTTCAAATAGGACCTTTTCACCCACTAATACCAGGCTTCTCCCCCCAAATAGGACATTTTCTTCCAGAAATGCCACATTTCTCCCAAATATATCACATCTTCTCCAAGAAACGCCAGGTTTCCCCCTTCAAATAGGAAATTTTCACCCACAAATACCTCTTTTATCCCTCAAATAGGACAGTTTCTTCCAGAAATGCCACATTTCTCCCAAATAGATCACAACTCCTCCAAGAAATACCAGGGTTCCCCCTTCAATTAGGACCTTTTCTCCATGAAATACCTGTTTTATCCCCAAAAGAGGACATTTTCTTCCAGTAATGCCACATTTCTCCCAAATAGATCACATCTTCTCCAAGAAATACCAGCTTTCCCCCTTCAAATAGGACCTTTTCAACCACTAATAGCTCTTTTATCCCCAAAAGAGGACATTTTCTTCCAGAAATGCCACATTTCTCCCAAATATATCACATCTTCTCCAAGAAATGCCAGGATTCCTCCTGAAAGAGGACCTTCTCACCCAAAACTACCAGCCTTCTCCCCCCAGATTGGACACTTTCTTCCAGAAAGGCCACATTTCTCCCAAATATATCACATCTTCTCCAAGAAATACCAGGATTCCTCCTGTAATAGGACCTTCTCAACCAAAACTACCAGAATTCTCCCCCCAAATTGGACATTTTCTTCCAGAAAGGCCACATTTCTCCCAAATAGATCTCATCTTCTCCATGAAATACCAGCTTTCCCCCTTCAAATAGGACCTTTTCTCCCACAAATACCTGTTTTATCCCCAAAAGAGGACAGTTTCTTTCAGAAATGCCACATTTCTCCCAAATATATCACATCTTCTCCAAGAAATACCAGGTTTCCCCCTTCAAATAGGACCTTTTCACCCACAAATACCTCTTTATCCCTCAAATAGGACAGTTTCTTCCAGACATGCCACATTTCTCCCAAATATATCACATCTTCTCCAAGAAATACCTGCTTTCCCCCTTCAAATAGGACCTTTTCTCCCACAAATACCAGCCTTCTCCCCCCAAATAGGACAGTTTCTTCCAGAAATGCCACATTTCTCCCAAACATATCACATCTTCTCCAAGAAATACCAGGTTTCCCACTTCAAATAGGACCTTTTCACCCACAAATACCTCTTTTATCCCCAAAATAGAACAGTCTCTTCCATAAATGCCACATTTCTCCCAAATATATCACATCTTCTCCAAGAAATACCAGCTTTCCCCCTTCAAATAGGACCTTTTCACCCACTAATAGCAGGCTTCTCCCACAAATAGGACAGTTTCTTCCAGAAATGCCAGATTTCTCCCAAATAGATTACATCTTCTCCAAGAAATACCACGTTTCCCCCTTCAAATAGGACCTTTTCACCCACTAATACCTCTTTTATCCCCAAAATAGGACAGTTTCTTCCAGGAATGCCACATTTCTCCCAAATATATCACATCTTCTCCAAGAAATACCAGCTTTCCCCCTTCAAATAGGACCTTTTCACCCTCAAATACCTCTTTTATCCCCAAAAGAGGACAGTTTTTTCCAGACATGCCACATTTCTCCCAAATATATCACATCTTCTCCAAGAAATACCAGGTTTTCCCCTTCAAATACGACCTTTTCAAACACAAATACCTCTTTTATCCCCAAAAGAGGACAGTTTTTTCCAGAAATGCCACATTTCTCCCAAATATATCACAACTCCTCCAAGAAATACCAGGTTTCCCCCTTCAATTACGAACTTTTCTCCATGAAATACCTGTTTTATCCCCAAAAGAGGACATTTTCTTCCAGAAATGCCACATTTCTCCCAAATATATCACATCTTCTCCAAGAAATACCACGTTACCCCCCTTCAAATAGGACCTTTTCTCCCACAAATACCTGTTTTATCCCCCAAATAGGACAGTTTTTGTCGGACATGCCACATTTCTCCCAAATAGATCACATCTTCTCCAAGAAATACCAGGTTTCCCCCTTCAAATAGGACCTTTTCACCCACAAATACCTGTTTTATCCCCAAAAGAGGACAGTTTCTTCCAGAAATGCCACATTTCTCCCAAATAGATCACATCTTCTCCAAGAAATACCAGCTTTCCCCCTTCAAATAGGACCTTTTCACCCACTAATACCAGGCTTCTCCCCCCAAATAGGACATTTTCTTCCAGAAATGCCACATTTCTCCCAAATATATCACATCTTCTCCAAGAAACGCCAGGTTTCCCCCTTCAAATAGGAAATTTTCACCCACAAATACCTGTTTTATCCCCAAAAGAGGACAGTTTCTTCCAGAAAGGCCACATTTCTCCCAAATATATCACATCTCCTCCAAGAAATACAAGGATTCCTCCTGAAATAGGACCTTTTCTCCCACAAATACCAGCCTTCTCCCCCCAAATTGGACATTTTCTTCCAGACATGCCACATATCACCCAAATATATCACATCTTCTCCAAGAAATACCGGCTTTCCCCCTTCAAATAGGACCTTTTCACCTGCAAATGCCTCTTTTATCCCCAAAATAGAACAGTTTCTTCCAGAAATGCCACATTTCACCCAAACATATCACATCTTCTCCAAGAAATACCAGGATACCTCCTTCAAATAGGACCTTTTCACCCACAAGTACCTGTTTTATCCCCAAAAGAGGACAGTTTCTTCCAGAAAGGCCACATTTCTCCCAAACATATCACATCTCCTCCAAGAAATACCAGGATGTCTCCTGTAATAGGACCTTTTCTCCCACAAATACCAGCCTTTTCCCCCCAAAAGAGGACAGTTTCTTCAAGAAATGCCACATTTCTCCCAAATATATCACATCTTCTCCAAGAAATACCAGGTTTTCCCCTTCAAATAGGACCTTTTCACCCACAAATACCTCTTTTATCCCCAAAAGAGGACAGTTTCTTCCAGAAATGCCACATTTCTCCCAAACATATCGCATCTTCTCCAAGAAATACCAGGTTTCCCCCTTCAAATAGGACCTTTTCACCCAAAAATACTCTATTATCCCCAAAAGAGGACAGTTTCTTCCAGAAATGCCACATTTCTCCCAAATATATCACATCTTCTCCAAGAAATACCAGGTTTCCCCCTTCAAATAGGACCTTTTCACCCACAAATACCTCTTTTATCCCCAAAAGAGGACAGTTTCTTCCAGAAAGGCCACATTTCTCCCAAATATATCACATCTTCTCCAAGAAATACCAGGATTCCTCCTGAAATACGACCTTTTCACCCACAAATACCTCTTTTATCCCTCAAATAGGACAGTTTCTTCCAGAAATGCCACATTTCTCCCAAATATATCACATCTTCTCCAAGAAATACCAGGATTCATCCTGAAATAGGACATTTTCACCCACAAATACAAGCCTTCTCCCCCCAAATAGGACAGTTTCTTCCAGAAATGGCAGATTTCTCCCAAATAGATCACATCTTCTCCAAGAAATACCAGGTTTCCCCCTTCAAATAGGACCTTTTCACCCACAAATACCTCTTGTATCCCCAAAAGAGGACAGTTTCTTCCAGAAATGCCACATTTCTCCCAAATAGATCACATCTTCTCCAAGAAATACCAGGTTTCCCCCTTCAAATAGGACCTTTTCACCCACAAATACCTCTTTTTCCCTCAAATAGGACAGTTTCTTCCAGACATGCCACATTTCTCCCAAATATATCACATCTTCTCCAAGAAATACCTGCTTTCCCCCTTCAAATAGGACCTTTTCTCCCACAAATACCAGCCTTCTCCCCCCAAATTGGACATTTTCTTCCAGAAATGCCACATTTCTCCCAAACATATCACATCTTCTCCAAGAAATACCAAGTTTCCCACTTCAAATAGGACCTTTTCACCCACAAATACCTGTTTTATCCCCAAAATAGGACAGTCTCTTCCATAAATGCCACATTTCTCCCAAATATATCACATCTTCTCCAAGAAATACCAGCTTTCCCCCTTCAAATAGGACCTTTTCACCCACTAATAGCAGGCTTCTCCCCCAAATAGGACAGTTTCTTCCAGAAATGCCAGATTTCTCCCAAATAGATCACATCTTCTCCAAGAAATACCAGGGTTCCCCCTTCAAATAGGACCTTTTCACCCACTAATACCTGTTTTATCCCCAAAATAGGACAGTTTCTTCCGGGAATGCCACATTTCTCCCAAATAGATCACATCTTCTCCAAGAAATACCAGCTTTCCCCCTTCAAATAGGACCTTTTCACCCTCAAATACCTCTTTTATCCCCAAAAGAGGACAGTTTTTTCCAGACATGCCACATTTCTCCCAAATATATCACATCTTCTCCAAGAAATACCAGGTTTCCCCCTTCAAATAGGACCTTTTCTCCCACAAATACCTCTTTTATCCCCAAAAGAGTACAGTTTTTTCCAGAAATGCCACATTTCTCCCAAATATATCACAACTCCTCCAAGAAATACCAGGTTTCCCCCTTCAATTACGAACTTTTCTCCATGAAATACCTGTTTTATCCCCAAAAGAGGACAGTTTCTTCCAGAAATGCCACATTTCTACCAAATATATCACATCTTCTCCAAGAAATACCACGTTACCCCCTTCAAATAGGACCTTTTCTCCCACAAATACCTCTTTTATCCCCAAAATAGGACAGTTTCTGTCGGACATGCCACATTTCTCCCAAATATATCACATCTTCTCCAAGAAATACCAGGTTTCCCCCTTCAAATAGGACCATTTCACCCACAAATACCTGTTTTATCCCCAAAAGAGGACAGTTTCTTCCAGAAATGCCACATTTCTCCCAAATAGATCACATCTTCTCCAAGAAATACCAGCTTTCCCCCTTCAAATAGGACCTTTTCACCCACTAATACCAGGCTTCTCCCCCCAAATAGGACATTTTCTTCCAGAAATGCCACATTTCTCCCAAATATATCACATCTTCTCCAAGAAACGCCAGGTTTCCCCCTTCAAATAGGAAATTTTCACCCACAAATACCTGTTTTATCCCCAAAAGAGGACAGTTTCTTCCAGAAATGCCAGATTTCTCCCAAATATATCACATCTTCTCCAAGAAATACCACGTTTCCCCCTTCAAATAGGACCTTTTCACCCACAAATACCTCTTTTATCCCCAAAAGAGGACAGTTTCTGCCAGAAATGCCAGATTTCTCCCAAATAGATCACATCTCCTCCAAGAAATACAAGGATTCCTCCTGAAATAGGACCTTTTCTCCCACAAATACAAGCCTTCTCCCCCCAAATTGGACATTTTCTTCCAGACATGCCACATATCACCCAAATATATCACATCTTCTCCAAGAAATACCGGCTTTCCCCCTTCAAATAGGACCTTTTCACCTGCAAATGCCTCTTTTATCCCCAAAATAGAACAGTTTCTTCCAGAAATGCCACATTTCACCCAAACATATCACATCTTCTCCAAGAAATACCAGGATACCTCCTTCAAATAGGACCTTTTCACCCACAAGTACCAGTTTTATCCCCAAAAGAGGACAGTTTCTTCCAGAAAGGCCACATTTCTCCCAAACATATCACATCTCCTCCAAGAAATACCAGGATGTCTCCTGTAATAGGACCTTTTCTCCCACAAATACCAGCCTTTTCCCCCCAAAATAGGACAGTTTCTTCAAGAAATGCCACATTTCTCCCAAATATATCACATCTTCTCCAAGAAATACAAGGTTTTCCCCTTCAAATAGGACCTTTTCACCCACAAATACCTCTTTTATCCCCAAAAGAGGACAGTTTCTTCCAGAAATGCCACATTTCTCCCAAACATATCGCATCTTCTCCAAGAAATACCAGGTTTCCCCCTTCAAATAGGACATTTTCACCCAAAAAAACTCTATTATCCCCAAAAGAGGACAGGTTCTTCCAGAAATGCCACATTTCTCCCAAATATATCACATCTTCTCCAAGAAATACCAGGTTTCCGCCTTCAAATAGGACCTTTTCACCCACAAATACCTCTTTTATCCCCAAAAGAGGACAGTTTCTTCCAGAAAGGCCACATTTCTCCCAAATATATCACATCTTCTCCAAGAAATACCAGGATTCCTCCTGAAATACGACCTTTTCACCCACAAATACCTCTTTTATCCCTCAAATAGGACAGTTTCTTCCAGAAATGCCACATTTCTCCCAAATATATCACATCTCCTCCAAGAAATACCAGGATTCATCCTGAAATAGGACATTTTCACCCACAAATACAAGCCTTCTCCCCCCAAATAGGACAGTTTCTTCCAGAAATGGCAGATTTCTCCCAAATAGATCACATCTTCTCCAAGAAATACCAGGTTTCCCCCTTCAAATAGGACCTTTTCACCCACAAATACCTCTTGTATCCCCAAAAGAGGACAGTTTCTTCCAGAAATGCCACATTTCTCCCAAATAGATCACATCTTCTCCAAGAAATACCAGGTTTCCCCCTTCAAATAGGACCTTTTCACCCACAAATACCTCTTTATCCCTCAAATAGGACAGTTTCTTCCAGACATGCCACATTTCTCCCAAATATATCACATCTTCTCCAAGAAATACCTGCTTTCCCCCTTCAAATAGGACCTTTTCTCCCACAAATACCAGCCTTCTCCCCCCAAATTGGACATTTTCTTCCAGAAATGCCACATTTCTCCCAAACATATCACATCTTCTCCAAGAAATACCAAGTTTCCCACTTCAAATAGGACCTTTTCACCCACAAATACCTGTTTTATCCCCAAAATAGGACAGTCTCTTCCATAAATGCCACATTTCTCCCAAATATATCACATCTTCTCCAAGAAATACCAGCTTTCCCCCTTCAAATAGGACCTTTTCACCCACTAATAGCTGGCTTCTCCCCCAAATAGGACAGTTTCTTCCAGAAATGCCAGATTTCTCCCAAATAGATCACATCTTCTCCAAGAAATACCACGTTTCCCCCTTCAAATAGGTCCTTTTCACCCACTAATACCTGTTTTATCCCCAAAATAGGACAATTTCTTCCGGGAATGCCACATTTCTCCCAAATAGATCACATCTTCTCCATGAAATACCAGCTTTCCCCCTTCAAATAGGACCTTTTCACCCTCAAATACCTCTTTTATCCCCAAAAGAGGACAGTTTTTTCCAGACATGCCACATTTCTCCCAAATATATCACATCTTCTCCAAGAAATACCAGGTTTCCCCCTTCAAATAGGACCTTTTCAACCACTAATACCTCTTTTATCCCCAAAAGAGGGCAGTTTTTTCCAGAAATGCCACATTTCTCCCAAATATATCACAACTCCTCCAAGAAATACCAGGTTTCCCCCTTCAATTACGACCTTTTGTCCATGAAATACCTGTTTTATCCCCAAAAGAGGACATTTTCTTCCTGAAATGCCACATTTCTCCCAAATATATCACATCTTCTCCAAGAAATACCACGTTACCCCCCTTCAAATAGGACCTTTTCACCCACAAATACCTGTTTTATCCCCAAAATAGGACAGTTTCTGCCGGACATGCCACATTTCTCCCAAATATATCACATCTTCTCCAAGAAATACCAGGTTTCCCCCTTCAAATAGGACCTTTTCACCCACAAATACCTGTTTTATCCCCAAAACAGGACAGTTTCTTCCAGAAATGCCACATTTCTCCCAAATAGATCACATCTCCTCCTAGAAATACAAGGATTCCTCCTGAAATAGGACCTTTTCTCCCACAAATACCAGCCTTCTCCCCCCAAATTGGACATTTTCTTCCACACATGCCACATATCACCCAAATATATCACATCTTCTCCAAGAAATACCGGCTTTCCCCCTTCAAATAGGACCTTTTCACCTGCAAATACCTCTTTTATCCCCAAAATAGAACAGTTTCTTCCAGAAATGCCACATTTCACCCAAACATATCACATCTTCTCCAAGAAATACCAGGATACCTCCTTCAAATAGGACCATTTCACCCACAAGTACCTGTTTTATCCCCAAAAGAGGACAGTTTCTTCCAGAAAGGCCACATTTCTCCCAAACATATCACATCTCCTCCAAGAAATACCAGGATGTCTCCTGTAATAGGACCTTTTCTCCCACAAATACCAGCCTTTTCCCCCCAAAAGAGGACAGTTTCTTCCAGAAATGCCACATTTCTCCCAAATATATCACATCTTCTCCAAGAAATACAAGGTTTTCCCCTTCAAATAGGACCTTTTCACCCACAAATACCTCTTTTATCCCCAAAAGAGGACAGTTTCTTCCAGAAATGCCACATTTCTCCCAAACATATCGCATCTTCTCCAAGAAATACCAGGTTTCCCCCTTCAAATAGGACCTTTTCACCCACAAGTACCTTTTTTATTCCCAAAAGAGGACAGTTTCTTCCAGAAATGCCACATTTCTCCCAAATACATCACATCTTCTCCAAGAAATACCAGGATTCCTCCTGAAATACGACCTTTTCACCCACAAATACCTCTTTTATCCCCAAAAGAGGACAGTTTCTTCCAGAAATGCCACATTTCTCCCAAATATATCACGTCTTCTCCAAGAAATACCAGGATTCCTCCTGAAATAGGACATTTTCACCCACAAATACAAGCCTTCTCCCCCCAAATAGGACAGTTTCTTCCAGAAATGCCAGATTTCTCCCAAATAGATCACATCTTTTCCAAGAAATACCAGGTTTCCCCCTTCAAATAGGACCTTTTCACCCACAAATACCTCTTTTATCCCCAAAATAGGACAGTTTCTTCCAGACATGCCACATTTCTCCCAAATATAGCACATCTTCTCCAAGAAATACCTGCTTTCCCCCTCCAAATAGGACCTTTTCACCCACAAATACCTCTTTTATCCCCAAAATAGGACAGTTTCTTCCAGAAATGCCACATTTCTCCCAAATATATCACATCTTCTCCAAGAAATACCAGGTTTCCCCCTTCAAATAGGACCTTTTCACCCACAAATACCTCTTTTATCCCCAAAATAGGACAGTTTCTTCCAGAAAGGCCACATTTCTCCCAAATATATCACATCTTCTCCAAGAAATAACAGGTTTCCCCCTTCAAATACAACGTTTTCACCCACAAATACCTGTTTTATCCCCAAAATAGGACAGTTTCTTCCAGAAATGCCATATTTCTCCCAAATATAGCACATCTTCTCCAAGAAATGCCGGGTTTCCCCCTTCAAATAGGACCTTTTCACCCAAAAATACCTCTTTTATCCCCAAAAGAGGACAGTTTCTTCCAGAAAGGCCACATTTCTCCCAAATAGATCACATCTTCTCCAAGAAATACCAGCTTTCCCCCTTCAAATAGGACCTTTTCACCCAAAAATACCTCTTTTATCCCCAAAAGAGGACAGTTTCTTCCAGAAAGGCCACATTTCTCCCAAATAGATCACATCTTCTCCAAGAAATGCCGGGTGTCCCCCTTCAAATAGGAAATTTTCACCCACAAATACCTGTTTTATCCCCAAAAGAGGACAGTTTCTTCCAGAAATGCCACATTTCTCCCAAATATATCACATCTTCTCCAAGAATTACCAGGGTTCCCACTTCAAATAGGACCTTTTCACCCACAAATACCTCTTTTATCCCCAAAAGAGGACATATTCTGCCAGAAATGCCAGATTTCTCCCAAATAGATCACATCTCCTCCAAGAAATACCAGGATTCCTCCTGAAATAGGACCTTTTCTCCCACAAATACCAGCCTTCTCCCCCCAAATTGGACATTTTCTTCCAGACATGCCACATATCACCCAAATATATCACATCTTCTCCAAGAAATACCAGCTTTCCCCCTTCAAATAGGACCTTTTCACCCACAAGTACCTGTTTTATCCGCAAAAGAGGACAGTTTCTTCCAGAAAGGCCACATTTCTCCCAAACATATCACTTCTCCTCGAAGAAATACCAGGATTTCTCCTGTAATAGGACCTTTTCTCCCACAAATACCAGCCTTTTCCCCACAGAAGAGGACAGTTTCTTCCAGAAATGCCACATTTCTCCCTAATATAGCACATCTTCTCCAAGAAATACCGGTTTCCACCTTCAAATAGGACCTTTTCACCCACAAATACCTGTTTTATCCCCAAAAGAGGACAGTTTCTTCCAGAAATGCCACATTTCTCCAAAATATATCACATCTTCTCCAAGAAATACCACGTTTCCCCCTTCAAATAGGACCTTTTCCCCCAAAAAAACCCTTTTATCCCCAAAAGAGGACAGTTTCTTCCAGAAATGCCACATTTCTCCCAAATATATCACATCTTCTCCAAGAAATGCCAGGATTCCTCCTGAAAGAGGACATTCTCACCCAAAACTACCAGCCTTCTCCCCCCAAATTGGACATTTTCTTCCAGAAATGCCAGATTTCTCCCAAATATATCACATCTTCTCCAAGAAATACCAGGATTCCTCCTGTAATAGGACCTTCTCACCGAAAACTACCAGTCTTCTCCCCCGAAATTGGTCATTTTCTTCCAGAAAGGCCACATTTCTCCCAAATAGATCACATCTTCTCCAAGAAATACCAGCTTTCCCCCTTCAAATAGGACCTTTTCACCCACAAATACCTGTTTTATCCCAAAAGAGGACAGTTTCTTCCATAAATGCCACATTTCTCCCAAATATAACACCTCTTCTCCAAGAAATACCAGGTTTCCCCCTTCAAATAGGACCTTTTCACCCACAAATACCTCTTTTATCCCCAAAATAGGACTGTTTCTTCCAGAAATGCCACATTTCTCCCAAATAGATCACATCTTCTCCAAGAAATACCGGGGTTCCCCCTTCAAATAGGACCTTATCACCCACAAATACCTCTTTTATCTCCAGAAGAGGACAGTTTCTTCCAGAAATGCCACATTTCTCCCAAATAGATCATATCTTCTCCAAGAAATACCAGGTTTCCCCCTTCAAATAGGACCTTTTCACCCACAAATACCTGTTTTATCCCCAAAAGAGGACAGTTTCTTCCAGAAATGCCGCATTTCTCCCAAATATATCACATCTTCTCCAAGAAATGCCACGTTTCCCCCTTCAAATAGGACCTTTTCACCCACAAATACCTCTTTTATCCCCAAAATAGGACAGTTTCTTCCAGAAAGTCCTCATTTCTCCCAAATATATCACATCTTCTCCAAGAAATACCAGCTTTCCCCCTTCAAATAGGACCTTTTCAACCACAAATACCTGTTTTATCCCTCAAATTGGACATATTCTTCCAGAAATGCCACATTTCTCCCAAATATATCACATCTTCTCCAAGAAATACCACGGTTCCCCCTACAAATAGGACCTTTTCACCCACAAATACCTCTTTTATCCCCAAAATAGGACTGTTTCTTCCAGAAATGCCACATTTCTCCCAAATATATCACATCTTCTCCAAGAAATACCAGGTTTCCCACTACAAATAGGACCTTTTAACCCACTAATACCAGGCTTCTCCCCCCAAATAGGACTGTTTCTTCCAGAAATGGCACATTTTTCCCAAATAGATCACATCTTCTCCAAGAAATGCCAGGTTTCCCCCTGCAAATAGGAAATTTTCACCCACAAATACCTGTTTCATCCCCAAAAGAGGACAGTTTCTTCCAGAAATGCCACATTTCTCCCAAATATATCACATCTTCTCCAAGAAATACCACGGTTCCCCCTTCAAATAGGACCTTTTCACCCACAAATACCTCTTTTATCCCCAAAATAGGACTGTTTCTTCCAGAAATGCCACATTTCTCCCAAATAGATCACATCTTCTCCAAGAAATACCGGGGTTCCCCCTTCAAATAGGACCTTATCACCCACAAATACCTCTTTTATCCCCAGAAGAGGACATTTTCTTCCAGAAATGCCACATTTCTCCCAAATATATCACATCTTCTCCAAGAAATACCTGGTTTCCAACTTCAAATAGGACCTTTTCACCCACAAATACCTCTTTTATCCCCAAAAGAGGACAGTTTCTTCCAGAAATGCCTGATTTCTCCAAAATACATCACATCTTCTACAAGAAATGCCAAGTTTCCCCCTTCAAATAGGAACTTTTCACCCACAAATACCTCTTTTATCCCCAAAAGAGGACAGTTTCTTCCAGAAAGGCCACATTTCTCTCAAATAGATCACATCTTCTCCAAGAAATACCACGGTTCCCCCTTCAAATAGGACCTTTTCACCCACAAATACCTGTTTTATCCCCAAAAGAGGACAGTTTCTTCCAGAAATGCCACATTTCTCCCAAATAGATCACATCTTCTCCAAGAAATACCACGTTTCGCCCTTCAAATAGGACCTTTCACCCACAAATACCTCTTTTATCCCCAAAATAGGACTGTTTTTTCCAGACATGCCACATTTCTCCCAAACATATCACATCTTCTCCAAGAAATGCCAGGGTTCCCCCTTCAAATAGGACCTTTTCACCCACAAATACCTCTTTTATCCCCAAAAGAGGACAGTTTCTTCCTGACATGCCACATTTCTCCCAAATATATCACATCTTCTCCAAGAAATACCAGGTTTCCCCTTAAAATAGGAACTTTTCACCCACAAATACCTCTTTTATCCCCAAAAGAGGACAGTTTCTTCCAGAAAGGCCACATTTCTCCCAAATACAGCACATCTTCTCCAAGAAATAACAGGTTTCCCCCTTCAAATAGGACCTTTTCACCCACAAATACCTCTTTTATCCCCAAAAGAGGACAGTTTCTTCCAGAAATGCCACATTTCTCCCAAACATATCACATCTCCTCCAAGAAATACCAGGATTCCTCCTGAAATAGGAACATTTCTCCCACAAATACCACCCTTCTCCCCCCAAATAGGACAGTTTCTTCCAGAAATGCCAGATTTCTCCCAAATAGATCACATCTTCTCCAAGAAATACCAGGTTTTCCCCTGGAAATAGGACCTTTTCACCCACAAATACCTGTTCTATCCCCAAAAGAGGACAGTTTCTTCCAGAAATGCCAAATTTCTCCCAAATAGATCACATCTTCTCCAAGAAAACCAAGCTTCCCCTTCAAATAGGACCTTTTCACCCACAAATACCTCTTTTATCCCCAAAAGAGGACAGTTTCTTCCGGAAAGGCCACATTTCTCCCAAATATATCACATCTTCTCCAAGAAATGCCAGGATTCCTCCTGAAATAGGACCTTCTCACCCAAAACTACCAGCCTTCTCCCCCCAAATTGGACATTTTCTTCCAGAAATGCCACATTTCTCCCAAATATATCACATCTTTCCAAGAAATACCAGGATTCCTCCTGAAATAGGACCTTCTCACCCAAAACTACCAGCCTTCTCCCCCCAAATTGGACATTTTCTTCCAGAAATGCCACATTTCTCCCAAATATATCACATCTTCTCCAAGAAATGCCAGGATTCCTCCTGAAAGAGGACCTTCTCACCCAAAACTACCAGCCTTCTCCCCCCAAATTGGACATTTTCTTCCAGAAATGCCACATTTCTCCCAAATATATCACATCTTCTCCAAGAAATACCAGGATTCCTCCTGTAATAGGACCTTCTCACCGAAAACTACCAGCCTTCTCCCCCAAATTGGTCATTTTCTTCCAGAAAGGCCACATTTCTCCCAAATAGATCACATCTTCTCCAAGAAATACCAGCTTTCCCCCTTCAAATAGGACCTTTTCACCCACAAATACCTGTTTTATCCCCAAAAGAGGACAGTTTCTTCCATAAATGCCACATTTCTCCCAAATATAACACCTCTTCTCCAAGAAATACCAGGTTTCCCCCTTCAAATAGGACCTTTTCACCCACAAATACCTCTTTTATCCCCAAAATAGGACTGTTTCTTCCAGACATGCCACATTTCTCCCAAATAGATCACATCTTCTCCAAGAAATACCGGGGTTCCCCCTTCAAATAGGACCTTATCACCCACAAATACCTCTTTTATCTCCAGAAGAGGACAGTTTCTTCCAGAAATGCCACATTTCTCCCAAATAGATCACATCTTCTCCAAGTAATACCAGGTTTCCCCTTCAAATAGGAACTTTTCACCCACAAATACCTCTTTTATCCCCAAAACAGGACACTTTCTTACAGAAAGGCCACATTTCTCCCAAATATATCACATCTTCTCAAAGAAATACCAGGATTCCTCCTTCAAATAGGACCTTTTCACCCACAAATACCTCTTTTATTCCTCAAATAGGACAGTTTCTTCCTGACATGCCACATTTCTCCCAAATATATCACATCTTCTCCAAGAAATACCAGGTTTCCCCCTTCAAATAGGACCTTTTCACCCACAAATACCTGTTTTATCCCCAAAAGAGGACAGTTTCTTCCAGAAATGCCACATTTCTCCCAAATATATCACATCTTCTCCAAGAAATGCCACGTTTCCCCTTCAAATAGGACCTTTTCACCCACAAATACCTCTTTTATCCCCAAAATAGGACATTTTCTTCCAGAAAGTCCTCATTTCTCCCAAATATATCACATCTTCTCCAAGAAATACCACGGTTCCCCCTTCAAATAGGACCTTATCACCCACAAATACCACTTTTATCCCCAAAATAGGACATTTTCTTCCAGAAATGCCACATTTCTCCCAAACATATCACATCTTCTCCAAGAAATACCAGCTTTCCCCTTCAAATAGGACCTTTTCAACCACAAATACCTCTTTTATCCCCAAAGAGGACAGTATATTCCGGAAATGCCTGATTTCTCCCAAATATATCACATCTTCTCCAAGAAATACCATTTTTCCCCCTTCAAATACGACCTTTTCAAACACAAATACCTCTTTTATCCCCAAAATAGGACTGTTTTTTCCAGACATGCCACATTTCTCCCAAATATATCACATCTTCTCCAAGAAATACCAGGGTTCCCCCTTCAAATAGGAACTTTTCACCCACAAATACCTGTTTTATCCCCAAAAGAGGACAGTTTCTTCCAGAAATGCCACATTTCTCCCAAATAGATCACATCTTCTCCAAGAAATACCAGCTTTCCCCCTTCAAATAGGACCTTTTCACCACAAATACCTGTTTTATCCCCAAAAGAGGACAGTTTCTTCCAGAAATGCCACATTTCTCCCAAATAGATCTCATCTTCTCCAAGAAATACCAGATTTCCACCTTCAAATACGACCTTTTCACCCACAAATACCTGATTTGTCCCAAAATAGGACAGTTTCTTCCAGAAATGGCACATTTCTCCCAAACATATCACATCTCCTCCAAGAAATACCAGAAATCGCCTGAAATAGGAACTTTTCTCCCACAAATACCACCCTTCTCCCCCAAATAGGACAGTTTCTTCCAGAAATGCCAGATTTCTCCAAATAGATCACATCTTCTCCAAGAAATACCTGCTTTCCCCCTTCAAATAGGACCTTTTCACCCACAAATACCTCCTTTGTCCCAAAATAGAACAGTTACGTCCAGAAATGCCAAATTTCTCCCAAACATATCACATCTTCTCCAAGAAATACCAGGTTTCCTCCTTGAAATAGGACCTTTTCACCCACAAATACCTCTTGTATCCCCAAAAGAGGACAGTTTCTTCCTGACATGCCACATTTCTCCCAAATATAGCACATCTTCTCCAAGAAATACCAGGTTTCCCCCTTCAAATGGACCTTTTCACCACAAATACCTCTTTTATCCCCAAAATAGGACAGTTTCTTCCAGACATGCCACATTTCTCCCAAATATATCACATCTTCTACAAGAAATAACAGGTTTCCCCCTTCAAATACAACGTTTTCACCCACAAATACCTGTTTTATCCCCAAAAGAGGACAGTTTCTTCCAGAAAGGCCACATTTCTCCCAAATATACCACATCTTCTCCAAGAAATACCACGTTTCCCCTTCAAATAGGACCTTTTCACCCACAAATACCTCTTTTATCCCCAAAAGAGCACAGTTTCTTCCAGACATGCCACATTTCTCCAAATATATCACATCTTCTCCAAGAAATACCAGGGTTCCCCCTTCAAATAGGACCTTTTCAACCACAAATACCTGTTTTATCCCTCAAATTGGACATATTCTTCCAGAAATGCCACATTTCTCCCAAATATATCACATCTTCTCCAAGAAATACCACGGTTCCCCTTCAAATAGGAACTTTTCAACCACAAATACCTGTTTTATCCCCAAAATAGGACAGTTTCTTCCAGAAATGCACATTTCTCCCAAATATATCACATCTTCTCCAAGAAATACCAGGGTTCCCACTTCAAATAGGACCTTTTCACCCACAAATACCTCTTTAATCCCCAAAATAGGACATATTCTGCCAGAAACGCCAGATTTCTCCCAAATAGATCATATCTCCTCCAAGAAATACCAGGATTCCTCCTGAAATAGGACCTTTTCTCCACAAATACCAGCCTTCTCCCCCCAAATTGGACATTTTCTTCCAGACATGCCACATATCACCCAAATATATCCCATCTTCTCCAAGAAATACCAGCTTTCCCCCTTCAAATAGGACCTTTTCACCCACAAATACCTCTTTTATCCCCAAAATAGAACAGTTTCTTCCAGAAATGCCACATTTCACCCAAACTTATCACATCTTCTCCAAGAAATACCAGGATACCCCTTCAGATAGGACCTTTTCACCCACAAATACCTCTTTGATCCCCAAAATAGAACAGTCTCTTCCAGAAAGGCCACATTTCTCCCAAACATATCACACATCTCCTCCAAGAAATACCAGGATATCTCCTGTAATAGGACCTTTTCTCCCACAAATACCAGCCTTTTCCCCACAAAAGAGGACAGTTTCTTCCAGAAATGCCACATTTCTCCCAAATATAGCACATCTTCTCCAAGAAGTACCAGGTTTCCCCCTTCAAATAGGACCTTTTCACCCACAAATACCTCTTTTATCCCCAAAAGAGGACAGTTTCTTCCAGAAATGCCACATTTCTCCCAAACATATCACATCTTCTCCAAGAAATACCAGGTTTCCCCCTTCAAATAGGACCTTGTCCCCCCAAAAAACTCTTTTATCCCCAAAAGAGGACAGTTTCTTCCAGAAATGCCACATTTCTCCCAAATAGATCACATCTTCTCCAAGTAATACCAGGTTTCCCCCTTCAAATAGGAACTTTTCACCCACAAATACCTCTTTTATCCCCAAAACAGGACACTTTCTTACAGAAAGGCCACATTTCTCCAAATAGATCACATCTTCTCCAAGAAATACCAGGATTCCTCCTTCAAATAGGACCTTTTCACCCACAAATACCTCTTTTATTCCTCAAATAGGACAGTTTCTTCCAGAAATGCCACATTTCTCCCAAATATATCACATCTTCTCCAAGAAATACCAGGATTCCTCCTGAAATAGGACCTTCTCACCCAAAACTACCAGCCTTCTCCCCCCAAATTGGACAGTTTCTTCCAGACATGCCACATTTCTCCCAAATATATCACATCTTTCCAAGAAATACCAGGATTCCTCCTGAAATAGGACCTTCTCACCCAAAACTACCAGCCTTCTCCCCCCAAATTGGACATTTTCTTCCAGAAAGGCCACATTTCTCCCAAATATATCACATCTTCTCCAAGAAATGCCAGGATTCCTCCTGAAAGAGGACCTTCTCACCCAAAACTACCAGCCTTCTCCCCCCAAATTGGACATTTTCTTCCAGAAATGCCAGATTTCTCCCAAATATATCACATCTTCTCCAAGAAATACCAGGATTCCTCCTGTAATAGGACCTTCTCACCGAAAACTACCAGCCTTCTCCCCCCAAATTGGTCATTTTCTTCCAGAAAGGCCACATTTCTCCCAAATAGATCACATCTTCTCCAAGAAATACCAGCTTTCCCCCTTCAAATAGGACCTTTTCACCCACAAATACCTGTTTTATCCCCAAAAGAGGACAGTTTCTTCCAAAAATGCCACATTTCTCCCAAATATAACACCTCTTCTCCAAGAAATACCAGGTTTCCCCCTTCAAATAGGACCTTTTCACCCACAAATACCTCTTTTATCCCCAAAATAGGACTGTTTCTTCCAGAAATGCCACATTTATCCCAAATAGATCACATCTTCTCCAAGAAATACCGGGGTTCCCCCTTCAAATAGGACCTTATCACCCACAAATACCTCTTTTATCTCCAGAAGAGGACAGTTTCTTCCAGAAATGCCACATTTCTCCCAAATAGATCATATCTTCTCCAAGAAATACCAGGTTTCCCCTTCAAATAGGACCTTTTCACCCACAAATACCTCTTTTATCCCCAAAATAGGACAGTTTCTTCCAGAAATGCCGCATTTCTCCCAAATATATCACATCTTCTCCAAGAAATACCAGGGTTCCCCCTTCAAATAGGACCTTTTCACCCACAAATACCTCTTTTATCCCCAAAATAGGACAGTTTCTTCCAGAAAGTCCTCATTTCTCCCAAATATATCACATCTTCTCCAAGAAATACCACGTTTCCCCCTTCAAATAGGACCTTTTCACCCACAAATACCTCTTTTATCCCCAAAAGAGGACAGTTTATTCCGGAAATGCCTGATTTCTCCCAAATATATCACATCTTCTCCAAGAAATACCATTTTTCCCCCTTCAAATACGACCTTTTCACCCACAAATACCTCTTTTATCCCCAAATAGGACTGTTTTTTCCAGACATGCCACATTTCTCCCAAATATATCACATCTTCTCCAAGAAATACCAGGGTTCCCCCTTCAAATAGGAACTTTTCACCCACAAATACCTCTTTTATCCCCAAAAGAGGACAGTTTCTTCCAGAAATGCCACATTTCTCCCAAATAGATCACATCTTCTCCAAGAAATACCAGCTTTCCCCCTTCAAATAGGACCTTTTCACCCACAAATACCTGTTTTATCCCCAAAAGAGGACAGTTTCTTCCAGAAATGCCACATTTCTCCAAATAGATCTCATCTTCTCCAAGAAATACCAGATTTCCCCCTTCAAATACGACCTTTTCACCCACAAATACCTGTTTTGTCCCCAAAATAGGACAGTTTCTTCCAGAAATGGCACATTTCTCCCAAACATATCACATCTCCTCCAAGAAATACCAGAAATCCGCCTGAAATAGGAACTTTTCTCCCACAAATACCACCCTTCTCCCCCAAATAGGACAGTTTCTTCCAGAAATGCCAGATTTCTCCCAAATAGATCACATCTTCTCCAAGAAATACCAGGGTTCCCCCTTCAAATAGGACCTTTTCACCCACAAATACCTCCTTTGTCCCCAAAATAGAACAGTTACGTCCAGAAATGCCAAATTTCTCCCAAACATATCACATCTTCTCCAAGAAATGCCAGGTTTCCTCCTTGAAATAGGACCTTTTCACCCACAAATACCTCTTGTATCCCCAAAAGAGGACAGTTTCTTCCTGACATGCCACATTTCTCCCAAATATAGCACATCTTCTCCAAGAAATACCAGGTTTCCCCCTTCAAATGGGACCTTTTCACCCACAAATACCTCTTTTATCCCCAAAATAGGACAGTTTCTTCCAGACATGCCACATTTCTCCAAATATATCACATCTTCTCCAAGAAATAACAGGTTTCCCCCTTCAAATACAACGTTTTCACCACAAATACCTGTTTTATCCCCAAAAGAGGACAGTTTCTTCCTGACATGCCACATTTCTCCCAAATATACCACATCTTCTCCAAGAAATACCAGCTTTCCCCCTTCAAATAGGACCTTTTCACCCACAAATACCTCTTTTGTCCCCAAAAGAGCACAGTTTCTTCCAGACATGCCACATTTCTCCCAAATATATCACATCTTCTCCAAGAAATACCAGGTTTCCCCCTTCAAACAGGACCTTTTCAACCACAAATACCTGTTTTATCCCTCAAATTGGACATATTCTTCCAGAAATGCCACATTTCTCCCAAATATATCACATCTTCTCCAAGAAATACCACGGTTCCCCCTTCAAATAGGAACTTTTCAACCACAAATACCTGTTTCATCCCCAAAAGAGGACAGTTTCTTCCAGAAATGCCACATTTCTCCCAAATATATCACATCTTCTCCAAGAAATACCAGGGTTCCCACTTCAAATAGGACCTTTTCACCCACAAATACCTCTTTAATCCCCAAAATAGGACATATTCTGCCAGAAACGCCAGATTTCTCCCAAATAGATCACATCTCCTCCAAGAAATACCAGGATTCCTCCTGAAATAGGACCTTTTCTCCCACAAATACCAGCCTTCTCCCCCCAAATTGGACATTTTCTTCCACACATGCCACATATCACCCAAATATATCCCATCTTCTCCAAGAAATACCAGCTTTCCCCCTTCAAATAGGACCTTTTCACCCACAAATACCTCTTTTATCCCCAAAATAGAACAGTTTCTTCCAGAAATGCCACATTTCACCCAAACTTATCACATCTTCTCAAAGAAATACCGGGATACCCCCTTCAGATAGGACCTTTTCACCCACAAATACCTCTTTTATCCCCAAAAGAGGACAGTTTCTTCCAGAAAGGCCACATTTCTCCCAAACATATCACATCTCCTCCAAGAAATACCAGGATTTCTCCTGTAATAGGACCTTTTCTCCCACAAATACCAGCCTTTTCCCCACAAAAGAGTACAGTTTCTTCCAGAAATGCCACATTTCTCCCAAATATAGCACATCTTCTCCAAGAAGTACCAGGTTTCCCCCTTCAATAGGACCTTTTCACCCACAAATACCTCTTTTATCCCCAAAAGAGGACAGTTTCTTCCAGAAATGCCACATTTCTCCCAAACATATCACATCTTCTGCAAGAAATACCAGGTTTCCCCCTTCAAATAGGACCTTTTCCCCCAAAAAACTCTTTTATCCCCAAAAGAGGACAGTTTCTTCCAGAAATGCCACATTTCTCCCAAATATATCACATCTTCTCCAAGAAATACCAGGATTCCTCCTTCAAATAGGACCTTTTCACCCACAAATACCTCTTTTATCCCTCAAATAGGACAGTTTCTTCCAGAAATGCCACATTTCTCCCAAATATATCACATCTTCTCCAAGAAATACCAGGATTCCTCCTGAAATAGGACCTTCTCACCCAAAACTACCAGCCTTCTCCCCCTAAATTGGACAGTTTCTTCCAGAAATGCCACATTTCTCCCAAATATATCACATCTTCTCCAAGAAATGCCAGGATTCCTCCTGAAAGAGGACCTTCTCACCCAAAACTACCACCCTTCTCCCCCCAAATTGGACATTTTCTTCCAGAAATGCCAGATTTCTCCCAAATATATCACATCTTCTCCAAGAAATACCAGGATTCCTCCTGTAATAGGACCTTCTCACCGAAAACTACCAGCCTTCTCCCCCCAAATTGGTCATTTTCTTCCAGAAAGGCCACATTTCTCCAAATAGATCACATCTTCTCCAAGAAATACCAGCTTTCCCCCTTCAAATAGGACCTTTTCACCCACAAATACCTGTTTTATCCCCAAAAGAGGACAGTTTCTTCCAAAATGCCACATTTCTCCCAAATATAACACCTCTTCTCCAAGAAATACCAGGTTTCCCCCTTCAAATAGGACCTTTTCACCCACAAATACCTCTTTTATCCCAAAATAGGACTGTTTCTTCCAGAAATGCCACATTTCTCCAAATAGATCACATCTTCTCCAAGAAATACCGGGGTTCCCCCTTCAAATAGGACCTTATCACCCACAAATACCTCTTTTATCCCCAGAAGAGGACAGTTTCTTCCAGAAATGCCACATTTCTCCCAAATAGATCATATCTTCTCCAAGAAATACCAGGTTTCCCCCTTCAAATAGGACCTTTTCACCCACAAATACCTGTTTTATCCCCAAAAGAGGACAGTTTCTTCCAGAAATGCCGCATTTCTCCCAAATATATCACATCTTCTCCAAGAAATGCCACGTTTCCCCCATCAAATAGGACCTTTCACCCACAAATACCTCTTTTATCCCCAAAATAGGACAGTTTCTTCCAGAAAGTCCTCATTTCTCCCAAATATATCACATCTTCTCCAAGAAATACCAGGTTTCCCCCTTCAAATACGACCTTATCACCCACAAATACCACTTTTATCCCCAAAATAGGACATTTTCTTCCAGAAATGCCACATTTCTCCCAAACATATCACATCTTCTCCAAGAAATACCACGTTTCCCCCTTCAAATAGGACCTTTTCACCCACAAATACCTCTTTTATCCCCAAAAGAGGACAGTTTATTCCGGAAATGCCTGATTTCTCCCAAATATATCACATCTTCTCCAAGAAATACCATTTTTCCCCTTCAAATACGACCTTTTCACCCACAAATACCTCTTTTATCCCCAAATAGGACTGTTTTTTCCAGACATGCCACATTTCTCCCAAATATATCACATTCTTCTCCAAGAAATACCAGGGTTCCCCCTTCAAATAGGAACTTTTCACCCACAAATACCTCTTTTATCCCAAAAGAGGACAGTTTCTTCATGACATGCCACATTTCTCCCAAATAGATCACATCTTCTCCAAGAAATACCAGCTTTCCCCCTTCAAATAGGACCTTTTCACCCAAAAATACCTCTTTTATCCCCAAAAGAGGACAGTTTCTTCCAGAAAGGCCACATTTCTCCCAAATAGATCACATCTTCTCCAAGAAATACCAGATTTCCCCCTTCAAATACGACCTTTTCACCCACAAATACCTCTTTTATCCCCAAAATAGGACAGTTTCTTCCAGAAATGGCACATTTCTCCCAAACATATCACATCTCCTCCAAGAAATACCAGAAATCCGCCTGAAATAGGAACTTTTCTCCCACAAATACCACCCTTCTCCCCCCAAATAGGACAGTTTCTTCCAGAAATGCCAGATTTCTCCCAAATAGATCACATCTTCTCCAAGAAATACCAGGGTTCCCCCTTCAAATAGGACCTTTTCACCCACAAATACCTCCTTTGTCCCCAAAATAGAACAGTTACGTCCAGAAATGCCAAATTTCTCCCAAACATATCACATCTTCTCCAAGAAATACCAGGTTTCCTCCTTGAAATAGGACCTTTTCACCCACAAATACCTCTTGTATCCCCAAAAGAGGACAGTTTCTTCCTGACATGCCACATTTCTCCCAAATATAGCACATCTTCTCCAAGAAATACCAGGTTTCCCCCTTCAAATAGGACCTTTTCACCCACAAATACCTCTTTTATCCCCAAAATAGGACAGTTTCTTCCAGACATGCCACATTTCTCCCAAATATATCACATCTTCTCCAAGAAATAACAGGTTTCCCCCTTCAAATACAACGTTTTCACCCACAAATACCTGTTTTATCCCCAAAAGAGGACAGTTTCTTCCAGAAATGCACATTTCTCCCAAATATACCACATCTTCTAGAAGAAATACCAGCTTTCCCCCTTCAAATAGGACCTTTTCACCCACAAATACCTCTTTTATCCCCAAAAGAGCACAGTTTCTTCCAGACATGCCACATTTCTCCCAAATATATCACATCTTCTCCAAGAAATACCAGGATTCCTCCTGAAATAGGACCTTCTCACCCAAAACTACCAGCCTTCTCCCCCAAATTGGACAGTTTCTTCCAGAAAGGCCACATTTCTCCCAAATATATCACATCTTCTCCAAGAAATGCCAGGATTCCTCCTGAAAGAGGACATTCTCACCCAAAACTACCAGCCTTCTCCCCCCAAATTGGACATTTTCTTCCAGAAATGCCAGATTTCTCCCAAATATATCACATCTTCTCCAAGAAATACCAGGATTCCTCCTGTAATAGGACCTTCTCACCGAAAACTACCAGCCTTCTCCCCCGAAATTGGTCATTTTCTTCCAGAAAGGCCACATTTCTCCCAAATAGATCACATCTTCTCCAAGAAATACCAGGTTTCCCCTTCAAATAGGACCTTTTCACCCACAAATACCTGTTTTATCCCCAAAAGAGGACAGTTTCTTCCATAAATGCCACATTTCTCCCAAATATAACACCTCTTCTCCAAGAAATACCAGGTTTCCCCCTTCAAATAGGACCTTTTCACCCACAAATACCTCTTTTATCCCCAAAATAGGACTGTTTCTTCCAGAAATGCCACATTTCTCCCAAATAGATCACATCTTCTCCAAGAAATACCGGGGTTCCCCCTTCAAATAGGACCTTATCACCCACAAATACCTCTTTTATCTCCAGAAGAGGACAGTTTCTTCCAGAAATGCCACATTTCTCCCAAATAGATCATATCTTCTCCAAGAAATACCAGGTTTCCCCCTTCAAATAGGACCTTTTCACCCACAAATACCTGTTTTATCCCCAAAAGAGGACAGTTTCTTCCAGAAATGCCGCATTTCTCCCAAATATATCACATCTTCTCCAAGAAATGCCACGTTTCCCCCTTCAAATAGGACCTTTTCACCCACAAATACCTCTTTTATCCCCAAAATAGGACAGTTTCTTCCAGAAAGTCCTCATTTCTCCCAAATATATCACATCTTCTCCAAGAAATACCAGCTTTCCCCCTTCAAATAGGACCTTTTCAACCACAAATACCTGTTTTATCCCTCAAATTGGACATATTCTTCCAGAAATGCCACATTTCTCCCAAATATATCACATCTTCTCCAAGAAATACCACGGTTCCCCCTACAAATAGGACCTTTTCACCCACAAATACCTCTTTTATCCCCAAAATAGGACTGTTTCTTCCAGAAATGCCACATTTCTCCCAAATATATCACATCTTCTCCAAGAAATACCAGGTTTCCCACTACAAATAGGACCTTTTAACCCACTAATACCAGGCTTCTCCCCCCAAATAGGACTGTTTCTTCCAGAAATGGCACATTTTTCCCAAATAGATCACATATTCTCCAAGAAATGCAGGTTTCCCCCTGCAAATAGGAAATTTTCACCCACAAATACCTGTTTCATCCCCAAAAGAGGACAGTTTCTTCCAGAAATGCCACATTTCTCCCAAATATATCACATCTTCTCCAAGAAATACCACGGTTCCCCCTTCAAATAGGACCTTTTGACCCACAAATACCTCTTTTATCCCCAAAATAGGACTGTTTCTTCCAGAAATGCCACATTTCTCCCAAATAGATCACATCTTCTCCAAGAAATACCGGGGTTCCCCCTTCAAATAGGACCTTATCACCCACAAATACCTCTTTTATCCCCAGAAGAGGACATTTTCTTCCAGAAATGCCACATTTCTCCCAAATATATCACATCTTCTCCAAGAAATACCTGGTTTCCAACTTCAAATAGGACCTTTTCACCCACAAATACCTCTTTTATCCCCAAAAGAGGACAGTTTCTTCCAGAAATGCCTGATTTCTCCAAAATACATCACATCTTCTACAAGAAATGCCAAGTTTCCCCCTTCAAATAGGAACTTTTCACCCACAAATACCTCTTTTATCCCCAAAAGAGGACAGTTTCTTCCAGAAAGGCCACATTTCTCTCAAATAGATCACATCTTCTCCAAGAAATACCACGGTTCCCCCTTCAAATAGGACCTTTTCACCCACAAATACCTGTTTTATCCCCAAAAGAGGACAGTTTCTTCCAGAAATGCCACATTTCTCCCAAATAGATCACATCTTCTCCAAGAAATACCACGTTTCGCCCTTCAAATAGGACCTTTTCACCCACAAATACCTCTTTTATCCCCAAAATAGGACTGTTTTTTCCAGACATGCCACATTTCTCCCAAACATATCACATCTTCTCCAAGAAATGCCAGGGTTCCCCCTTCAAATAGGACCTTTTCACCCACAAATACCTCTTCTATCCCCAAAAGAGGACAGTTTCTTCCTGACATGCCACATTTCTCCCAAATATATCACATCTTCTCCAAGAAATACCAGGTTTCCCCCTTAAAATAGGAACTTTTCACCCACAAATACCTCTTTTATCCCCAAAAGAGGACAGTTTCTTCCAGAAAGGCCACATTTCTCCCAAATACAGCTCATCTTCTCCAAGAAATAACAGGTTTCCCCCTTCAAATAGGACCTTTTCACCCACAAATACCTCTTTTATCCCCAAAAGAGGACAGTTTCTTCCAGAAATGCCACATTTCTCCCAAACATATCACATCTCCTCCAAGAAATACCAGGATTCCTCCTGAAATAGGAACATTTCTCCCACAAATACCACCCTTCTCCCCCCAAATAGGACAGTTTCTTCCAGAAATGCCAGATTTCTCCAAAATAGATCACATCTTCTCCAAGAAATACCAGGTTTTCCCCTGGAAATAGGACCTTTTCACCCACAAATACCTGTTCTATCCCCAAAAGAGGACAGTTTCTTCCAGAAATGCCAAATTTCTCCCAAATAGATCACATCTTCTCCAAGAAATACCACGCTTCCCCCTTCAAATAGGACCTTTTCACCCACAAATACCTCTTTTATCCCAAAAGAGGACAGTTTCTTCCGGAAAGGCCACATTTCTCCCAAATATATCACATCTTCTCCAAGAAATGCCAGGATTCCTCCTGAAATAGGACCTTCTCACCCAAAACTACCAGCCTTCTCCCCCCAAATTGGACATTTTCTTCCAGAAATGCCACATTTCTCCCAAATATATCACATCTTTCCAAGAAATACCAGGATTCCTCCTGAAATAGGACCTTCTCACCCAAAACTACCAGCCTTCTCCCCCCAAATTGGACATTTTCTTCCAGAAATGCCACATTTCTCCCAAATATATCACATCTTCTCCAAGAAATGCCAGGATTCCTCCTGAAAGAGAACCTTCTCACCCAAAACTACCAGCCTTCTCCCCCCAAATTGGACATTTTCTTCCAGAAATGCCACATTTCTCCCAAATATATCACATCTTCTCCAAGAAATACCAGGATTCCTCCTGTAATAGGACCTTCTCACCGAAAACTACCAGCCTTCTCCCCCAAATTGGTCATTTTCTTCCAGAAAGGCCACATTTCTCCCAAATAGATCACATCTTCTCCAAGAAATACCAGCTTTCCCCCTTCAAATAGGACCTTTTCACCCACAAATACCTGTTTTATCCCCAAAAGAGGACAGTTTCTTCCATAAATGCCACATTTCTCCCAAATATAACACCTCTTCTCCAAGAAATACCAGCTTTCCCCTTCAAATAGGACCTTTTCACCCACAAGTACCTCTTTTATCCCCAAAAGAGCACAGTTTCTTCCAGACATGCCACATTTCTCCCAAATATATCACATCTTCTCCAAGAAATACCAGGTTCCCCCTTCAAATAGGACCTTTTCAACCACAAATACCTGTTTTATCCCTCAAATTGGACATATTCTTCCAGAAATGCCACATTTCTCCCAAATATATCACAACTTCTCCAAGAAATACCACGGTTCCCCCTTCAAATAGGAACTTTTCAACCACAAATACCTGTTTTATCCCCAAAATAGGACAGTTTCTTCCAGAAATGCCACATTTCTCCCAAATATATCACATCTTCTCCAAGAAATACCAGGGTTCCCACTTCAAATAGGACCTTTTCACCCACAAATACCTCTTTAATCCCCAAAATAGGACATATTCTGCCAGAAACGCCAGATTTCTCCCAAATAGATCATATCTCCTCCAAGAAATACCAGGATTCCTCCTGAAATAGGACCTTTTCTCCCACAAATACCAGCCTTCTCCCCCCAAATGGACATTTTCTTCCACACATGCCACATATCACCCAAATATATCCCATCTTCTCCAAGAAATACCAGCTTTCCCCCTTCAAATAGGACCTTTTCACCCACAAATACCTCTTTTATCCCCAAAATAGAACAGTTTCTTCCAGAAATGCCACATTTCACCCAAACTTATCACATCTTCTCCAAGAAATACCAGGATACCCCCTTCAGATAGGACCTTTTCACCCACAAATACCTCTTTGATCCCCAAAATAGAACAGTCTCTTCCAGAAAGGCCACATTTCTCCCAAACATATCACATCTCCTCCAAGAAATACCAGGATATCTCCTGTAATAGGACCTTTTCTCCCACAAATACCAGCCTTTTCCCCACAAAAGAGGACAGTTTCTTCCAGAAATGCCACATTTCTCCCAAATATAGCACATCTTCTCCAAGAAGTACCAGGTTTCCCCCTTCAAATAGGACCTTTTCACCCACAAATACCTCTTTTATCCCCAAAAGAGGACAGTTTCTTCCAGAAATGCCACATTTCTCCCAAACATATCACATCTTCTCCAAGAAATACCAGGTTTCCCCCTTCAAATAGGACCTTGTCCCCCCAAAAAACTCTTTTATCCCCAAAAGAGGACAGTTTCTTCCAGAAATGCCACATTTCTCCCAAATAGATCACATCTTCTCCAAGTAATACCAGGTTTCCCCCTTCAAATAGGAACTTTTCACCCACAAATACCTCTTTTATCCCCAAAACAGGACACTTTCTTACAGAAAGGCCACATTTCTCCCAAATATATCACATCTTCTCCAAGAAATACCAGGATTCCTCCTTCAAATAGGACCTTTTCACCCACAAATACCTCTTTTATTCCTCAAATAGGACAGTTTCTTCCAGAAATGCCACATTTCTCCCAAATATATCACATCTTCTCCAAGAAATACCAGGATTCCTCCTGAAATAGGACCTTCTCACCCAAAACTACCAGCCTTCTCCCCCCAAATTGGACAGTTTCTTCCAGAAATGCCACATTTCTCCCAAATATATCACATCTTTCCAAGAAATACCAGGATTCCTCCTGAAATAGGACCTTCTCACCCAAAACTACCAGCCTTCTCCCCCAAATTGGACATTTTCTTCCAGAAAGGCCACATTTCTCCCAAATATATCACATCTTCTCCAAGAAATGCCAGGATTCCTCCTGAAAGAGGACCTTCTCACCCAAAACTACCAGCCTTCTCCCCCCAAATTGGACATTTTCTTCCAGAAATGCCAGATTTCTCCCAAATATATCACATCTTCTCCAAGAAATACCAGGATTCCTCCTGTAATAGGACCTTCTCACCGAAAACTACCAGCCTTCTCCCCCCAAATTGGTCATTTTCTTCCAGAAAGGCCACATTTCTCCCAAATAGATCACATCTTCTCCAAGAAATACCAGCTTTCCCCTTCAAATAGGACCTTTTCACCCACAAATACCTGTTTTATCCCCAAAAGAGGACAGTTTCTTCCATAAATGCCACATTTCTCCCAAATATAACACCTCTTCTCCAAGAAATACCAGGTTTCCCCCTTCAAATAGGACCTTTTCACCCACAAATACCTCTTTTATCCCCAAAATAGGACTGTTTCTTCATGACATGCCACATTTCTCCCAAATAGATCACATCTTCTCATAGAATTACCAGCTTTCCCCCTTCAAATAGGACCTTATCACCCACAAATACCTCTTTTATCTCCAGAAGAGGACAGTTTCTTCCAGAAATGCCACATTTCTCCCAAATAGATCATATCTTCTCCAAGAAATACCAGGTTTCCCCCTTCAAATAGGACCTTTTCACCCACAAATACCTCTTTTATCCCCAAAAGAGGACAGTTTCTTCCAGAAATGCCGCATTTCTCCCAAATATATCACATCTTCTCCAAGAAATACCAGGGTTCCCCCTTCAAATAGGACCTTTTCACCCACAAATACCTCTTTTATCCCCAAAATAGGACAGTTTCTTCCAGAAAGTCCTCATTTCTCCCAAATATATCACATCTTCTCCAAGAAATACCACGGTTCCCCCTTCAAATAGGACCTTATCACCCACAAATACCACTTTTATCCCCAAAATAGGACATTTTCTTCCAGAAATGCCACATTTCTCCCAAACATATCACATCTTCTCCAAGAAATACCACGTTTCCCCCTTCAAATAGGACCTTTTCACCCACAAATACCTCTTTTATCCCCAAAAGAGGACAGTTTATTCCGGAAATGCCTGATTTCTCCCAAATATATCACATCTTCTCCAAGAAATACCATTTTTCCCCCTTCAAATACGACCTTTTCACCCACAAATACCTCTTTTATCCCCAAAATAGGACTGTTTTTTCCAGACATGCCACATTTCTCCCAAATATATCACATCTTCTCCAAGAAATACCAGGGTTCCCCCTTCAAATAGGAACTTTTCACCCACAAATACCTCTTTTATCCCCAAAAGAGGACAGTTTCTTCCAGAAATGCCACATTTCTCCCAAATAGATCACATCTTCTCCAAGAAATACCAGCTTTCCCCCTTCAAATAGGACCTTTTCACCCACAAATACCTCTTTTATCCCCAAAAGAGGACAGTTTCTTCCAGAAATGCCACATTTCTCCCAAATAGATCTCATCTTCTCCAAGAAATACCAGATTTCCCCCTTCAAATACGACCTTTTCACCCACAAATACCTGTTTTGTCCCCAAAATAGGACAGTTTCTTCCAGAAATGGCACATTTCTCCCAAACATATCACATCTCCTCCAAGAAATACCAGAAATCCGCCTGAAATAGGAACTTTTCTCCCACAAATACCACCCTTCTCCCCCCAAATAGGACAGTTTCTTCCAGAAATGCCAGATTTCTCCCAAATAGATCACATCTTCTCCAAGAAATACCAGGGTTCCCCCTTCAAATAGGACCTTTTCACCCACAAATACCTCCTTTGTCCCCAAAATAGAACAGTTACGTCCAGAAATGCCAAATTTCTCCCAAACATATCACATCTTCTCCAAGAAATACCAGGTTTCCTCCTTGAAATAGGACCTTTTCACCCACAAATACCTCTTGTATCCCCAAAAGAGGACAGTTTCTTCCTGACATGCCACATTTCTCCCAAATATAGCACATCTTCTCCAAGAAATACCAGGTTTCCCCCTTCAAATGGGACCTTTTCACCCACAAATACCTCTTTTATCCCCAAAATAGGACATTTTCTTCCAGACATGCCACATTTCTCCCAAATATATCACATCTTCTCCAAGAAATAACAGGTTTCCCCCTTCAAATACAACGTTTTCACCCACAAATACCTGTTTTATCCCCAAAAGAGGACAGTTTCTTCCTGACATGCCACATTTCTCCCAAATATACCACATCTTCTCCAAGAAATACCAGCTTTCCCCCTTCAAATAGGACCTTTTCACCCACAAATACCTCTTTTATCCCCAAAAGAGCACAGTTTCTTCCAGACATGCCACATTTCTCCCAAATATATCACATCTTCTCCAAGAAATACCAGGTTTCCCCCTTCAAACAGGACCTTTTCAACCACAAATACCTGTTTTATCCCTCAAATTGGACATATTCTTCCAGAAATGCCACATTTCTCCCAAATATATCACATCTTCTCCAAGAAATACCACGGTTCCCCCTTCAAATAGGAACTTTTCAACCACAAATACCTGTTTTATCCCCAAAATAGGACAGTTTCTTCCAGAAATGCCACATTTCTCCCAAATATATCACATCTTCTCCAAGAAATACCAGGTTTCCCACTACAAATAAGACCTTTTCACCCACTAATACCAGGCTTCTCCCCCCAAATAGGACTGTTTCTTCCAGAAATGCCACATTTCTCCCAAATATATCACATCTTCTCCAAGAAATGCCAGGTTTCCCCCTTCAAATAGGAAATTTTCACCCACAAATACCTGTTTCATCCCCAAAAGAGGACAGTTTCTTCCAGAAATGCCACATTTCTCCCAAATATATCACATCTTCTCCAAGAAATACCAGGGTTCCCACTTCAAATAGGACCTTTTCACCCACAAATACCTCTTTAATCCCCAAAATAGGACATATTCTGCCAGAAACGCCAGATTTCTCCCAAATAGATCACATCTCCTCCAAGAAATACCAGGATTCCTCCTGAAATAGGACCTTTTCTCCCACAAATACCAGCCTTCTCCCCCCAAATTGGACATTTTCTTCCACACATGCCACATATCACCCAAATATATCCCATCTTCTCCAAGAAATACCAGCTTTCCCCCTTCAAATAGGACCTTTTCACCCACAAATACCTCTTTTATCCCCAAAATAGAACAGTTTCTTCCAGAAATGCCACATTTCACCCAAACTTATCACATCTTCTCAAAGAAATACCGGGATACCCCCTTCAGATAGGACCTTTTCACCCACCAATACCTCTTTTATCCCCAAAAGAGGACAGTTTCTTCCAGAAAGGCCACATTTCTCCCAAACATATCACATCTCCTCCAAGAAATACCAGGATTTCTCCTGTAATAGGACCTTTTCTCCCACAAATACCAGCCTTTTCCCCACAAAAGAGGACAGTTTCTTCCAGAAATGCCACATTTCTCCCAAATATAGCACATCTTCTCCAAGAAGTACCAGGTTTCCCCCTTCAAATAGGACCTTTTCACCCACAAATACCTCTTTTATCCCCAAAAGAGGACAGTTTCTTCCAGAAATGCCACATTTCTCCCAAACATATCACATCTTCTCCAAGAAATACCAGGTTTCCCCCTTCAAATAGGACCTTTTCCCCCCAAAAAACTCTTTTATCCCCAAAAGAGGACAGTTTCTTCCAGAAATGCCACATTTCTCCCAAATATATCACATCTTCTCCAAGAAATACCAGGATTCCTCCTTCAAATAGGACCTTTTCACCCACAAATACCTCTTTTATCCCTCAAATAGGACAGTTTCTTCCAGAAATGCCACATTTCTCCCAAATATATCACATCTTCTCCAAGAAATACCAGGATTCCTCCTGAAATAGGACCTTCTCACCCAAAACTACCAGCCTTCTCCCCCCAAATTGGACAGTTTCTTCCAGAAATGCCACATTTCTCCCAAATATATCACATCTTCTCCAAGAAATGCCAGGATTCCTCCTGAAAGAGGACCTTCTCACCCAAAACTACCACCCTTCTCCCCCCAAATTGGACATTTTCTTCCAGAAATGCCAGATTTCTCCCAAATATATCACATCTTCTCCAAGAAATACCAGGATTCCTCCTGTAATAGGACCTTCTCACCGAAAACTACCAGCCTTCTCCCCCCAAATTGGTCATTTTCTTCCAGAAAGGCCACATTTCTCCCAAATAGATCACATCTTCTCCAAGAAATACCAGCTTTCCCCCTTCAAATAGGACCTTTTCACCCACAAATACCTGTTTTATCCCCAAAAGAGGACAGTTTCTTCCAAAAATGCCACATTTCTCCCAAATATAACACCTCTTCTCCAAGAAATACCAGGTTTCCCCCTTCAAATAGGACCTTTTCACCCACAAATACCTCTTTTATCCCCAAAATAGGACTGTTTCTTCCAGAAATGCCACATTTCTCCCAAATAGATCACATCTTCTCCAAGAAATACCGGGGTTCCCCCTTCAAATAGGACCTTATCACCCACAAATACCTCTTTTATCCCCAGAAGAGGACAGTTTCTTCCAGAAATGCCACATTTCTCCCAAATAGATCATATCTTCTCCAAGAAATACCAGGTTTCCCCCTTCAAATAGGACCTTTTCACCCACAAATACCTGTTTTATCCCCAAAAGAGGACAGTTTCTTCCAGAAATGCCACATTTCTCCCAAATATATCACATCTTCTCCAAGAAATGCCACGTTTCCCCCATCAAATAGGACCTTTTCACCCACAAATACCTCTTTTATCCCCAAAATAGGGCAGTTTCTTCCAGAAAGTCCTCATTTCTCCCAAATATATCACATCTTCTCCAAGAAATACCAGGTTTCCCCCTTCAAATAGGACCTTATCACCCACAAATACCACTTTTATCCCCAAAATAGGACATTTTCTTCCAGAAATGCCACATTTCTCCCAAACATATCACATCTTCTCCAAGAAATACCACGTTTCCCCCTTCAAATAGGACCTTTTCACCCACAAATACCTCTTTTATCCCCAAAAGAGGACAGTTTATTCCGGAAATGCCTGATTTCTCCCAAATATATCACATCTTCTCCAAGAAATACCATTTTTCCCCCTTCAAATACGACCTTTTCACCCACAAATACCTCTTTTATCCCCCAAATAGGACTGTTTTTTCCAGACATGCCACATTTCTCCCAAACTTATCACATCTTCTCCAAGAAATACCAGGGTTCCCCCTTCAAATAGGAACTTTTCACCCACAAATACCTCTTTTATCCCCAAAAGAGGACAGTTTCTTCATGACATGCCACATTTCTCCCAAATAGATCACATCTTCTCCAAGAAATACCAGCTTTCCCCCTTCAAATAGGACCTTTTCACCCACAAATACCTCTTTTATCCCCAAAAGAGGACAGTTTCTTCCAGAAAGGCCACATTTCTCCCAAATAGATCACATCTTCTCCAAGAAATACCAGATTTCCCCCTTCAAATACGACCTATTCACCCACAAATACCTCTTTTGTCCCCATAAGAGGACAGTTTCTTCCAGAAATGCCAGATTTCTCCCAAACATATCACATCTCCTCCAAGAAATACCAGAAATCCGCCTGAAATAGGAACTTTTCTCCCACAAATACCACCCTTCTCCCCCCAAATAGGACAGTTTCTTCCAGAAATGCCAGATTTCTCCCAAATAGATCACATCTTCTCCAAGAAATACCAGGGTTCCCCCTTCAAATAGGACCTTTTCACCCACAAATACCTCCTTTGTCCCCAAAATAGAACAGTTACGTCCAGAAATGCCAAATTTCTCCCAAACATATCACATCTTCTCCAAGAAATACCAGGTTTCCTCCTTGAAATAGGACCTTTTCACCCACAAATACTCTTGTATCCCCAAAAGAGGACAGTTTCTTCCTGACATGCCACATTTCTCCCAAATATAGCACATCTTCTCCAAGAAATACCAGGTTTCCCCTTCAAATAGGACCTTTTCACCCACAATACCTCTTTTATCCCCAAAATACGACAGTTTCTTCCAGACATGCCACATTTCTCCCAAATATATCACATCTTCTCCAAGAAATAACAGGTTTCCCCCTTCAAATACAACGTTTTCACCCACAAATACCTGTTTTATCCCCAAAAGAGGACAGTTTCTTCCAGAAATGCCACATTTCTCCCAAATATACCACATCTTCTAGAAGAAATACCAGCTTTCCCCCTTCAAATAGGACCTTTTCACCCACAAATACCTCTTTTATCCCCAAAAGAGCACAGTTTCTTCCAGACATGCCACATTTCTCCCAAATATATCACATCTTCTCCAAGAAATACCAGGTTTCCCCCTTCAAATAGGACCTTTTCACCCACAAATACCTGTTTTATCCCTCAAATTGGACATATTCTTCCAGAAATGCCACATTTCTCCCAAACATATCACATCTTCTCCAAGAAATACCAGGTTTCCCACTACAAATAGGACCTTTTAACCCACTAATACCAGGCTTCTCCCCCCAAATAGGACTGTTTCTTCCAGAAATGCCACATTTCTACCAAATATATCACATCTTCTCCAAGAAATGCCAGGTTTCCCCCTTCAAATAGGAAATTTTCACCCACAAATACCTGTTTCATCCCCAAAAGAGGACAGTTTCTTCCAGAAATGCCACATTTCTCCCAAATATATCACATCTTCTCCAAGAAATACCAGGGTTCCCACTTCAAATAGGACCTTTTCACCCACAAATACCTCTTTAATCCCCAAAATAGGACATATTCTGCCAGAAACGCCAGATTTCTCCCAAATAGATCACATCTCCTCCAAGAAATACCAGGATTCCTCCTGAAATAGGACCTTTTCTCCCACAAATACCAGCCTTCTCCCCCCAAATTGGACATTTTCTTCCACACATGCCACATATCACCCAAATATATCCCATCTTCTCCAAGAAATACCAGCTTTCCCCCTTCAAATAGGACCTTTTCACCCACACATACCTCTTTTATCCCCAAAATAGAACAGTTTCTTCCAGAAATGCCACATTTCACCCAAACTTAATCACATCTTCTCCAAGAAATACCAGGATACCCCTTCAGATAGGACCTTTTCACCCTCAAATACCTCTTTTATCCCCAAAAGAGGACAGTTTCTTCCAGAAAGGCCACATTTCTCCCAAACATATCACATCTCCTCCAAGAAATACCAGGATTTCTCCTGTAATAGGACCTTTTCTCCCACAAATACCAGCCTTTTCCCACAAAAGAGGACAGTTTCTTCCAGAAATGCCACATTTCTCCCAAATATAGCACATCTTCTCCAAGAAGTACCAGGTTTCCCCCTTCAAATAGGACCTTTTCACCCACAAATACCTCTTTTATCCCAAAAGAGGACAGTTTCTTCCAGAAATGCCACATTTCTCCCAAACATATCACATCTTCTCCAAGAAATACCAGGTTTCCCCCTTCAAATAGGACCTTTTCCCCCCAAAAAACTCTTTTATCCCCAAAAGAGGACAGTTTCTTCCAGAAATGCCACATTTCTCCCAAATAGATCACATCTTCTTAAGTAATACCAGGTTTCCCCCTTCAAATAGGAACTTTTCACCCACAAATACCTCTTTTATCCCCAAAACAGGACACTTTCTTACAGAAAGGCCACATGTTTCCCAAATATATCACATCTTCTCAAAGAAATACCAGGATTCCTCCTGAAATACGACCTTTTCACCCACAAATACCTCTTTTATCCCTCAAATAGGACAGTTTCTTCCAGAAATGCCACATTTCTCCAAATAGATCACATCTTCTCCAAGAAATACCAGGATTCCTCCTGAAATAGGACCTTTTCTCCAACAAATACCAGCCTTCTCCCCCCAAATAGTACAGTTTCTTCCTGAAATGCCAGATTTCTCTCAAATAGATCACATCTTCTCCAAGAAATACCAGCTTTCCCCCTTCAAATAGGACCTTATCACCCACAAATACCTCTTTAGTCCCCAAGATAGAACAGTTACGTCCAGAAATGCCACATTTCTCCCAAACATATCACATCTTCTCCCAGAAATACCAGGTTTCCTCCTTGAAATAGGACATTTTCACCCACAAATACCTGTTTTATCCCCAAAAGAGGACAGTTTCTTCCAGAAATGCCACATTTCTCCCAAATATAGCACATCTTCTCCAAGAAATACCGGGGTTCCCCCTTCAAATAGGACCTTTTCACCCACAAATACCTCTTTTATCCCCAAAAGAGGACAGTTTCTTCCTGACATGCACATTTCCCCCAAATATATCACATCTTCTCCAAGAAATACCACGTTTCCCCTTCAAATGGGAAATTTTCACCCACAAATACCTGTTTTATCCCCAAAAGAGGACAGTTTCTTCCAGAAATGCCAGATTTCACCCAAATATATCACATCTTCTCCAAGAAATAACAGGTTTCCCCCTTCAAATACGACGTTTTCACCCACAAATACCTGTTCTATTCCCCAAAAGAGGACAGTTTCTTCCAGAAATGCCACATTTTCTCCCAAATAGATCATATCTTCTCCAAGAAATACCACGTTTCCCCCTTCAAATAGGACCTTTTCACCCACAAATTCCTGTTTTGTCCCCAAAATAGGACAGTTTCTTCCAGACATGCCACATTTCTCCCAAACATATCACATCTTCTCCAAGAAATACCAGGATTCCTCCTGAAATAGGACCTTTTCACCCACTAATACCAGCCTTCTCCCCCCAAATAGGACATTTTCTTCCAGAAATGCCACATTTCTCCCAAATATATCATATCTTCTCCAAGAAATACCAGGTTTCCCCCTTCAAATAGGAAATTTTCACCCACAAATACCTGTTTTATCCCTCAAATTGGACATATTCTTCCAGAAATGCCACATTTCTCCCAAATATACCACATCCTCTCCAAGAAATACCAGCTTTCCCCCTTCAAATAGGACCTTTTCACCCACTAATACCAGGCTTCTCCCCCCAAATAGGACATTTTCTTCCAGAAATGCCACATTTCTCCCAAATATATCACATCTTCTCCAAGAAATAACAGGATTCCTCCAGAAATACGACCTTTTCACCCACAAATACCTCTTTCATACCCAAAAGAGAACAGTTTCTTCCAGACATGCCACATTTCTCCCAAATATATCACATCTTCTCCAAGAAATACCAGGATTCCCCTTCAAATAGGACCTTTTCACCCACAAATACCAGCCTTCTCCCCCAAATAGGACAGTTTCTTCCAGAAATGCCACATTTCTCCCAAATATATCACATCTTCTCCAAGAAATACCAGCTTTCCCCCTTCAAATAGGACCTTATCACCCACAAATACCTCTTTTGTCCCCAAAATATAACAGTTACGTCCAGAAATGTTACATTTCTACCAAACATATCACATCTTCTCCAAGAAATACCAGGTTTCCTCCTGGAAATAGGACCTTTTCACCTACAAATACCTCTTGTATCCCCAAAAGAGGACAGTTTCTTCCAGACATGCCACATTTCTCCCAAATATATCACATCTTCTCCAAGAAATACCAGGTTTTCCCCTTCAAATAGGACCTTTTCACCCACAAATACCTCTTTTATCCCCAAAATAGGACAGTTTCTTCCAGAAATGCCACATTTCTCCCAAATAGATCACATGTTCTCCAAGAAATAACAGGTTACCCACTTCAAATAGGACCTTTTCACCCACTAATACCTCTTTTATCCCCATAAGAGGACAGTTTCTCCCAGAAAGGCCAGATTTCTCCCAAATAGATCACATCTTCTCCAAGAAATACCAGGTTTCCCCCTTCAAATAGGACCTTTTCACCCACAAATACCTGTTTTATCCCGAAAAGAGGACAGTTTCTTCCAGAAATGCAGATTTCTCTCAAATAGATCACATCTTCTCCAAGAAATACCAGCTTTTCCCCTTCAAATAGGACCTTATCACCCACAAATACCTCTTTCATCCCCAAAAGAGGACAGTTTCTTCCAGAAATGCCACATTTCTCCCAAATATATCACATATTCTCCAAGAAATGCCAGGATTCCTCCTGAAATAGGACCTTCTCACCCAAAACTACCAGCCTTCTCCCCCCAAATTTGACAGTTTCTTCCAGAAATGCCACATTTCTCCCAAATAGATCACATCTTCTCCAAGAAATACCAGGATTCCTCCTGAAATAGGACCTTTTCTCCAACAAATACCAGCCTTCTCCCCCCAAATAGTACAGTTTCTTCCTGAAATGCCAGATTTCTCTCAAATAGATCACATCTCTCCAAGAAATACCAGCTTTCCCCCTTCAAATAGGACCTTATCACCCACAAATACCTCTTTAGTCCCCAAGATAGAACAGTTACGTCCAGAAATGCCACATTTCTCCCAAACATATCACATCTTCTCCCAGAAATACCAGGTTTCCTCCTTGAAATAGGACATTTTCACCCACAAATACCTGTTTTATCCCAAAAGAGGACAGTTTCTTCCAGAAATGCCACATTTCTCCCAAATATAGCACATCTTCTCCAAGAAATACCGGGGTTCCCCCTTCAAATAGGACCTTTTCACCCACAAATACCTCTTTTATCCCCAAAAGAGGACAGTTTCTTCCTGACATGCCACATTTCCCCCAAATATATCACATCTTCTCCAAGAAATACCACGTTTCCGCCTTCAAATGGGAAATTTTCACCCACAAATACCTGTTTTATCCCCAAAAGAGGACAGTTTCTTCCAGAAATGCCAGATTTCACCCAAATACATCACATCTTCTCCAAGAAATAACAGGTTTCCCCCTTCAAATACGACGTTTTCACCCACAAATACCTGTTCTATCCCCAAAAGAGGACAGTTTCTTCCAGAAATGCCACATTTCTCCCAAATAGATCATATCTTCTCCAAGAAATACCACGTTTCCCCCTTCAAATAGGACCTTTTCACCCACAAATTCTGTTTTGTCCCCAAAATAGGACAGTTTCTTCCAGACATGCCACATTTCTCCCAAACATATCACATCTTCTCCAAGAAATACCAGGATTCCTCCTGAAATAGGACCTTTTCACCCACTAATACCAGCCTTCTCCCCCCAAATAGGACATTTTCTTCCAGAAATGCCACATTTCTCCCAAATATATCATATCTTCTCCAAGAAATACCAGGTTTCCCCCTTCAAATAGGAAATTTTCACCCACAAATACCTGTTTTATCCCCGAAGGAGGACAGTTTCTTCCAGAAATGCCACATTTCTCCCAAACATATCACATCTTCTCCAAGAAATACCAGGTTTCCCCCTTCAAATTGGACCTTTTCCCCCCAAAAAACTCTTTTATCCCCAAAAGAGGACAGTTTCTTCCAGAAATGCCACATTTCTCCCAAATATCTCACATCTTCTCCAAGAAATACCACGTTTCCCCCTTCAAATAGGACCTTTTCAACCACAAATACCTGTTTTATCCCTCAAATTGGACATATTCTTCCAGAAATGCCACATTTCTCCCAAATATATCACATCTTCTCCAAGAAATACCAAGTTTCCCACTTCAATAGGATCTTTTCACCCACTAATACCAGGCTTCTCCCCCCAAATAGGACATTTTCTTGCAGAAATGCCACATTTCTCCCAAATATATCACATCTTCTCCAAGAAATACCAGCTTTCCCCCTTCAAATAGGATCTTTTCACCCACTAATACCAGGCTTCTCCCCCCAAATAGGACATTTTCTACCAGAAATGCCACATTTCTCCAAATATATCACATCTTCTCCAAGAAATACCAGGATTCCTCCTTCAAATAGGGACCTTTTCACCCACAAATACCTCTTTCATACCCAAAAGAGAACAGTTTCTTCCAGACATGCCACATTTCACCCAGAACATATCACATCTTCTCCAAGAAATACCAGGATACCCCCTTCAGATAGGACCTTTTCACCCACGAGTTTCTGTTTTATCCCCAAAAGAGGACAGTTTCTTCCAGAAAGGCCACATTTCTCCCAAACATATCAGATCTCCTCCAAGAAATACCAGGATTTCTCCAGTAATAGACCTTTTCTCCCACAAATACCAGCCTTTTCCCCACAAAAGAGGACAGTTTCTTCCAGAAATGCCACATTTCTCCCAAATATAGCACATCTTCTCCAAGAAATACCACGTTTCCCCCTTCAAATAGACCTTTTCAACCACAAATACCTGTTTTATCCCTCAAATTGGACATATTCTTCCAGAAATGCCACATTTCTCCCAAATAAATCACATCTTCTCCAAGAAATACCAAGTTTCCCACTTCAAATAGGATCTTTTCACCCACTAATACCAGGCTTCTCCCCCCAAATAGGACATTTTCTTGCAGAAATGCCACATTTCTCCCAAATATATCACATCTTCTCCAAGAAATACCAGCTTTCCCCCTTCAAATAGGACCTTTTCACCACTAATACCAGGCTTCTCCCCCAAATAGGACATTTTCTTCCAGAAATGCCACATTTCTCCCAAATATATCACATCTTCTCCAAGAAATAACAGGATTCCTCAGAAATACGACCTTTTCACCCACAAATACCTCTTTCATACCAAAAGAGAACAGTTTCTTCCAGACATGCCACATTTCTCCCAAATATATCACATCTTCTCCAAGAAATACCAGGATTCCCCTTCAAATAGGACCTTTTCACCCACAAATACCAGCCTTCTCCCCCAAATAGGACAGTTTCTTCCAGAAATGCCACATTTCTCCCAAATATATCACATCTTCTCCAAGAAATACCAGCTTTCCCCCTTCAAATAGGACCTTATCACCCACAAATACCTCTTTTGTCCCCAAAATATAACAGTTACGTCCAGAAATGTTACATTTCTACCAAACATATCACATCTTCTCCAAGAAATACCAGGTTTCCTCCTTGAAATAGGACCTTTTCACCTACAAATACCTCTTGTATCCCCAAAAGAGGACAGTTTCTTCCAGACATGCCACATTTCTCCCAAATATATCACATCTTCTCCAAGAAATACCAGGTTTTCCCCTTCAAATAGGACGTTTTCACCCACAAATACCTCTTTTATCCCCAAAATAGGACAGTTTCTTCCAGAAATGCCACATTTCTCCAAATAGATCACATGTTCTCCAAGAAATAACAGGTTACCCACTTCAAATAGGACCTTTTCACCCACTAATACCTCTTTTATCCCCATAAGAGGACAGTTTTCTCCCAGAAAGGCCAGATTTCTCCCAAATAGATCACATCTTCTCCAAGAAAATACCAGGTTTCCCCCTTCAAATAGGACCTTTTCACCCACAAATACCTGTTTTATCCCGAAAAGAGGACAGTTTCTTCCAGAAATGCCAGATTTCTCTCAAATAGATCACATCTTCTCCAAGAAATACCAGCTTTTCCCCTTCAAATAGGACCTTATCACCCACAAATACCTCTTTTGTCTCCAAAATAGAACAGTTACGTCCAGAAATGCCACATTTCTCCCAAACATATCACATCTTCTCCAAGAAATACCAGGTTTCCTCCTTGAAATAGGACCTTTTCACCTACAAATACCTCTTGTATCCCCAAAAGAGGACAGTTTCTTCCAGACATGCCACATTTCCCCCAAATATATCACATCTTCTCCAAGAAATACCAGGGTTCCCCCTTCAAATAGGACCTTTTCACCCACAAATACCTCTTTTATCCCAAAATAGGACAGTTTCTTCCAGAAATGCCACATTTCTCCAAGAAAAACCAGGTTTCCCACTTCAAATAGGACCTTTTCACCCACTAATACCAGGCTTCTCCCCCCAAATAGGACATTTTCTTCCAGAAATGCCACATTTCTCCCAAATATATCACATCTTCTCCAAGAAATACCAGGATTCCTCCTGAAATACGACCTTTTCACCCACAAATACCTCTTTTATACCCAAAATAGGACAGTTTCTTCCAGACATGCCACATTTCTCCCAAATATATCACATCTTCTCCAAGAAATACCAGGTTTCCCACTTCAAATAGGAACTTTTCACTAACTAATACCAGGCTTCTCCCCCAAAATTGGACATTTTCTTCCAGAAATGCCACATTTCACCCAAATATATCACATCTTCTCCAAGAAATACCAGGTTTCCCCCTTCAAATAGGACCTTTTCACCCACAAATACCTCTTTTATCCCCAAAAGAGGACAGTTTCTTCCAGACATGCCACATTTCTCCCAAATATATCACATCTTCTCCAAGAAATACCAGCTTTCCTCCTGAAATAGGCCATTTTCTCCCACAAATACCAGCCTTCTCCCCCCAAATACTACAGTTTCTTCCAGAAATGCCACATTTTTCCCAAATAGATCACATCTTCTCCAAGAAATACCAGCTTTCCCCCTTCAAATAGGACCTTATCACCCACAAATACCTCTTTTGTCCCCAAGTAGAACAGTTACGTCCAGAAATGCCACATTTCTCCCAAACATATCACATCTTCTCCAAGAAATACCAGGTTTCCTCCTTGAAATAGGACCTTTTCACCCACAAATACCTCTTGTATCCCAAAAGAGGTCAGTTTCTTCCTGACATGCCACATTTCTCCCAAATATATCACATCTTCTCCAAGAAATACCAGCTTTCCCCCTTCAAATAGGACCTTTTCACCCACAAATACCTCTTTTATCCCCCAAATAGGACAGTCTCTTCCAGACATGCCACATTTCTCCCAAATATATCACATCTTCTCCAGAAATAACAGGTTTCCCCCTTCAAATAGGACCTTTTCACCCACAAATACCTCTTTTATCCCCAAAAGAGGACAGTTTCTTCCAGACATGCCACATTTCTCCCAAATAGATCACATCTTCTCCAAGAAATACCAGGGTTCCCCCTTCAAATAGGACCTTTTCACCCACAAATACCTCTTTTTATCCCCAGAAGAGGACAGTTTCTTCCAGAAATGCCACATTTCTCCCAAATATATCACATCTTCTCCAAGAAATAACAGGTTTCCCCCCTTCAAATACAACGTTTTCACCCACAAATACCTGTTTTATCCCTAAAAGAGGACAGTTTCTTCCGGAAATGCCACATTTCTCCCAAATAGATCACATCTTCTCCAAGAAATACCAGGTTTCCCTCTTCAAATAGGACCTTTTCAACCACAAATACCTCTTTTATCCCCAAAATAGGACAGTTTCTTCCAGAAAGGCCACATTTCTCCCAAATAGATCACATCTTCTCCAAGAAATACCAGCTTTCCCCCTTCAAATAGGACCTTTTCACCCACTAATACCAGGATTCTCCCCCCAAATAGGACATTTTCTTCCAGAAATGCCACATTTCTCCCAAATATATCACATCTTCTCCAAGAAATACCAGGTTCCCCCTTCAAATAGGAAATTTTCACCCAGAAATACCTCTTTTATCCCCAAAAGAGGAGAGTTTCTTCCAGACATGCCACATTTCTCCCAAATAGATCACATTCTTCTCCAAGAAATACCACGTTTCCCCCTTCAAATAGGACCTTTTCACCCACAAATACCTCTTTTATCCCCAAAATAGGACAGTTTCTGCCAGAAATGCCAGATTTCTCCCAAATATATCACATCTCCTCCAAGAAATACCAGGATTCCTCCTGAAATAGGACCTTTTCTCCCACAAATACCAGCCTTCTCCCCCCAAATAGGACATTTTCTTCCAGACATGCCACATATCACCCAAATATATCACATCTTCTCCAAGAAATACCACGTTTCCCCCTTCAAATAGGACCTTTTCACCTACAAATACCTCTTTTATCCCCAAAATAGAACAGTTTCTTCCAGAAATGCCACATTTCACCCAAACATATCACATCTTCTCCAAGAAATACCAGGATACCCCCTTCAAATAGGACCTTTTCACCCACAAGTACCTGTTTTATCCCCAAAATAGGACAGTTTCTTCCTGACATGCCACATTTCTCCCAAACATATCACATCTCCTCCAAGAAATACCAGCTTTCCCCCTTCAAATAGGACCTTTTCTCCCACAAATACCAGCCTTTTCCCCCCAAAAGAGAACAGTTTCTTCCAGAAATGCCACATTTCTCCCAAATATATCACATCTTCTCCATGAAATACCAGGTTTTCCCCTAGAAATAGGACCTTTTCACCCACAAATACCTCTTTTATCCCCAAAATAGGACAGTTTCTTCCAGAAATGCCACATTTCTCCCAGTTATATCACATCTCCAAGAAATACCAGGTTTCCTCCTGAAATAGGACCCTGTCACCCCCAGATTCCTGTTTTATCCCTTTTTTCCGAGCGACTTTTCGTTTTGGAGTGTTTATCCGATGCTACACTTCAGCATTCTGTGACGAATAAAATAGAAGAGGAAAGCCCCACTAATGAGGCAGCTAGAAGGTCCAGTTGCCACAAACATTGTGCTTTCAGGGAGGACGTTCCAGAAAGTCGAGAGTTGTGGCTTCTTTCCTTCGGAGAAAAATACCCCTGTTTTCAGGCCATGCTGGACGCTGAATTCGCACCTTCTCGGCATTTCAATACCGCTCCTTCGCTCTCGTGGCTCGAAAGCGGCACTCGCTCTGAACCGCTCCGGAGAGTCTGCAGTTGCTGTCCGGTCCATCGCGGTTCTGCCCGAGTGCCGCTTGCAGCCTTCAGCAGCGCTCTCATTTCTCTCGGATGCCGGGAAAGAGCGACTTCAGCCGGATGCTTTTCTCAGGCAAGTGAGCGGCTTCTTCTGCGCACATCGCAAAGGAGAGCTTCTGACTTCTCCATGTGTCCATGCAGAATGCACTATGCTTCTCTCTCATTCTTATCCCTTTTTCCGAGCGACATTTCGTTTTGGAGTGTTTATCCGATGCTACACTTCAGCATTCTGTGACGAATAAAATAGAAGAGAAAAGCCCCACTAATACGGCAGCTAGAAGTTCGAGGAGCAACGCACGTAGTGCTTTCAGGGAGGACGTTCCAGAAAGTCGAGAGTTCTGGCTTCTTTCCTGCGGAGAAAAAAGCCCCTGTTTTCAGGCAATGCTGGACGCTGAATTCGCTCGTTCTCGGCATTTCAATACCGCTCCTTCGCTCTCGTGGCTCGAAAGCGGCACTCGCTCTGAACCGCTCCGGAGAGTCTGCAGTTGCTGTCCGGTCCATCGCGGTTCTGCCCGAGTGCCGCTTGCAGCCTTCAGCAGCGCTCTCGTTTCTCTCGGATGCCGGGAAAGAGCGACTTCAGCCGGCATAGGAATGCCGCTCCTTAGCCCTCGTGGCTCGAAAGCGGCATTTGCGCTGAACCACACCGGACAGTCTGCAGTTGCAGACTACTGAATAGCCGGAAAACAGGGGGTTTTTTCTCCGCAGGAAAGAAGCCACAACTCTCGACTTTCTGGAACGTCCTCCCTGAAAGCACTTCGTGTGTCGCTCCTCGAACTTCTAGCTGCCTTATTAGTGGGGCTTTTCCCTTCTTCTCTATTCGTCACAGAATGCTGAAGTGTAGCATCGGATAAACACTCCAAAACGAAATGTCGCTCGGAAAAAGGGATAAGAATGAGAGAGAAGCGTAGTGCATTCTGCATGGACAGAAGGAGAAGTCAGAAGCTCTCCATTGCGATGTGCGCAGAAGAAGCCGCTCACTTGCCTGAGAAAAGCATCCGGCTGAAGTCGCTCTTTCCCGGCATCCGCCAGAAACGAGAGCGCTGCTGAAGGCTGCAAGCGGCACTCGGGCAGAACCGCGATGGACCGGACAGCAACTGCAGACTCTCCGGAGCGGTTCAGAGCGAGTGCCGCTTTCGAGCCACGAGAGCGAAGGAGCGGTATTCCTATGCCGAGAAGATGCGAATTCAGACTACTGCATTGCCTGAAAACAGGGGTATTTTTCTCCGCAGGAAAGAAGCCACAACTCTCGACTTTCTGGAACGTCCTCCCTGAAAGCACAACGTGTGTGGCTTCTGGAGCTTCTAGCTGCCTTATTAGTGGGGCTTTTCTCTTCTACTCTATTCGTCACAGAATGCTGAAGTGTAGCATCGGATAAACACTCCAAAACGAAATGTCGCTCGGAAGGAAGGGATAAGAATGAGAGAGAAGCGTAGTGCATTCTGCATGGACACATGGAGAAGTCAGAAGCGCTCCTTTGCGATGTGCGCAGAAGAAGCCGCTCACTCGTCGGAGCAAAGCATCCGGCTGAAGTCGCTCTTTCCCGGCATCCGAGAGAAACGAGAGCGCTGCTGAAGGCTGCAAGCGGCACTCGGGCAGAACCGCGATGGACCGGACAGCAACTGCAGACTCTCCGGAGCGGTTCAGCGCGAGTGCCGCTTTCGAGCCACGAGAGCGAAGGAGCGGTATTGAAATGCCGAGCAGGAGAGAATTCAGCGTCCTGCATTGCCTGAAAACAGGGGGTTTTTTCTCCGCAGGAAACAAGCCAGAACTCTCGACTTTCTGGAACGGCCTACCCGAAAGCACAACGTGAGTCGCTCCTCGAACTTCTAGCTACCTTATTAGTGGGGCTTTTCTCTTCTATTTTATTCGTCACAGAATGCTGAAGTGTAGCATCGGATAAACACTCCAAAACGAAAAGTCGCTCGGAACAAAGGGATAAAACAGGAATCTGTGGGAGACAAGGTCCTATTTCAGGAGGAAACCAGGTATTTCTTGGAGAGGTGATATATTTGGGAGAAATGTGGCATTTCTGGAAGAAACTGTCCTATTTTGGGGATAAAACAGGTATTTGTGGGTGAAAAGGTCCTATTTGAAGGGGGAAAGCTGGCATTTCTTGGAGAAGTGTGATCTATTTAGGAGAAATGTGGCATGTCTGGAAGAAACTGTCCTATTTTGGGGATAAAAGAGGTATTTGTGGGTGAAAAGGTCCTATTTGAAGGGGGAAACCTGGTATTTCTTGAAGAAGATGTGATATATATGTGAGAAATGTGGCCTTTCTGGAAGAAACTGTCCTCTTTTGGGGATAAAAGAGGTATTTGTGGGTGAAAAGGTCCTATTTGAAGGGGGAAACGTGGTATTTCTTGGAGGAGATGTGATATATTTGGGCGAAATGTGGCATGTCTGGAAGAAACTGTCCTCTTTTGGGGATAAAAGAGGTATTTGTGGGTGAAAAGGTCCTATTTCTAGGGGGAAACCTGGTATTTCTTGGAGTAGATGTGATATATTTGGGCGAAATGTGGCATTTCTGGAAGAAACTGTCCTCTTTTGGGGATAAAAGAGGTATTAGTGGGTGAAAAGGTCCTATTTCAAGGAGGAAACCTGGTATTTCTTGGAGAAGATGTGATATATTTGGGAGAAATGTGGCATTTCTGGACGTAACTGTCCTCTTTTGGGGATAAAAGAGGTATTTGTGGGAGATAAGTTCCTATTTGAAGGGGGAAACCTGTTATTTCTTGGAGAAGATGTGATCTATTTGGGAGAAATGTGGCATTTCTGGAAGAAACTGTTCTATTGGGGGGGAGAAGGCTGGTATTTGTGGGAGAAAAGGTCCTATTTCAGGAGGAATCCTGCTATTTCTTGGAGAAGATGTGATCTATTTGGGAGAAATGTGGCATTTCTGGAAGAAACTGTCCTATTTGAGGGATAAAAGAGGTATTTGTGGGTGAAAAGGTCCTATTTCAGGAGGAAACTTGGTATTTCTTGGAGAAGATGTGATATATTTGGGAGAAATGTGGCCTTTCTATAAGAAACTGTCCTGTTTTGGGGATCAAAGAGGTATTTGTGGGTGAAAAGGTCCTATTTGAAGGGGGAAACCTGGTATTTCTTGGAGAAGATGTGATATATTTGGGAGAAATGTGGCCTTTCTGGAAGAAACTGTCCTATTTTGAAGATAAAACAGGTATTTGTGGGTGAAAAGGTCCTATTTGAAGGGGGAAAGCTGGTATTTCTTGGAGAAGATGTGATCTATTTGGGAGAAATCTGGCCTTTCTGGAAGAAACTGTCCTCTTTTGGGGATAAAAGAGGTATTTCATGGAGAAAAGGTCCTATTTGAAGGGGGAAAGCTGGTATTTCTTGGAGAAGTTGTGATATATTTTGGAGAAATGTGGCATTTCTGGAAGAAACTGTCCTCTTCTGGGGATAAAAGAGGTTTTTTGTGGGTGAAAAGGTCCTATTTGAAGGGGGAAACGTGGTATTTCTTGGAGAAGATGTGATATATTTGGGAGAAATGTGGCATGTCTGGAAGAAACTGTCCTCTTTTGGGGATAAAACAGGTATTTGTGGGTGAAAAGGTCCTATTTGAAGGGGGAAACCTGGTATTTCTTGGAGAAGATGTGATATATTTGGGAGAAATGTGGCCTTTCTGGAAGAAACTGTCCTATCTGGGGGGATAAAACAGGTATTTGTGGGTGAAAAGGTCCTATTTGAAGGGGGAAAGCTGGTATTTCTTGGAGAAGATGTGATATATTTGGGAGAAATGTGGCATGTCAGGAAGAAAATGTCCTATTTGGGGGGAGAAGGGTGGTATTTGTGGGAGAAAAGTTCCTATTTCAGGAGGAATCCTGGTATTTCTTGGATGAGATGTGATGAGTTTGGGAGAAATGTGGCCTTTCTGGAAGAAACTGTCCTCTTTTGGGGATAAAACAGGTATTTGTGGGTGAAAAGGTCCTATTTGAAGGGGGAAACCTGGTATTTCTTGGAGAAGATGTGATATGTTTGGGAGAAATCTGGCATTTCAGGAAGAATATGTCCAATTTGAGGGATAAAACAGGTATTTGTGGGTGAAAAGGTCCTATTTGAAGGGGGAAAGCTGGTATTTCTTGGAGAAGATGTGATATATTTGGGAGAAATGTGGCATTTCTGGAAGAAACTGTCCTCTTTTGGGGGATAAAAGCGGTATTTGTGGTTGAAAAGGTCCTATTTGAAGGGGGAAAGCTGGTATTTCTAGGAGAAGATGTGATCTATTTGGGAGAAATGTGGCCTTTCTGGAAGAAAATGTCCAATTTGGGGGGAGAAGGCTGGTAGTTTTGGGTGAGAAGGTCCTATTTCTGGAGGAATCCTGGTATTTCTTGGAGAAGATGTGATATATTTGGGAGAAATGTGGCATTTCTGGAAGAAAATGTCCAATTTGGGGGGAGAAGGCTGGTAGTTTTGGTGAGAAGGTCCTATTTCAGGAGGAATCCTGGCATTTCTTGGAGAAGATGTGATATGTTTGGGAGAAATGTGGCCTTTCTGGAAGAAACTGTCCTATTTGGGGGGAGAAGGCTGGTATTTGTGGGAGAAAAGGTCCTATTTGAAGGGGGAAAGCTGGTATTTCTTGGAGAAGATGTGATATATTTGGGAGAAATGTGGCATGTCTGGAAGAAAATGTCCTATTTGGGGGGAGAAGGCTGGTACTTGTGGGAGAAAATGTCCTATTTCAGGAGGAATCCTGGTATTTCTTGGAGGAGATGTGATATGTTTGGGAGAAATGTGGCATGTCTGGAAAAAACTGTCCTCTTTTGGGGATAAAAGAGGTATTTGTGGGTGAAAAGGTCCTATTTGAAGGGGGAAACGTGGTATTTCTTGGAGAAGATGTGATCTATTTGGGAGAAATGAGGCATTTCTGGAAGAAAATGTCCTCTTTTGGGGATAAAAGAGGTATTTGTGGGTGAAAATTTCCTATTTGAAGGGGGAAACCTGTTATTTCTTGAAGAAGATGTGATATATTTGGGAGAAATGTGGCATTTCTGGAAGAAACTGTCGTATTTTGGGGATAAAACAGGTATTTGTGGGTGAAAAGGTCCTATTTGAAGGGGGAAACGTGGTATATCTTGGAGAAGATGTGATATATTTGGGAGAAATCCGGCCTTTCTGGAAGAATATGTTCAATTTGAGGGATAAAACAGGTATTTGTGGTTGAAAAGGTCCTATTTGAAGGGGGAAACCTGGTATTTCTTGGAGAAGATGTGATATATTTGGGAGAAATGTGGCATTTCTGGAAGAAACTGTCCTATTTTGGGGATAAAAGAGGTATTTGTGGGTGAAAAGGTCCTATTTGAAGGGGGAATCCTGGTATTTCTTTGAGGAGGTGTGGTATATTTGGGAGAAATGTGGCATTTCTGGAAGAAACTGTCCTCTTTTGGGGATAAAACAGGTATTTGTGGGTGAAAACGATGTATTTGAAGGGGGAACCCTGGTATTTCTTGGAGAAGATGTGATATATTTGGGAGAAATGTGGCATGTCTGGAAGAAACTGTCCTATTTTGGGGATAAAACAGGTATTTGTGGGTGATAAGGTCCTATTTGAAGGGGGAAAGCTGGTATTTCTTGGAGAAGATGTGATATATTTGGGAGAAATGTGGCATTTCTGGAAGAAAATGTCCTCTTTTGGGGATAAAAGAGGTATTTGTGGGTGAAAACGTTGTATTTGAAGGGGGAAACCTGTTATTTCTTGCAGAAGATGTGATATATTTGGGAGAAATGTGGCATGTCTGGAAGAAGCTGTCATCTTTTGGGGATAAAAGAGGTATTTGTGGGTGAAAAGGTCCTATTTGAAGGGGGAAAGCTGGTATTTCTTGGAGAAGATGTGATGTATTTGGGAGAAATGTGGCCTTTCTGGCAGAAACTGTCCTATTTGGGGGATAAAACAGGTATTTGTGGGAGAAAAGGTCCTATTTGAAGGGGTAAAGCTGGTATTTCTTGGAGGAGATGTGATCTTTTTGGGAGAAATGTGGCCTTTCTGGAAGAAAATGTCCAATTTGGGGGGAGAAGGCTGGTAGTTTTGGGTGAGAAGGTCCTATTTGAAGGAGGAAACCTGGTATTTCTTGGAGAAGATGTGATATATTTGGGAGAAATGTGGCATTTCTGGAAGAAAATGTCCAATTTGGGGGGAGAAGGCTGGTAGTTTTGGGTGAGAAGGTCCTATTTCAGGAGGAATCCTGGCATTTCTTGGAGAAGATGTGATATATTTGGGAGAAATGTGGCCTTTCTGGAAGAAACTGTCCTCTTTTGGGGATAAAAGAGGTATTAGTGGTTGAAAAGGTCCTATTTCCCCGGGGAAACCTGGTATTTCTTGGAGAAGATGTGATCTATTTGGGAGAAATGTGGCCTTTCTGGAAGAAAATGTCCAATTTGGGGGGAGAAGGCTGGTAGTTTTGGGTGAGAATGTCGTATTTCAGGAGGAGTCCTGGTATTTCTTGGAGAAGATGTGATATATTTGGGAGAAATGTGGCATTTCTGGAAGAAAATGTCCAATTTGGGGGGAGAAGGCTGGTAGTTTTGGGTGAGAAGGTCCTATTTCAGGAGGAATCCTGGCATTTCTTGGAGAAGTTATGATATATTTGGGAGAAATGTGGCATGTCAGGAAGAAACTGTCCTCCTTTGGGGATAAAAGAGGTATTTGTGGGTGAAAATTTCCTATTTGAAGGGGGAAACCTGGAATTTCTTGGAGAAGATATGATCTATTTGGGAGAAATGTGGCATTTCTGGAAGAAAATGTCCTATTTTGGGGATAAAACAGGTATTTGTGGGTGAAAAGGTCCTATTTGAAGGGGGAAACGTGGTATATCTTGGAGAAGATGTGATATATTTGGGAGAAATGTGGCGTTTCTGGAAGAATATGTTCAATTTGAGGGATAAAACAGGTATTTGTGGTTGAAAAGGTCCTATTTGAAGGGGGAAATCTGGTATTTCTTGGAGAAGATGTGATATATTTGGGAGAAATGTGGCATGTCTGGAAGAAACTGTCCTCTTTTGGGGATAAAACAGGTATTTGTGGTTGAAAAGGTCCTATTTGAAGGGGTAAAGCTGGTATTTCTTGGAGAAGATGTGATATATTTGGGAGAAATGTGGCATTTCTGGAAGAAACTGTCCTCTTTTGGGGATAAAAGAGGAATTTGTGGTGAAAAGGTCCTATTTGAAGGGGGAAACGTGGTATTTCTTGGAGAAGATGTGATATATTTGGGAGAAATGTGGCATTTCTGGAAGAAAATGTCCAATTTGGGGGGAGAAGGCTGGTAGTTTTGCGTGAGAAGATCCTATTTCAGGAGGAATCCTGGTATTTCTTGGAGAAGATGTGATATATTTGGGAGAAATGTGGCATTTCTGGACGAAAATGTCCAATTTGGGGGGAGAAGGCTGGTAGTTTTGGGTGAGAAGGTCCTATTTCAGGAGGAATTCTGGCATTTCTTGGAGAAGATGTGATATATTTGGGAGAAATGTGGCATGTCAGGAAGAAACTGTCCTCTTTTGGGGATAAAAGAGGTATTAGTGGTTGAAAAGGTCCTATTTGAAGGGGGAAAGCTGGCATTTCTTGGAGAAGATGTGATCTATTTGGGAGAAATGCGGCATTTCTGGAAGAAAATGTCCTCTTTTGGGGATAAAAGTGGTATTTCATGGAGAAAAGGTCCTAATTGAAGGGGGAAACGTGTTATTTCTTGGAGAAGATGTGATATATTTGGGAAAAATGTGGCATTTCTGGAAGAAACTGTCGTATTTTGGGCATAAAACAGGTATTTGTGGTTGAAAAGGTCCTATTTGAAGGGGGAAACCTGGTATTTGTTGGAGAAGATGTGATATATTTGGGAGAAATGTGGCATTTCCGGAAGAAACTGTCCTCTTTTGGGGATAAAAGAGGAATTTGTGGTGAAAAGGTCCTATTTGAAGGGGGAAACGTGGTATTTCTTGGAGAAGATGTGATCTATTTGGGAGAAATGTGGCATTTCTGGAAGAAGCTGTCCTATTTGGGGGGAGAAGCCTGGTATTAGTGGGTGAGAAGGTCCTATTTCAGGAGGAATCCTGGTATTTCTTGGAGAAGATGTGATATATTTGGGAGAAATGTGGCATTTCTGGAAGAAACTGTCCTCTTATGGGGATAAAACAGGTACTTGTGGGTGAAAAGGTCCTATTTGAAGGGGGTAACGTGGTATTTCTTGGAGAAGATGTGATATATTTGGGAGAAATGTGGCATTTCTGGAAGAAACTGTCGTATTTTGGGGATAAAACAGGTATTTGTGGGTGAAAAGGTCCTATTTGAAAGGGGAAACCTGGTATTTCTGGAGAAGATGTGATATATTTGGGAGAAATGTGGCATGCCTGGAAGAAACTGTCCTCTTTTGGGGATAAAAGAGGTATGTGTGGGTGAAAAGGTCGTATTTGAAGGGGGAAACCTGGTATTTCTTGGAGAAGATGTGATCTATTTGGGATAAATGTGGCATGTCTGGAAGAAAATGTCCTATTTGGGGGGAGAAGGCTGGTACTTGTGGGAGAAAAGGTCCTATATCATTAGGAATCCTGGTATTTCTTGGTGGAGATGTGATCTATTTGGGAGAAATGTGGCCTTTCTGGAAGAAACTGTCCTCTTTTGGGGATAAAAAAGGTATTTGTGGGTGAAAAGGTCCTATTTGAAGGGGGAAAGCTGGTATTTCTTGGAGAAGATGTGATCTATTTGGGAGAAATCTGGCATTTCTGGAAGAAACTGTCCTCTTTTGGGGATAAAAGAGGTATTTGTGGGTGAAAATTTCCTATTTGAAGGGGGAAACCTGGAATTTCTTGGAGAAGATATGATCTATTTGGGAGAAATGTGGCATTTCTGGAAGAAACTGTCCTATTTTGGGGATAAAACAGGTATTTGTGGGTGAAAAGGTCCTATTTGAAGGGGGAAACGTGGTATATCTTGGAGAAGATGTGATATATTTGGGAGAAATGTTGCGTTTCTGGAAGAAACTGTCCTATTTTGGGGATAAAACAGGTATTTGTGGGTGAAAACGTTGTATTTGAAGGGGGAAACGTGGTATATCTTGGAGAAGATGTGATATATTTGGGAGAAATGTGGCATGTCTGGAAGAAACTGTCCTATTTTGGGGATAAAACAGGTATTTGTGGCTGAAAAGGTCCTAATTGAAGGGGGAAACCTGGTATTTCTTGGAGAAGATGTGATATATTTGGGAGAAATGTGGCATGTCTGGAAGAAACTGTCCTCTTTTGGGGATAAAAGAGGTATTTGTGGGTGAAAAGGTCCTATTTGAAGGGGGAAACCTGGTTTTTCTTGGAGAAGATGTGGAATATTTGGGAGAAATGTGGCATTTCTGGAAGAAACTGTCCTCTTTTGGGGATAAAACAGGTATTTGTGGGTGAAAACGTTGTATTTGAAGGGGGAAACCTGGTATTTCTTGGAGAAGATGTGATATATTTGGGAGAAATGTGGCCTTTCTGGCAGAAGCTGTCCTCTTTTGGGGATAAAACAGGTATTTGTGGGAGAAAAGGTCCTATTTGAAGGGGGAAAGCTGGTATTTCTTGGAGAAGATGTGATCTATTTCGGAGAAATGTGGCCTTTCTGGAAGAAAATGTCCAATTTGGGGGGAGAAGGCTGGTAGTTTTGGGTGAGAAGGTCCTATTTCAGGAGGAATCCTGGTATTTCTTGGAGAAGATGTGATATATTTGGGAGAAATGTGGCATTTCTGGAAGAAAATGTCCAATTTGGGGGGAGAAGGCTGGTAGTTTTGGGTGAGAAGGTCCTATTTCAGGAGGAATCCTGGCATTTCTTGGAGAAGATGTGATATATTTGGGAGAAATGTGGCCTTTCCGGAAGAAACTGTCCTCTTTTGGGGATAAAAGAGGTATTTGTGGTTGAAAAGGTCCTATTTCCCCGGGGAAACCTGGTATTTCTTGGAGAAGATGTGATATATTTGTGAGAAATGTGGCATTTCTGGAAGAAAATGTCCTCTTTTGGGGATAAAAGAGGTATTTCATGGAGAAAAGGTCCTAATTCAAGGGGGAAACCTGGTATTTCTTGGAGAAGATGTGATATATTTGGGAGAAATGTGGCCTTTCTGGAAGAAACTGTCCTCTTTTGGGGATAAAAGAGGTATTTGTGGGTGAAAAGTTCCTATTTGAAGGGGGAAAGCTGGTATTTCTTGGAGAAGATGTGATCTATTTGGGAGAAATGTGGCCTTTCTGGAAGAAACTGTCCTCTTTTGGGGCTAAAAGAGGTATTTGTGGTGAAAAGGTCCTATTTGAAGGGGGAAACCTGGTATTTCTTGGAGAAGATGTGATATGTTTGGGAGAAATGTGGCATTTCTGGAAGAAACTGTCCTATTTTGGGGGAGAAGCCTGGTATTAGTGGGTGAGAAGGTCCTATTTCAGGAGGAATCCTGGTATTTCTTGGAGAAGATGTGATATATTTGGGAGAAATGTGGCATTTCTGGAAGAAACTGTCCTCTTCTGGGGATAAAAGAGGTATTTGTGGGTGAAAAGGTCCTATTTGAAGGGGGTAACGTGGTATATCTTGGAGAAGATGTGATATATTTGGGAGAAATGTGGCATTTCTGGAAGAAACTGTCCTCTTTTGGGGATAAAACAGGTATTTGTGGGTGAAAAGGTCCTATTTGAAAGGGGAAACCTGGTATTTCTGGAGAAGATGTGATATATTTGGGAGAAATGTGGCCTTTCTGGAAGAAACTGTCCTCTTTTGGGGATAAAAGAGGTATTTGTGGGTGAAAAGGTCCTATTTGAAGGGGGAAAGCTGGTATTTCTTGGAGGAGATGTGATATATTTGGGCGAAATGTGGCATGTCTGGAAGAAACTGTCCTCTTTTGGGGATAAAAGAGGTATTTGTGGGTGAAAAGGTCCTATTTGAAGGGGGAAACCTGGTATTTCTTGGAGAAGATGAGATATATTTGGGAGAAAAGTGGCATTTCTGGACGTAACTGTCCTCTTTTGGGGATAAAAGAGGTATTTGTGGGAGATAAGGTCCTATTTGAAGGGGGAAACCTGGTATTTCTTGGAGAAGATGTGATCTATATGGGAGAAATCTGGCATTTCTGGAAGAAACTGTTCTATTGGGGGGGAGAAGGCTGGTAATTGTTGGAGAAAAGGTCCTATTTCAGGAGGAATCCTGCTATTTCTTGGAGAAGATGTGATCTATTTGGGAGAAATGTGGCATTTCTGGAAGAAAGTGTCCTGTTTTGGGGATAAAAGAGGTATTTGTGGGTGAAAAGGTCCTATTTGAAGGGGGAAAGCTGGTATTTCTAGGAGAAGATGTGATCTATTTGGGAGAAATGTGGCCTTTCTGGAAGAAAATGTCCTGTTTTGGGGATCAAAGAGGTATTTGTGGGTGAAAAGGTCCTATTTGAAGGGGGAAACCTGGTATTTCTTGGAGAAGATGTGATATATTTGGGAGAAATGTGGCCTTTCTGGAAGAAACTGTCCTATTTTGAAGATAAAACAGGTATTTGTGGGTGAAAAGGTCCTATTTGAAGGGGGAACCCTGGTATTTCTTGGAGAAGATGTGATCTATTTGGGAGAAATCTGGCCTTTCTGGAAGAAACTGTCCTCTTTTGGGGATAAAAGAGGTATTTCATGGAGAAAAGGTCCTATTTGAAGGGGGAAACCTGGTATTTCTTGGAGAAGATGTGATATATTTGGGAGAAATGTGGCATTTCTGGAAGAAACTGTCCTCTTCTGGGGATAAAAGAGGTTTTTTGTGGGTGAAAAGGTCCTATTTGAAGGGGGAAACGTGGTATTTCTTGGAGAAGATGTGATATATTTGGGAGAAATGTGGCATGTCTGGAAGAAACTGTCCTCTTTTGGGGATAAAACAGGTATTTGTGGGTGAAAAGGTCCTATTTGAAGGGGGAAACCTGGTATTTCTTGGAGAAGATGTGATATATTTGGGAGAAATGTGGCCTTTCTGGAAGAAACTGTCCTATCTGGGGGGATAGAACAGGTATTTGTGGGTGAAAAGGTCCTATTTGAAGGGGGATAGCTGGTATTTCTTGGAGAAGATGTGATATATTTGGGAGAAATGTGGCATGTCAGGAAGAAAATGTCCTATTTGGGGGGAGAAGGGTGGTATTTGTGGGAGAAAAGTTCCTATTTCAGGAGGAATCCTGGTATTTCTTGGATGAGATGTGATGTGTTTGGGAGAAATGTGGCCTTTCTGGAAGAAACTGTCCTCTTTTGGGGATAAAACAGGTATTTGTGGGTGAAAAGGTCCTATTTGAAGGGGGAAACCTGGTATTTCTTGGAGAAGATGTGATATGTTTGGGAGAAATATGGCATTTCTGGAAGAATATGTCCAATTTGTGGGATAAAACAGGTATTTGTGGGTGAAAAGGTCCTATTTGAAGGGGGAAAGCTGGTATTTCTTGGAGAAGATGTGATATATTTGGGAGAAATGTGGCGTTTCTGGAAGAATATGTTCAATTTGAGGGATAAAAGAGGTATTTGTGGTTGAAAAGGTCCTATTTGAAGGGGGAAAGCTGGTATTTCTAGGAGAAGATGTGATCTATTTGGGAGAAATGTGGCCTTTCTGGAAGAAAATGTCCAATTTGGGGGGAGAAGGCTGGTAGTTTTGGGTGAGAAGGTCCTATTTCAGGAGGAATCCTGGTATTTCTTGGAGAAGATGTGATATATTTGGGAGAAATGTGGCATTTCTGGAAGAAAATGTCCAATTTGGGGGGAGAAGGCTGGTAGTTTTGGTGAGAAGGTCCTATTTCAGGAGGAATCCTGGCATTTCTTGGAGAAGATGTGATATGTTTGGGAGAAATGTGGCATTTCTGGAAGAAACTGTCCTATTTGGGGGGAGAAGGCTGGTATTTGTGGGAGAAAAGGTCCTATTTGAAGGGGGAAAGCTGGTATTTCTTTGAGAAGATGTGATATATTTGGGAGAAATGTGGCATGTCTGGAAGAAAATGTCCTATTTGGGGGGAGATGGCTGGTACTTGTGGGAGAAAATGTCCTATTTCAGGAGGAATCCTGGTATTTCTTGGAGAAGATGTGATATGTTTTGGAGAAATGTGGCATGTCTGGAAAAAACTGTCCTCTTTTGGGGATAAAAGAGGTATTTGTGGGTGAAAAGGTCCTATTTCTAGGGGGAAACCTGGTATTTCTTGGAGAAGATGTGATCTACTTGGGAGAAATGTGGCATTTCTGGAAGAAAATGTCCTCTTTTGGGGATAAAAGAGGTATTTGTGGGTGAAAATTTCCTATTTGAAGGGGGAAACCTGTTATTTCTTGGAGAAGATGTGATATATTTGGGAGAAATGTGGCATTTCTGGAAGAAACTGTCCTATTTTGGGGATAAAACAGGTATTTGTGGGTGAAAAGTTCCTATTTGAAGGGGGAAACCTGGTATTTCTTGGAGAAGATGTGATATATTTGGGAGAAATGTGGCATTTCTGGAAGAAACTGTCCTATTTTGGGGATAAAAGAGGTATTTGTGGGTGAAAAGGTCCTATTTGAAGGGGGAATCCTGGTATTTCTTGGAGGAGGTGTGGTATATTTGGGAGAAATGTGGCATTTCTGGAAGAAACTGTCCTATTTTGGGGATTAAACTGGTATTTGTGGGTGAAAACGATGTATTTGAAGGGGGAACCCTGGTATTTCTTGGAGAAGATGTGATATATTTGGGAGAAATGTGGCATGTCTGGAAGAAACTGTCCTCTTTTGGGGATAAAACAGGTATTTGTGGGTGAAAACGTTGTATTTGAAGGGGGAAACCTGTTATTTCTTGCAGAAGATGTGATATATTTGGGAGAAATGTGGCATGTCTGGAAGAAGCTGTCATCTTTTGGGGATAAAAGAGGTATTTGTGGGTGAAAAGTTCCTATTTGAAGGGGGAAACCTGGTATTTCTTGGAGAAGATGTGATATATTTGGGAGAAATGTGGCCTTTCTGGAAGAAACTGTCCTATTTGGGGGATAAAACAGGTATTTGTGGGAGAAAAGGTCCTATTTGAAGGGGTAAAGCTGGTATTTCTTGGAGGAGATGTGATCTATTTGGGAGAAATGTGGCCTTTCTGGAAGAAAATGTCCAATTTGGGGGGAGAAGGCTGGTAGTTTTGGGTGAGAAGGTCCTATTTGAAGGAGGAAACCTGGTATTTCTTGGAGAAGATGTGATATATTTGGGAGAAATGTGGCATTTCTGGAAGAAAATGTCCAATTTGGGGGGAGAAGGCTGGTTGTTTTGGGTGAGAAGGTCCTATTTCAGGAGGAATCCTGGCATTTCTTGGAGAAGATGTGATATATTTGGGAGAAATGTGGCCTTTCTGGAAGAAACTGTCCTCTTTTGGGGATAAAAGAGGTATTAGTGGTTGAAAAGGTCCTATTTCCCCGGGGAAACCTGGTATTTCTTGGAGAAGATGTGATCTATTTGGGAGAAATGTGGCCTTTCTGGAAGAAAATGTCCAATTTGGGGGGAGAAGGCTGGTAGTTTTGGGTGAGAAGGTCCTATTTCAGGAGGAATCCTGGTATTTCTTGGAGAAGATGTGATATATTTGGGAGAAATGTGGCATTTCTGGAAGAAAAAGACCAATTTGGGGGGAGAAGGCTGGTAGTTTTGGGTGAGAAGGTCCTATTTAAAGGAGGAATCCTGGCATTTCTTGGAGAAGATATGATATATTTGGGAGAAATGTGGCATGTCAGGAAGAAACTGTCCTCTTTTGGGGATAAAAGAGGTATTTGTGGGTGAAAATTTCCTATTTGAAGGGGGAAACCTGGAATTTCTTGGAGAAGATATGATCTATTTGGGAGAAATGTGGCATTTCTGGAAGAAAATGTCCTATTTTGGGGATAAAACAGGTATTTGTGGGTGAAAAGGTCCTATTTGAAGGGGGAAACGTGGTATATCTTGGAGAAGATGTGATATATTTGGGAGAAATGTGGCGTTTCTGGAAGAATATGTTCAATTTGAGGGATAAAACAGGTATTTGTGGTTGAAAAGGTCCTATTTGAAGGGGGAAAGCTGGTATTTCTTGGAGAAGATGTGGTATATTTGGGAGAAATGTGGCATGTCTGGAAGAAACTGTCCTCTTTTGGGGATAAAAGAGGTATTTGTGGTTGAAAAGGTCCTATTTGAAGGGGTAAAGCTGGTATTTCTTGGAGAAGATGTGATATATTTGGGAGAAATGTGGCATTTCCGGAAGAAAAAGTCCTCTTTTGGGGATAAAAGAGGAATTTGTGGTGAAAAGGTCCTATTTGAAGGGGGAAACGTGGTATTTCTTGGAGAAGATGTGATATATTTGGGAGAAATGTGGCATTTCTGGAAGAAAATGTCCAATTTGGGGGGAGAAGGCTGGTAGTTTTGGGTGAGAAGGTCCTATTTCAGGAGGAATCCTGGTATTTCTTGCAGAAGAGGTGATATATTTGGGAGAAATGTGGCATTTCTGGATGAAAATGTCCAATTTGGGGGGAGAAGGCTGGTAGTTTTGGGTGAGAAGGTCCTATTTCAGGAGGAATCCTGGCATTTCTTGGAGAAGATGTGATATATTTGGGAGAAATCTGGCCTTTCTGGAAGAAACTGTCCTCTTTTGGGGATATAAGAGGTATTAGTGGTTGAAAAGGTCATATTTGAAGGGGGAAACCTGGTATTTCTTGGAGAAGATGTGATCTATTTGGGAGAAATGCGGCCTTTCTGGAAGAAAATGTCCTCTTTTGGGGATAAAAGCGGTATTTCATGGAGAAAAGGTCCTAATTGAAGGGGGAAACCTGGTATTTCTTGGAGAAGATGTGATATATTTGGGAAAAATGTGGCATTTCTGGAAGAAACTGTCGTATTTTGGGCATAAAACAGGTATTTGTGGTTGAAAAGGTCCTATTTGAAGGGGGAAACCTGGTATTTGTTGGAGAAGATGTGATATATTTGGGAGAAATGTGGCCTTTCTGGAAGAAACTGTCCTCTTTTGGGGATAAAAGAGGAATTTGTGGTGAAAAGGTCCTATTTGAAGGGGGAAACGTGGTATTTCTTGGAGAAGATGTGATATATTTGGGAGAAATGTGGCATTTCTGGAAGAAGCTGTCCTATTTGGGGGGAGAAGCCTGGTATTAGTGGGTGAGAAGGTCCTATTTCAGGAGGAATCCTGGTATTTCTTGGAGAAGATGTGATATATTTGGGAGAAATGTGGCATTTCTGGAAGAAACTGTCCTCTTATGGGGATAAAACAGTTACTTGTGGGTGAAAAGGTCCTATTTGAAGGGGGTAACGTGGTATTTCTTGGAGAAGATGTGATATATTTGGGAGAAATGTGGCATTTCTGGAAGAAACTGTCGTATTTTGGGGATAAAACAGGTATTTGTGGGTGAAAAGGTCCTATTTGAAAGGGGAAACCTGGTATTTCTGGAGAAGATGTGATATATTTGGGAGAAATGTGGCATGTCAGGAAGAAACTGTCCTCTTTTGGGGATAAAAGAGGTATGTGTGGGTGAAAAGGTCGTATTTGAAGGGGGAAACCTGGTATTTCTTGGAGAAGATGTGATCTATTTGGGAGAAATGTGGCATGTCTGGAAGAAAATATCCTATTTGGGGGGAGAAGGCTGGTACTTGTGGGAGAAAAGGTCCTATATCATTAGGAATCCTGGTATTTCTTGGAGGAGATGTGATATGTTTGGGAGAAATGAGGCCTTTCTGGAAGAAACTGTCCTCTTTTGGGGATAAAACAGGTATTTGTGGGTGAAAAGGTCCTATTTGAAGGGGGAAAGCTGGTATTTCTTGGAGAAGATGTGATCTATTTGGGAGAAATCTGGCATTTCTGGAAGAAACTGTCCTCTTTTGGGGATAAAAGAGGTATTTGTGGGTGAAAATTTCCTATTTGAAGGGGGAAACCTGGAATTTCTTGGAGAAGATATGATCTATTTGGGAGAAATGTGGCATTTCTGGAAGAAACTGTCCTCTTTTGGGGATAAAAGAGGTATTTGTGGGTGAAAAGGTCCTATTTGAAGGGGGAAACGTGGTATATCTTGGAGAAGATGTGATATATTTGGGAGAAATGTGGCGTTTCTGGAAGAAACTGTCCTATTTTGGGGATAAAACAGGTATTTGTGTGTGAAAACGTTGTATTTGAAGGGGGAAACGTGGTATATCTTGGAGAAGATGTGATATATTTGGGAGAAATGTGGCATGTCTGGAAGAAACTGTCCTATTTTGGGGATAAAACAGGTATTTGTGGGTGAAAAGGTCCTATTTGAAGGGGGAAACCTGGTATTTCTTGGAGAAGATGTGATATATTTGGGAGAAATGTGGCATGTCTGGAAGAAACTGTCCTCTTTTGGGGATAAAAGAGGTATTTGTGGGTGAAAAGGTCCTATTTGAAGGGGGAAAGCTGGTATTTCTTGGAGAAGATGTGGTATATTTGGGAGAAATGTGGCATTTCTGGAAGAAACTGTCCTCTTTTGGGGATAAAACAGGTATTTGTGGGTGAAAACGTTGTATTTGAAGGGGGAAACCTGGTATTTCTTGGAGAAGATGTGATATATTTGGGAGAAATGTGGCCTTTCTGGCAGAAACTGTCCTATTTGGGGGATAAAACAGGTATTTGTGGGAGAAAAGGTCCTATTTGAAGGGGGAAAGCTGGTATTTCTTGGAGAAGATGTGATCTATTTCGGAGAAATGTGGCCTTTCTGGAAGAAAATGTCCAATTTGGGGGGAGAAGGCTGGTAGTTTTGGGTGAGAACGTCCTATTTCAGGAGGAATCCTGGTATTTCTTGGAGAAGATGTGATATATTTGGGAGAAATGTGGCATTTCTGGAAGAAAATGTCCAATTTGGGGGGAGAAGGCTGGTAGTTTTGGGTGAGAAGGTCCTATTTCAGGAGGAATCCTGGCATTTCTTGGAGAAGATGTGATATATTTGGGAGAAATGTGGCCTTTCCGGAAGAAACTGTCCTCTTTTGGGGATAAAAGAGGTATTTGTGGTTGAAAAGGTCCTATTTCCCCGGGGAAACCTGGTATTTCTTGGAGAAGATGTGATATATTTGTGAGAAATGTGGCATTTCTGGAAGAAAATGTCCTCTTTTGGGGATAAAAGAGGTATTTCATGGAGAAAAGGTCCTAATTCAAGGGGGAAACCTGGTATTTCTTGGAGAAGATGTGATATATTTGGGAGAAATGTGGCATTTCTGGAAGAAACTGTCGTATTTTGGGCATAAAACAGGTATTTGTGTTTGAAAAGGTCCTATTTGAAGGGGGAAACCTGGTATTTCTTGGAGAAGATGTGATATATTTGGGAGAAATGTGGCCTTTCTGGAAGAAACTGTCCTCTTTTGGGGCTAAAAGAGGTATTTGTGGTGAAAAGGTCCTATTTGAAGGGGGAAACCTGGTATTTCTTGGAGAAGATGTGATATGTTTGGGAGAAATGTGGCATTTCTGGAAGAAAATGTCCTATTTGGGGGGAGAAGCCTGGTATTAGTGGGTGAGAAGGTCCTATTTCAGGAGGAATCCTGGTATTTCTTGGAGAAGATGTGATATATGTGGGAGAAATGTGGCATTTCTGGAAGAAACTGTCCTCTTCTGGGGATAAAAGAGGTATTTGTGGGTGAAAAGGTCCTATTTGAAGGGGGTAACGTGGTATATCTTGGAGAAGATGTGATATATTTGGGAGAAATGTGGCATTTCTGGAAGAAACTGTCGTATTTTGGGGATAAAACAGGTATTTGTGGTTGAAAAGGTCCTATTTGAAAGGGGAAACCTGGTATTTCTGGAGAAGATGTGATATATTTGGGAGAAATGTGGCATGTCTGGAAGAAACTGTCCTCCTTTGGGGATAAAAGAGGTATGTGTGGGTGAAAAGGTCGTATTTGAAGGGGGAAACCTGGTATTTCTTGGAGAAGATGTGATCTATTTGGGAGAAATGTGGCATGTCTGGAAGAAAATGTCCTACTTGGGGGGAGAAGGCTGGTAGTTGTGGGAGAAAAGGTCCTATTTCAGGAGGAATCCTGGTATTTCTTGGAGGAGATGTGATATGTTTGGGAGAAAATTGGCCTTTCTGGAAGAAACTGTCCTTTTTTGGGGATAAAAAAGGTATTTGTGGGTGAAAAGGTCATATTTGAAGGGGGAAAGCTGGTATTTCTTGGAGAAGATGTGATCTATTTGGGAGAAATGTGGCATTTCTGGAAGAAACTGTCCTCTTTTGGGGATAAAACAGGTATTTGTGGGTGAAAAGGTCCTATTTGAAGGGGGAAACGTGGTATATCTTGGAGAAGATGTGATATATTTGGGAGAAATGTGGCGTTTCTGGAAGAATATGTACAATTTGAGGGATAAAACAGGTATTTGTGGTTGAAAAGGTCCTATTTGAAGGGGGAAAGCTGGTATTTCTTGGAGAAGATGTGGTATATTTGGGAGAAATGTGGCATGTCTGGAAGAAACTGTCCTCTTTTGGGGATAAAACAGGTATTTGTGGGTGAAAAGGTCCTATTTGAAGGGGGAAACCTGGTATTTCTTGGAGAAGATGTGATCTATTTGGGGGAAATGAGGCATTTCTGGAAGAAAATGTCCTCTTTTGGGGATAAAAGAGGTATTTGTGGGTGAAAATTTCCTATTTGAAGGGGGAAACCTGTTATTTCTTGGAGAAGATGTGATATATTTGGGAGAAATGTGGCTTTTCTGGAAGAAACTGTCCTCTTTTGGGGATCAAACAGGTATTTGTGGGTGAAAAGGTCCTATTTGAAGGGGGAAACGTGGTATATCTTGGAGAAGATGTGATATATTTGGGAGAAATCTGGCCTTTCTGGAAGAATATGTTCAATTTGAGGGATAAAACAGGTATTTGTGGTTGAAAAGGTCCTATTTGAAGGGGGAAACGTGGTATTTCTTGGAGAAGATGTGATATATTTGGGAGAAATGTGGCATGTCTGGAAGAAACTGTCCTCTTTTGGGGATAAAAGAGGTATTTGTGGGTGAAAAGGTCCTATTTGAAGGGGGAAAGCTGGTATTTCTTGGAGAAGATGTGATCTATTTGGGAGAAATGTGGCCTTTCTGGAAGAAACTTTCCTCTTTTGGGGATAAAACAGGTACTTGTGGCTGAAAAGGTCCTATTTGAAGGGGGAAACCTGGTATTTCTTGGAGAAGATGTGATATATTTGGGAGAAATGTGGCATGTCTGGAAGAAACTGTCCTATTTTGGGGATAAAAGAGGTATTTGTGGGTGAAAAGGTCCTATTTGAAGGGGGAAACCTGGTATTTCTTGGAGAAGATGTGATCTATTTGGGAGAAATGTGGCATTTCTGGAAGAAACTGTCCTCTTTTGGGGATAAAACAGGTATTTGTGGGTGAAAACGTTGTATTTGAAGGGGGAAACCTGTTATTTCTTGCAGAACATGTGATATATTTGGGAGAAATGTGGCATGTCTGGAAGAAGCTGTCCTCTTTTGGGGATAAAAGAGGTATTTGTGGGTGAAAAGATCGTATTTGAAGGGGGAAACCTGGTATTTCTTGGAGAAGATGTGATATATTTGGGAGAAATATGGCCTTTCTGACAGAAACTGTCCTATTTGGGGGATAAAACAGGTATTTGTGGGAGAAAAGGTCCTATTTGAAGGGGGAAAGCTGGTATTTCTTGGAGGAGATGTGATCTATTTGGGAGAAATGTGGCCTTTCTGGAAGAAAATGTCCAATTTGGGGGGAGAAGGCTGGTAGTTTTGGGTGAGAAGGTCCTATTTCAGGAGGAATCCTGGTATTTCTTGGAGAAGATGTGATATATTTGGGAGAAATGAGGCATTTCTGGAAGAAAATGTCCAATTTGGGGGGAGAAGGCTGGTTGTTTTGGGTGAGAAGGTCCTATTTCAGGAGGAATCCTGGCATTTCTTGGAGAAGATGTGATATATTTGGGAGAAATGTGGCCTTTCCGGAAGAAACTGTCCTCTTTTGGGGATAAAAGAGGTATTTGTGGTTGAAAAGGTCCTATTTGAAGGGGGAACCCTGGTATTTCTTGGAGAAGATGTGATATATTTGTGAGAAATGTGGCATTTCTGGAAGAAAATGTCCTCTTTTGGGGATAAAAGAGGTATTTCATGGAGAAAAGGTCCTAATTCAAGGGGGAAACCTGGTATTTCTTGGAGAAGATGTGATATATTTGGGAGAAATGTGGCATTTCTGGAAGAAACTGTCGTATTTTGGGCATAAAACAGGTATTTGTGGTTGAAAAGGTCCTATTTGAAGGGGGAAAGCTGGTATTTCTTGGAGAAGATGTGATATATTTGGGAGAAATGTGGCCTTTCTGGAAGAAACTGTCCTCTTTTGGGGATAAAAGAGGTATTTGTGGTGAAAAGGTCCTACTTGAAGGGGGAAACCTGGTATTTCTTGGAGAAGATGTGATATGTTTGGGAGAAATGTGGCATTTCTGGAAGAAACTGTCCTCTTTTGGGGATCAAACAGGTATTTGTGGGTGAAAAGGTCCTATTTGAAGGGGGAAACGTGGTATATCTTGGAGAAGATGTGATATATTTGGGAGAAATCTGGCCTTTCTGGAAGAATATGTTCAATTTGAGGGATAAAACAGGTATTTGTGGTTGAAAAGGTCCTATTTGAAGGGGGAAACGTGGTATTTCTTGGAGAAGATGTGATATATTTGGGAGAAATGTGGCATTTCTGGAAGAAACTGTCGTATTTTGGGGATAAAACAGGTATTTGTGGGTGAAAAGGTCCTATTTGAAAGGGGAAAGCTGGTATTTCTTGGAGAAGATGTGGTATATTTGGGAGAAATGTGGCATGTCTGGAAGAAACTGTCCTCTTTTGGGGATAAAAGAGGTATGTGTGGGTGAAAAGGTCGTATTTGAAGGGGGAAACCTGGTATTTCTTGGAGAAGATGTGATCTATTTGGGATAAATGTGGCATGTCTGGAAGATAATGTCCTATTTGGGGGGAGAAGGCTGGTAGCTGTGGGAGAAGAGGTCCTATTTCAGGAGGAATCCTGGTATTTCTTGGAGGAGATGTGATATGTTTGGGAGAAAAGTGGCCTTTCTGGAAGAAACTGTCCTTTTTTGGGGATAAAAAAGGTATTTGTGGGTGAAAAGGTCATATTTGAAGGGGGAAAGCTGGTATTTCTTGGAGAAGATGTGATCTATTTGGGAGAAATCTGGCATTTCTGGAAGAAACTGTCCTCTTTTGGGGATAAAACAGGTATTTGTGGGTGAAAACGTTGTATTTGAGGGGGGAAACGTGGTATATCTTGGAGAAGATGTGATATATTTGGGAGAAATGTGGCGTTTCTGGAAGAATATGTTCAATTTGAGGGATAAAACAGGTATTTGAGGTTGAAAAGGTCCTATTTGAAAGGGGAAAGCTGGTATTTCTTGGAGAAGATGTGATATATTTGGGAGAAATGTGGCATGTCTGGAAGAAACTGTCCTATTTTGGGGATAAAACAGGTATTTGTGGGTGAAAAGGTCCTATTTGAAGGGGGAAACGTGGTATTTCTTGGAGAAGATGTGATCTATTTGGGAGAAATGAGGCATTTCTGGAAGAAACTGTCCTCTTTTGGGGATAAAAGAGGTATTTGTGGGTGAAAATTTCCTATTTGAAGGGGGAAACCTGTTATTTCTTGGAGAAGATGTGATATATTTGGGAGAAATGTGGCATTTCTGGAAGAAACTGTCCTCTTTTGGGGATCAAACAGGTATTTGTGGGTGAAAAGGTCCTATTTGAAGGGGGAAACGTGGTATATCTTGGAGAAGATGTGATATATTTGGGAGAAATCTGGCCTTTCTGGAAGAATATGTTCAATTTGAGGGATAAAACAGGTATTTGTGGTTGAAAAGGTCCTATTTGAAGGGGGAAACGTGGTATTTCTTGGAGAAGATGTGATATATTTGGGAGAAATGTGGCATGTCTGGAAGAAACTGTCCTCTTTTGGGGATAAAAGAGGTATTTGTGGGTGAAAAGGTCCTATTTGAAGGGGGAATCCTGGTATTTCTTGGAGGAGGTGTGGTATATTTGGGAGAAATGTGGCATTTCTGGAAGAAACTGTCCTATTTTGGGGATAAAACAGGTATTTGTGGGAGAAAAGGTCCTATTTGAAGGGGGAACCCTGGTATTTCTTGGAGAAGATGTGATATATTTGGGAGAAATGTGGCCTTTCTGGAAGAAACTGTCCTCTTTTGGGGATAAAAGAGGTATTTGTGGGTGAAAATTTCCTATTTGAAGGGGGAAAGCTGGTATTTCTTGGAGAAGATATGATATATTTGGGAGAAATGTGGCATTTCTGGAAGAAACTGTCCTATTTTGGGGATAAAACAGGTATTTGTGGGTGAAAAGGTCCTATTTGAAGGGGGAACCCTGGTATTTCTTGGAGAAGATGTGATATATTTGGGAGAAATGTGGCATGTCTGGAAGAAAATGTCCTATTTGGGGGGAGAAGGGTGGTATTTGTGGGAGAAAAGTTCCTATTTCAGGAGGAATCCTGGTATTTCTTGGAGGAGATGTGATGTGTTTGGGAGAAATGTGGCATTTCTGGAAGAAACTGTCCTCTTTTGGGGATAAAAACAGGTATTTGTGGGTGAAAAGGTCCTATTTGAAGGGGAAACCTGGTATTTCTTGGAGAAGATGTGATATATTTGAGAGAAATGTGGCATTTCTGGAAGAAACTGTCCTATTTGGGGGATAAAACAGTATTTGTGGGAGAAAAGGTCCTATTTGATGGGGGAAAGCGGTATTTCTTGGATAAGATGTGATCTATTTCGGAGAAATGTGGTCTTTCTGGAAGAAAATGTCCAATTTGGGGGGAGAAGGCTGGTAGTTTTGGGTGAGAAGGTCCTATTTCAGGAGGAATCCTGTATTTCTTGGAGAAGATGTGATATATTTGGGAGAAATGTGGCATTTCTGGAAGAAAATGTCCAATTTGGGGGGAGAAGGCTGGTAGTTTTGGGTGAGAAGGTCCTATTTCAGAGGAATCCTGGCATTTTCTTGGAGAAGATGTGATATATTTGGGAGAAATGTGGCATGTCAGGAAGAAACTGTCCTCTTTTGGGGATAAAAGAGGTATTAGTGGTTGAAAAGGTCCTATTTGAAGGGGGAAACCTGTATTTCTTGGAGAAGATGTGATCTATTTGGGAGAAATCTGGCATTTCTGGAAGAAACTGTCCTCTTTTGGGGATAAAAGAGGTATTTGTGGGTGAAAATGTCCTATTTGAAGGGGGAAAGCTGGTATTTCTTGGAGAAGATGTGATATATTTGGAGAAATGTGGCATTTCTGGTAGAAACTGTCCTCTTCTGGGGATAAAAGAGGTATTTGTGGGTGATAAGGTCCTATTTGAAGGGGAAAGCTGGTATTTCTTGGAGAAGATGTGATATATTTGGGAGAAATGTGGCATTTCTGGAAGAAACTGTCCTCTTTTGGGGATAAAACAGGTATGTGTGGAAAAAAGGTCCTATTTGAAGGGGGAACCCTGGTATTTCTGGAGAAGATGTGATATATTTGGGGAGAAATGTGGCATGTCTGGAAGAAACTGTCCTCTTTTGGGGATAAAAGAGGTATGTGTGGGTGAAAAGGTCCTATTTGAAGGGGGAAAGCTGGTATTTCTTGGAGAAGATGTGATATATTTGGGAGAAATGTGGCATGTCTGGAAGAAAATGTCCTATTTGGGGGGAGAAGGCTGGTACTTGTGGGAGAAAAGGTCCTATTTCAGGAGGAATCCTGGTATTTCTTGGAGGAGATGTGATATGTTTGGGAGAAATGTGGCATTTCTGGAAGAAACTGTCCTCTTTTGGGGATAAAACAGGTATTTGTGGGTGAAAAGGTCCTATTTCAGGAGGAACCCTGGTATTTCTTGGAGAAGATGTGATATATTTGGGAGAAATGTGGCCTTTCTATAAGAAACTGTCCTCTTTGGGGATAAAACAGGTATTTGTGGGTGAAAAGGTCCTATTTGAAGGGGGAAACGTGGTATTTCTTGGAGAAGATGTGATATATTTGGGAGAAATGTGGCATGTCTGGAAGAAACTGTCCTCTTTTGGGGATACAAGAGGTATTTGTGGGAGAAAATGTCCTATTTGAAGGGGGAAAGCTGGTATTTCTTGGAGAAGATGTGATATATTTGGGTGACATGTGGCATGTCTGGAAGAAAATGTCCTATTTGGGGGGAGAAGGGTGGTACTTGTGGGAGAAAAGGTCCTATTTCAGGAGGAATCCTGGTATTTCTTGGAGAAGATGTGATCTATTTGGGAGAAATGAGGCATTTCTGGCAGAAACTGTCCTATTTTGGGGATAAAAGAGGTATTTGTGGGAGAAAAGGTCCTATTTGAACGGGGAACCCTGGTATTTCTTGGGGAAGATGTGATATATTTGGGAGAAATGTGGCCTTTCTGTAAGAAACAGTCCTCTTTTGGGGATAAAAGAGGTATTTGTGGGTGAAAAGGTCCTATTTCAGGAGGAACGCTGGTATTTCTTGGAGAAGATGTGATATATTTGGGAGAAATGTGGCATTTCTGGAAGAAACAGTCCTATTTTGGGGATAAAACAGGTATTTGTGGGTGAAAAGGTCCTATTTGAAGGGGGAACCCTGGTATTTCTTGGAGAAGATGTGATATATTTGGAGAAATGTGGCATGTCTGGAAGAAATTGTCCTATTTGGGGGGAGAAGGGTGGTATTTGTGGGAGAAAAGTTCCTATTTCAGGAGGAATCCTGGTATTTCTTGGAGGAGATGTGATGTGTTTGGGAGAAATGTGGCATTTCTGGAAGAAACTGTCCTCTTTTGGGGATAAAACAGGTATTTGTGGGTGAAAAGGTCCTATTTGAAGGGGGAAACCTGGTATTTCTTGGAGAAGATGTGATATATTTGAGAGAAATGTGGCATTTCTGGAAGAAACTGTCCTATTTGGGGGATAAAACAGGTATTTGTGGGAGAAAAGGTCCTATTTGAAGGGGGAAAGCTGGTATTTCTTGGAGAAGATGTGATCTATTTCGGAGAAATGTGGTCTTTCTGGAAGAAAATGTCCAATTTGGGGGGAGAAGGCTGGTAGTTTTGGGTGAGAAGGTCCTATTTCAGGAGGAATCCTGGTATTTCTTGGAGAAGATGTGATATATTTGGGAGAAATGTGGCCTTTCTGGAAGAAAATGTCCAATTTGGGGGGAGAAGGCTGGAAGTTTTGGGTGAGAAGGTCCTATTTCAGGATTAATCCTGGCATTTCTTGGAGAAGTTGTGATATATTTGGGAAAAATGTGGCATGTCAGAAAGAAACTGTCCTCTTTTGGGGATAAAAGAGGTATTAGTGGTTGAAAAGGTCCTATTTGAAGGGGGAAACCTGGTATTTCTTGGAGAAGATGTGATCTATTTGGGAGAAATGTGGCCTTTCTGGAAGAAACTGTCCTCTTTTGGGGATAAAAGAGGTATTTGTGGGTGATAAGGTCCTATTTGGAGGGGGAAAGCTGGTATTTCTTGGAGAAGATGTGATCTATTTGGGAGAAATGTGGCATTTCTGGAAGAAACTGTCCTCTTTTGGGGATAAAACAGGTATTTGCAGGTATTTGTGGGTGAAAAGGTCCTATTTGAAGGGGGAACCCTGGTATTTCTGGAGAAGATGTGATATAATTGGGAGAAATGTGGCATGTCTGGAAGAAACTGTCCTCTTTTGGGGATAAAAGAGATATGTGTGGGTGAAAAGGTCCTATTTGAAGGGGGAAAGCTGGTATTTCTTGGAGAAGATGTGATATATTTGGGAGAAATGTGGCATGTCTGGAAGAAAATGTCCTATTTGGGGGGAGAAGGCTGGTACTTGTGGGAGAAATGGTCCTATTTCAGGAGGAATCCTGGTATTTCTTGGAGGAGATGTGATATGTTGGGAGAAATGTGGCCTTTCTGGAAGAAACTGTCCTCTTTTGGGGATAAAACAGGTATTTGTGGGTGAAAAGGTCCTATTTGAAGGGGGAAAGCTGGTATTTCTTGGAGAAGATGTGATATGTTTGGGAGAAATGTGGCATTTCTGGAAGAAACTGTCCTCTTTTGGGGATAAAAGAGGTATTTGTGGGTGAAAATTTCCTATTTGAAGGGGGAAACCTGGAATTTCTTGGAGAAGATATGATCTATTTGGAGAAATGTGGCATTTCTGGAAGAAACTGTCCTCTTTTGGGGATAAAACAGGTATTTGTGGGTGAAAAAGGTCCTATTTGAAGGGGCAAACCTGGAATTTCTTGGAGAAGATGTGATATATTTGGGAGAAATGTGGCATTTCTGGAAGAATATGTTCAATTTGAGGGATAAAACTGGTATTTGTGGTTGAAAAGGTCCTATTTGAAGGGGGAAAGCTGGTATTTCTTGGAGAAGATGTGATATATTTGGGAGAAATGTGGCATGTCTGGAAGAAACTGTCCTCTTTTGGGGATAAAACAGGTAATTGTGGGTGAAAAGGTCCTATTTGAAGGGGGAAACGTGGTATATCTTGGAGAAGATGTGGTATATTTGGGAGAAATGTGGCATTTCTGGAAGAAACTGTCCTCTTTTGGGATAAAACAGGTATGTGTGGGTGAAAACGTTGTATTTGAAGGGGGAAAGCTGGTATTTCTTGGAGAAGATGTGATATATTTGGGAGAAATGTGGCATGTCTGGAAGAAGCTGTCCTCTTTTGGGGATAAAACAGGTATTTGTGGGTGAAAAGGTCGTATTTGAAGGGGGAAACCTGGAATTTCTTGGAGAAGATATGATCTATTTGGGAGAAATGTGGCATTTCTGGAAGAAACTGTCCCTCTTTTGGGGATAAAAGAGGTATTTGTGGGTGAAAAGGTCCTATTTGAAGGGGGAAACCTGGTATTTCTTGGAGAAGATGTGATATATTTGGGAGAAATGTGGCATTTCTGGAAGAATATGTTCAATTTGAGGGATAAAACAGGTATTTGTGGTTGAAAAGGTCCTATTTGAAGGGGGAAAGCTGGAATTTCTTGGAGAAGATGTGATATATTTGGGAGAAATGTGGCATGTCTGGAAGAAACTGTCCTCTTTTGGGGATAAAAGAGGTATTTGTGGGTGAAAAGGTCCTATTTGAAGGGGAAACCTGGTATTTCTTGGAGAAGATGTGGTATATTTGGGAGAAATGTGCATTTCTGGAAGAAACTGTCCTCTTTTGGGGATAAAACAGTATTTGTGGGTGAAAACGTTGTATTTGAAGGGGGAAACCTGGTATTTCTTGGAGAAGATGTGATATATTTGGGAGAAATGTGGCATTTCTGGAAGAAACTGTCCTATTTTGGGGATAAAACAGGTATTTGTGGGAGAAAAGGTCCTAATTGAAGGGGGAAAGCTGGTATTTCTTGGAGAAGATGTGATATATTTGGGAGAAATGTGGCATGTCTGGAAGAAACTGTCCTCTTTTGGGGATAAAAGAGGTATTTGTGGGTGAAAAGGTCCTATTTGAAGGGGGAAACCTGGTATTTCTTGGAGAAGATGTGGTATATTTGGGAGAAATGTGGTATTTCTGGAAGAAACTGTCCTCTTTTGGGGATAAAACAGGTATTTGTGGGTGAAAACGTTGTATTTGAAGGGGGAAACCTGGTATTTCTTGGAGAAGATGTGATATATTTGGGAGAAATGTGGCATGTCTGGAAGAAACTGTCCTCTTTTGGGGATAAAAGAGGTATTTGTGGGTGAAAAGGTCCTATTTGAAGGGGGAAACCTGGTATTTCTTGGAGAAGATGTGATCTATTTGGGAGAAATGTGGCATTTCCGGAAGAAACTGTCCTCTTTTGGGGATAAAAGAGGTATTTGTGGGTGAAAAGGTCCTATTTGAAGGGGGAAAGCTGGTATTTCTTGGAGAAGATGTGATCTATTTGGGAGAAATGTGGCATGTCTGGAAGAAACTGTCCTCTTTTGGGGATAAAAGAGGTATTTGTGGGTGAAAAGGTCCTATTTCCAGGGGGAAACCTGGTATTTCTTAGAGAAGATGTGCTATATTTGGAGAAATGAGGCATTTCTGGAAGAAAATGTCCAATTTGTGGGGAGAAGGCTGGTAGTTGTGGGTGAGAAGGTCCCATTTCAGGAGGAATCCTGGTATTTCTTGGAGAAGATGTGATATATTTGGGAGAAATTTGGCCTTTCTGGAAGAAACTGTCCTCTTTTGGGGATAAAAGAGGTATGTGTGGGTGAAAAGGTCCTATTTGAAGGGAGAAAGCTGGTATTTCTTGGAGAAGATGTGATATATTTGGGAGAAATGTGGCATGTCTGGAAGAAAAATGTCCTATTTGGGGGGAGAAGGCTGGTACTTGTGGGAGAAAAGGTCCTATTTCAGGAGGAATCCTGGTATTTCTTGGAGGAGATGTGATATGTTTGGGAGAAATGTGGCCTTTCTGGAAGAAACTGTCCTCTTTTGGGGATAAAACAGGTATTTGTGGGTGAAAAGGTCCTATTTGAAGGGGGAAAGCTGGTATTTCTTGGAGAAGATGTGATATGTTTGGGAGAAATGTGGCATTTCTGGAAGAAACTGTCCTCTTTTGGGGATAAAAGAGGTATTTGTGGGTGAAAATTTCCTATTTGAAGGGGGAAACCTGGAATTTCTTGGAGAAGATATGATCTATTTGGGAGAAATGTGGCATTTCTGGAAGAAACTGTCCTCTTTTGGGGATAAAACAGGTATTTGTGGGTGAAAAGGTCCTATTTGAAGGGGCAAACCCTGGTATATCTTGGAGAAAATGTGATATATTTGGAGAAATGTGGCATTTCTGGAAGAATATGTTCAATTTGAGGGATAAAACAGGTATTTGTGGTTGAAAAGGTCCTATTTGAAGGGGGAAAGCTGGTATTTCTTGGAGAAGATGTGATATATTTGGGAGAAATATGGCATTTCTGGAAGAAAATGTCCTATTTGGGAGGAGAAGGCTGGAATTTGTGGGAGAAGATGTCCTATTTCAAGGGGGAATGCTGGTATTTCTTGGAGAAGATGTGATATATTTGGGAGAAATCTGGCATTTCTGGAAGAAAATGTCCTATTTGGGGGGAGGAGGCTGGTAGTTGTGGTGAGAAGGTCCTATTTCAGGAGGAATCCTGGTATTTCTTGGAGAAGATGTGATATATTTGGGAGAAATGTGGCATGTCTGGAAGAAACTGTCCTCTTTTGGGGATAAAAAGAGGTATTTGTGGGAGAAAAGGTCCTATTTGAAGGGGGAAAGCTGGTATTTCTTGGAGAAGATGTGATCTATTTGGGAGAAATGTGGCATTTCCGGAAGAAACTGTCCTCTTTTGGGGATAAAAGAGGTATTTGTGGGTGAAAAGGTCCTATTTGAAGGGGGAAACGTGGTATTTCTTGGAGAAGATGTGATATATTTGGAGAAATGTGGCATGTCTGGAAGAAACTGTCCTCTTTTGGGGATAAAAGAGGTATTTGTGGGTGAAAAGGTCCTATTTCCAGGGGAAACCTGGTATTTCTTAGAGAAGATGTGATATATTTGGGAGAAATGAGGCATTTCTGGAAGAAAATGTCAATTTGTGGGGAGAAGGCTGGTAGTTGTGGGTGAGAAGGTCCCATTTCAGGAGGAATCCTGGTATTTCTTGGAGAAGATGTGATATATTTGGGAGAAATGTGACATTTCTATAAGAAACTGTCCTCTTTTGGGGATAAAACAGGTATTTGTGGGTGAAAAGGTCCTAATTGAAGGGGGAAAGCTGGTATTTCTTTGAGAAGATGTCATATATTTGGGAGAAATGTGGCATGTCTGGAAGAAACTGTCCTCTTCTGGGGATAAAAGAGGTATTTGTGGGTGAAAAGGTCCTATTTGAAGGGGGAAAGCTGGTATTTCTTGGAGAAGATGTGATATATTTGGGAGAAATGTGGCATGTCTGGAAGAAACTGTCCTCTTTTGGGGATAAAACAGGTATTTGTGGGTGAAAATTTCCTATTTGAAGGGGGAAACCTGGTATTTCTTGGAGAAGATGTGATATATTTGGGAGAAATTTGGCCTTTCTGGAAGAAACTGTCCTCTTTTGGGGATAAAAGAGGTATGTGTGGGTGAAAAGGTCCTATTTGAAGGGGGAAAGCTGGTATTTCTTGGAGAAGATGTGATATATTGGGAGAAATGTGGCATTTCTGGAAGAAACTGTCCTCTTCTGGGGATAAAAGAGGTATTTGTGGGTGATAAGGACCTATTTGAAGGGGGAAAGCTGGTATTTCTTGGAGAAGATGTGATCTATTTGGGAGAAATGTGGCCTTTCCGGAAGAAACTGTCCTATTTTGGGGATAAAACAGGTATTTGTGGGTGAAAAGGTCCTATTTGAAGGGGAAAGCTGGTATATCATGGAGAAGATGTGATATATTTGGGAGAAATGTGGCATTTCTGGAAGAATATGTTCAATTTGAGGGATAAAACAGGTATTTGTGGTTGAAAAGGTCCTATTTGAAGGGGGAAAGCTGGTATTTCTTGGAGAAGATGTGATATATTTGGGAGAAATATGGCATTTCTGGAAGAAAATGTCCTATTTGGGAGGAGAAGGCTGGAATTTGTGGGAGAAGATGTCCTATTTCAAGGGGGAAAGCTGGTATTTCTTGGAGAAGATGTGATATATTTGGGAGAAATCTGGCATTTCTGGAAGAAAATGTCCTTATTTGGGGGGAGAAGGCTGGTAGTTGTGGGTGAGAAGGTCCTATTTCAGGAGGAATCCTGGTATTTCTTGGAGAAGATGTGATATATTTGGGAGAAATGTGGCATGTCTGGAAGAAAATGTCCTCTTTGGGGATAAAACAGGTATTTGTGGAGAAAAGGTCCTATTTGAAGGGGGAAACCTGGTATTTCTTGGAGAAGATGTGATCTATTTGGGAGAAATGTGGCATTTCCGGAAGAAACTGTCCTCTTTTGGGGATAAAAGAGGTATTTGTGGGTGAAAAGGTCCTATTTGAAGGGGAAACCTGGTATTTCTTGGAGAAGATGTGATCTATTTGGGAGAAATGTGGCATGTCTGGAAGAAACTGTCCTCTTTTGGGATAAAAGAGGTATTTGTGGGTGAAAAGGTCCTATTTCCAGGGGGAAACCTGGTATTTCTTAGAGAAGATGTGCTATATTTGGGAGAAATGAGGCATTTCTGGAAGAAAATGTCCAATTTGTGGGGAGAAGGCTGGTAGTTGTGGGTGAGAAGGTCCCATTTCAGGAGGAATCCTGGTATTTCTTGGAGAAGATGTGCATATATTTGGGAGAAATGTGACATTTCTGGAAGAAACTGTCCTCTTTTGGGGATAAAACAGGTATTTGTGGGTGAAAAGGTCCTATTTGAAGGGGGAAAGCTGGTATTTCTTGGAGAAGATGTCATATATTTGGGAGAAATGTGGCATGTCTGGAAGAAACTGTCCTCTTCTGGGGATAAAAGAGGTATTTGTGGGTGAAAAGGTCCTATTTGAAGGGGGAAAGCTGGTATTTCTTGGAGAAGATGTGATATATTTGGGAGAAATGTGGCATGTCTGGAAGAAACTGTCCTCTTTTGGGGATAAAACAGGTATTTGTGGGTGAAAATTTCCTATTTGAAGGGGGAATCCTGGTATTTCTTGGAGAAGATGTGATATATTTGGGAGAAATTTGGCCTTTCTGGAAGAAACTGTCCTCTTTTGGGGATAAAAGAGGTATGTGTGGGTGAAAAGGTCCTATTTGAAGGGGAAAGCTGGTATTTCTTGGAGAAGATGTGATATATTTGGGAGAAATCTGGCATTTCTGGAAGAAACTGTCCCTCTTCTGGGGATAAAAGAGGTATTTGTGGGTGATAAGGTCCTATTTGAAGGGGGAAAGCTGGTATTTCTTGGAGAAGATGTGATCTATTTGGGAGAAATGTGGCATTTCTGGAAGAAACTGTCCTCTTTTGGGGATAAAACAGGTATTTGTGGGTGAAAAGGTCCTATTTGAAGGGGGAACCCTGGTATTTCTGGAGAAGATGTGATCTATTTGGGAGAAATGTGGCATGTCTGGAAGAAACTGTCCTCTTTTGGGGATAAAAGAGGTATGTGTGGGTGAAAAGGTCCTATTTGAAGGGGGAAAGCTGGTATTTCTTGGAGAAGATGTGATCTATTTGGAGAAATGTGGCATGTCTGGATGAAAATGTCCTATTTGGGGGGAGAAGGCTGGTACTTGTGGGAGAAAAGGTCCTATTTCAGGAGGAATCCTGGTATTTCTTGGAGGAGATGTGATATGTTTGGGAGAAATGTGGCCTTTCTGGAAGAAACTGTCCTCTTTTGGGGATAAAACAGGTATTTGTGGGTGAAAAGGTCCTATTGAAGGGGGAAAGCTGGTATTTCTTGGAGAAGATGTGATATGTTTGGGAGAAATGTGGCATTTCTGGAAGAAACTGTCCTCTTTTGGGGATAAAGAGGTATTTGTGGGTGAAAATTTCCTATTTGAAGGGGGAAACCTGGAATTTCTTGGAGAAGATATGATCTATTTGGGAGAAATGTGGCATTTCTGGAAGAAACTGTCCTCTTTTGGGGATAAAACAGGTATTTGTGGGTGAAAAGGTCCTATTTGAAGGGGCAAACCTGGTATATCTTGGAGAAGATGTGATATATTTGGGAGAAATGTGGCATTTCTGGAAGAATATGTTATATTTGAGGGATAAAACAGGTATTTGTGGTTGAAAAGGTCCTATTTGAAGGGGGAAAGCTGGTATTTCTTGGAGAAGATGTGATATATTTGGGAGAAATGTGGCATGTCTGGAAAAAACTGTCCTCTTTTGGGGATAAAAGAGGTATTTGAGGGTGAAAAGGCCCTATTTGAAGGGGGAAACCTGGTATTTCTTGGAGAAGATGTGATCTATTTGGGAGAAATGTGGCATTCCCGGAAGAAACTGTCCTATTTTGGGGATAAAACAGGTATTAGTGGGTGAAAAGGTCCTATTTGAAGGGGGAACCCTGGTATTTCTTGGAGAAGATGTGATCTATTTGGGAGAAATCTGGCATTTCTGGAAGAAACTGTCCTATTTGGGGGTTAAAAGAGGTATTTGTGGGAGAAAAGGTCCTAATTGAAGGGGGAAACCTGGTATTTCTTGGAGAAGATGTGATATATTTGGGAGAAATGTGGCATGTCTGGAAGAAACTGTCCTCTTTTGGGGATAAAACAGGTATTTGTGGGTGAAAAGGTCCTATTTGAAGGGGGAAACCTGGTATTTCTTGGAGAAGATGTGGTATATTTGGGAGAAATGTGGCATGTCAGGAAGAAACTGTCCTCTTTTGGGGATAAAACAGGTATTTGTGGGTGAAAACGTTGTATTTGGAGGGGGAAACCTGGTATTTCTTGGAGAAGATGTGATATATTTGGGAGAAATGTGGCATGTCTGGAAGAAACTGTCCTCTTTTGGGGATAAAAGAGGTATTTGTGGCTGAAAAGGTCCTATTTGAAGGGGGAAAGCTGGTATTTCTTGGAGAAGATGTGATCTATTTGGGAGAAATCTGGCCTTTCTGGAAGAAACTGTCCTCTTTTGGGGATATTAGAGGTATTAGTGGTTGAAAAGGTCATATTTGAAGGGGGAAACCTGGTATTTCTTGGAGAAGATGTGATATATTTGGGAGAAATGTGGCATGTCTGGAAGAAACTGTCCTCTTTTGGGGATAAAACAGGTATTTGTGGGTGAAAAGGTCGTATTTGAAGGGGGAAACCTGGTATTTCTTGGAGAAGATGTGATATATTTGGGAGAAATGTTGCATTTCTGGAAGAAACTGTAGTCTTTTGCGGATAAAACAGTTATTTGTGGGAGAAAAGGTCCTATTTGAAGGGGGAAAGCTGGTATTTCTTGGAGAAGATGTGATCTATTTGGGAGTAATGTGGCATGTCTGGAAGAGAATGTCCAATTTGGGGGGAGAAGGCTGGTAGTTTCCGGTGAGAAGGTCCTATTTCAGGAGGAATCCTGGTATTTCTTGGAGAAGATGTGATATATTTGGGAGAAATGTGGCATGTCTGGAAGAAGCTGTCCTCTTTTGGGGATAAAACAGGTATTTGTGGGTGAAAAGGTCGTATTTGAAGGGGGAAACCTGGAATTTCTTGGAGAAGATATGATCTATTTGGGAGAAATGTGGCATTTCTGGAAGAAACTGTCCTCTTTTGGGGATAAATCAGGTATTTGTGGGTGAAAAGGTCCTATTTGAAGGGGCAAACCTGTTATATCTTGGAGAAGATGTGATATATTTGGGAGAAATGTGGCATTTCTGGAAGAATATGTTCAATTTGAGGGATAAAACAGGTATTTGTGGTTGAAAAGGTCCTATTTGAAGGGGGAAAGCTGGTATTTCTTGGAGAAGATGTGATATATTTGGGAGAAATGTGGCATGTCTGGAAGAAACTGTCCTATTTTGGGGATAAAACAGGTATTTGTGGGTGAAAAGGTCCTATTTGAAGGGGGAAACGTGGTATTTCTTGGAGAAGATGTGGTATATTTGGGAGAAATGTGGCATTTCTGGAAGAAACTGTCCTATTTTGGGGATAAAACAGGTATTTGTGGGTGAAAACGTTGTATTTGAAGGGGGAAAGCTGGTATTTCTTGGAGAAGATGTGATATATTTGGGAGAAATGTGGCATGTCTGGAAGAAACTGTCCTATTTTGGGGTTAAAAGAGGTATTTGTGGGAGAAAAGGTCCTAATTGAAGGGGGAAACCTGGTATTTCTTGGAGAAGATGTGATATATTTGGGTGAAATCTGGCATGTCTGGAAGAAACTGTCCTCTTTTGGGGATAAAACAGGTATTTGTGGGTGAAAAGGTCCTATTTGAAGGGGGAAACCTGGTATTTCTTGGAGATGATGTGGTATATTTGGGAGAAATGTGGCATTTCTGGAAGAAACTGTCCTCTTTTGGGGATAAAACAGGTATTTGTGGGTGAAAACGTTGTATTTGAAGGGGGAAACGTGGTATTTCTTGGAGAAGATGTGATATATTTGGGAGAAATGTGGCATGTCAGGAAGAAACTGTCCTATTTTGGGGATAAAAGAGGTATTTGTGGGTGAGAAGGTCCTATTTGAAGGGGGAAAGCTGGTATTTCTTGGAGAAGATGTGATATATTTGGGAGAAATGTGGCATGTCTGGAAGAAGCTGTCCTCTTTTGGGGATAAAAGAGGTATTAGTGGTTGAAAAGGTCGTATTTGAAGGGGGAAACCTGGAATTTCTTTTTAGAAGATGTGATATATTTGGGAGAAATGTGGCATTTCTGGAAGAAACTGTAGTCTTTTGCGGATAAAACAGTTATTTGTGGGAGAAAAGGTCCTATTTGAAGGGGGAAAGATGGTATTTCTTGGAGAAGATGTGATCTATTTGGGAGTAATGTGGCATGTCTGGAAGAAAATGTCCAATTTGGGGGGAGAAAGCTTGTAGTTTTCGGTGAGAAGGTCCTATTTCAGGAGGAATCCTGGTATTTCTTGGAGAAGATGTGATATATTTGGGAGGAATGTGGCATTTCTGGAAGAAACTGTCGTATTTTGGGCATAAAACAGGTATTTGTGGTTGAAAAGGTCCTATTTGAAGGGGGAAACGTGGTATTTCTTGGAGAAGATGTGATCTATTTGGGAGAAATGTGGCATTTCTGGAAGAAACTGTCCTCTTTTGGGGATAAAAGAGGTATTTGTGGGTGAAAAGGTCCTATTTCCAGGGGGAAACCTGGTATTTCTTGGAGAAGATGTGATATATTTGGGAGAAATGAGGCATTTCTGGAAGAAAATGTCCAATTTGTGGGGAGAAGGCTGGTAGTTGTGGGTGAGAATGTCCCATTTCACGAGGAATCCTGGTATTTCTTGGAGAAGATGTGATATATTTGGGAGAAATGTGGCATGTCTGGAAGAAACTGTTCTCTTCTGGGGATAAAACAGGTATTTGTGGGTGAAAAGGTCCTATTTGAAGGGGGAAAGCTGGTATTTCTTGGAGAAGATGTCATATATTTGGGAGAAATGTGGCATGTCTGGAAGAAACTGTCCTCTTCTGGGGATAAAAGAGGTATTTGTGGGTGAAAAGGTCCTATTTGAAGGGGGAAAGCTGGTATTTCTTGGAGAAGATGTGATATATTTGGGAGAAATGTGGCATGTCTGGAAGAAACTGTCCTCTTTTGGGGATAAAAGAGGTATTTGTGGGTGAAAATTTCCTATTTGAAGGGGGAAACCTGGAATTTCTTGGAGAAGATATGATATATTTGGGAGAAATGTGGCATTTCTGCAAGAAACTGTCCTATTTTGGGGATAAAAGAGGTATTTGTGGGTGAAAAGGTCCTATTTGAAGGGGGAAACGTGGTATATCTTGGAGAAGATGTGATATATTTGGGAGAAATGTGGCATTTCTGGAAGAATATGTTCAATTTGAGGGATAAAACAGGTATTTGTGGGAGAAAAGGTCCTATTTGAAGGGGGAAACCTGGTATTTCTTGGAGAAGATGTGATATATTTGGGAGAAATGTGGCATGTCTTGAAAAATCTGTCCTATTTTGGGGATAAAACAGGTATTTGTGGGTGAAAAGGTCCTATTTGAAGGTGGACACCTGGTATTTCTTGGAGAAGATGTGGTATATTTGGGAGAAATGTGGCATTCCTGGAAGAAACTGTCCTATTTGGGGGATAAAACAGGTATTTGTGGGTGAAAACGTTGTATTTGAAGGGGGAAACCTGGTATTTCATGGAGAAGATGTGATATATTTGGGAGAAATCTGGCATTCCTGGAAGAAACTGTCCTCTTTTGGGGATAAAAGAGGTATTTGTGGGTGAAAAGGTCCTATTTGAAGGGGGAAAGCTGGTATTTCTTGGAGAAGATGTGATATATTTGGGAGAAATGTGGCATTTCTGGAAGAAACTGTCCTCTTTCGGGGATAAAAGAGGTATTAGTGGTTGAAAAGTTCTTATTTGAAGGGGGAAACCTGGTATTTCTTGGAGAAGATGTGATATATTTGGGAGAAATATGGCATTTCTGGAAGAAGCTGTCCTCTTTTGGGGATAAAACAGGTATTTGTGGGTGAAAAGGTCCTATTTGAAGGGGGAAACCTGGTATTTCTTGGAAAAGATGTGATATATTTGGGAGAAATGTGGCATTTCTGGAAGAAACTGTACTCTTTTGCGGATAAAACAGGTATTTGTGGGAGAAAAGGTCCTATTTGAAGGGGGAAAGCAGGTATTTCTTGGAGAAGATGTGATAAATTTGGGAGTAATGTGGTATGTCTGGAAGAAAATGTCCAATTTGGGGGGAGAAGGCTGGTAGTTTTCGGTGAGAAGGTCCTATTTCAGGAGGAATCCTGGTATTTCTTGGAGAAGATGTGATATATTTGGGAGAAATGTGGCATTTCTGGAAGAAAATGTCCAATTTGGGGGGAGAAGGCTGGTAGTTTTGGGTGAGAAGGTCCTATTTCAGGAGGAATCCTGGCATTTCTTGGAGAAGATGTGATATATTTGGGAGAAATGTGGCCTTTCCGGAAGAAACTGTCCTCTTTTGGGGATAAAAGAGGTATTAGTGGTTGAAAAGGTCCTATTTGAAGGGGGAACCCTGGTAATTCTTGGAGAAGATGTGATATATTTGGGAGAAATGTGGCATTTCTGGAAGAAAATGTCCTCTTTTGGGGATAAAAGAGGTATTTCATGGAGAAAAGGTCCTATTTGAAGGGGGAAACGTGGTATTTCTTGGAGAAGATGTGATATATTTGGGAGAAATGTTGCATTTCTGGAAGAAACTGTCGTATTTTGGGCATAAAACAGGTATTTGTGGTTGAAAAGGTCCTATTTGAAGGGGGAAACCTGGTATTTGTTGGAGAAGATGTGATCTATTTGGGAGAAATGTGGCATTTCTGGAAGAAACTGTCCTCTTTTGGGGATAAAACAGGTATTTGTGGGTGAAAACGTTGTATTTGAAGGGGGAAACCTGGTATTTCTTGGAGAAGATGTGATCTATTTGGGAGAAATGTGGCCTTTCTGGAAGAAAATGTCCAATTTGTGGGGAGAAGGCTGGTAGTTTTGGGTGAGAAGGTCCTATTTCAGGAGGAATCCTGGTATTTCTTGGAGAAGATGTGATATATTTGGGAGTAATGCGGCATGTCTGGAAGAAAATGTCCTCTTTTGGGGATAAAACAGGTATTTCATGGAGAAAAGGTCCTATTTGAAGGGGGAAAGCTGGTATTTCTTGGAGAAGATGTGATCTATTTGGGAGAAATGTGGCATTTCCGGAAGAAACTGTCCTCTTTTGGGGATAAAAGAGGTATTTGTGGGTGAAAAGGTCCTATTTGAAGGGGGAAACCTGGTATTTCTTGGAGAAGATGTGATATATTTGGGAGAAATGTGGCATGTCTGGAAGAAACTGTCCTATTTTGGGGATAAAAGAGGTATTTGTGGGTGAAAAGGTCCTATTTGAAGGGGGAAAGCTGGAATTTCTTGGAGAAGATATGATATATTTGGGAGAAAGGTGGCATTTCTGGAAGAAACTGTCCTCTTTTGGGGATAAAACAGGTATTTGTGGGAGAAAAGGTCCTATTTGAAGGGGGAAAGCTGGTATTTCTTGGAGAAGTTGTGATCTATTTGGGAGAAATGTGGCATTTCCGGAAGAAACTGTCCTCTTTTGGGGATAAAAGAGGTATTTGTGGGTGAAAAGGTCCTATTTGAAGGGGGAAACGTGGTATTTCTTGGAGAAGATGTGATCTATTTGGGAGAAATGTGGCATGTCTGGAAGAAACTGTCCTCTTTAGGGGATAAAAGAGGTATTTGTGGGTGAAAAGGTCCTATTTGAAGGGGGAAACCTGGTATTTCTTGGAGAAGATGTGCTATATTTGGGAGAAATGAGGCATTTCTGGAAGAAAATGTCCAATTTGTGGGGAGAAGGCTGGTAGTTGTGGGTGAGAAGGTCCCATTTCAGGAGGAATCCTGGTATTTCTTGGAGAAGATGTGATCTATTTGGGAGAAATGTGGCATTTCTGGAAGAAACTGTCCTATTTTGGGGATAAAACAGGTATTTGTGGGTGAAAACGTTGTATTTGAAGGGGGAAACCTGGTATTTCTTGGAGAAGATATGATGTATTTGGGAGAAATGTGGCATTTCTGGAAGAAACTGTCCTCTTTTGGGGATAAAAGAGGTATTTGTGGGTGAAAAGGTCCTATTTGAAGGGGGAAACGTGGTATATCTTGGAGAAGATGTGATATATTTGGGAGAAATGTGGCATTTCTGGAAGAATATGTTCAATTTGAGGGATAAAACAGGTATTTGTGTTTGAAAAGGTCCTATTTGAAGGGGGAAACCTGGTATTTCTTGGAGAAGATGTGATATATTTGGGAGAAATGTGGCATGTCTTGAAGAATCTGTCCTATTTTGGGGATAAAACAGGTATTTGTGGGTGAAAAGGTCCTATTTGAAGGTGGACACCTGGTATTTCTTGGAGAAGATGTGGTATATTTGGGAGAAATGTGGCATTTCTGGAAGAAACTGTCCTATTTGGGGGATAAAACAGGTATTTGTGGGTGAAAACGTTGTATTTGAAGGGGGAATCCTGGCATTTCTTGGAGAAGATGTGATATATTTGGGAGAAATCTGGCATTCCTGGAAGAAACTGTCCTCTTTTGGGGATAGAAGAGGTATTTGTGGGTGAAAAGGTCCTATTTGAAGGGGGAAACGTGGTATTTCTTGGAGAAGATGTGATCTATTTGGGAGAAATGTGGCATTTCTGGAAGAAACTGTCCTCTTTTGGGGATAAAAGAGGTATTAGTGGTTGAAAAGGTCCTATTTCCAGGGGAAAACCTGGTATTTCTTGGAGAAGATGTGATATATTTGGGAGAAATGTGGCATTTCTGGAAGAAACTGTACTCTTTTGCGGATAAAACAGGTATTTGTGGGAGAAAAGGTCCTATTTGAAGGGGGAAAGCAGGTATTTCTTGGAGAAGATGTGATAAATTTGGGAGTAATGTGGTATGTCTGGAAGAAAATGTCCAATTTGGGGGGAGAAGGCTGGTAGTTTTGGGTGAGAAGGTCCTATTTCAGGAGGAATCCTTGTATTTCTTGGAGAAGATGTGATATATTTGGGAGAAATGTGGCATTTCTGGAAGAAAATGTCCAATTTGGGGGGAGAAGGCTGGTAGTTTTGGGTGAGAAGGTCCTATTTCAGGAGGAATCCTGGCATTTCTTGGAGAAGATGTGATATATTTGGGAGAAATGTGGCCTTTGCGGAAGAAACTGTCCTCTTTTGGGGATAAAAGAGGTATTAGTGGTTGAAAAGGTCCTATTTCCCCGGGGAAACCTGGTTTTTCTTGGAGAAGATGTGATATATTTGGGAGAAATGTGGCATTTCTGGAAGAAAATGTCCTCTTTTGGGGATAAAAGAGGTATTTCATGGAGAAAAGTTCCTATTTGAAGGGGGAACCCTGGTATTTCTTGGAGAAGATGTGATATATTTGGGAGAAATGTGGCATTTCTGGAAGAAACTGTCGTATTTTGGGCATAAAACAGGTATTTGTGGTTGAAAAGGTCCTATTTGAAGGGGGAAACGTGGTATATCTTGGAGAAGATGTGATCTGTTTGGGAGAAATGTGGCATTTCTGGAAGAAACTGTCCTCTTTTGGGGATAAAAGAGGTATTTGTGGGTGAAAACGTTGTATTTGAAGGGGGAAACCTGGTATTTCTTGGAGAAGATGTGATATATTTGGGAGAAATGTGGCATTTCTGGAAGAAAATGTCCAATTTGTGGGGAGAAGGCTGGTAGTTTTGGGTGAGAAGGTCCTATTTCAGGAGGAATACTGGTATTTCTTGGAGAAGATGTGATATATTTGGGAGAAATGTGGCATGTCTGGAAGAAACTGTCCTCTTTTGGGGATAAAAGAGGTATTAGTGGTTGAAAAGGTCCTATTTGAAGGGGGAAACGTGGTATATCTTGGAGAAGATGTGATATATTTGGGAGAAATGTGGCATTTCTGGAAGAATATGTTCAATTTGAGGGATAAAACAGGTATTTGTGGGAGAAAAGGTCCTATTTGAAGGGGGAAACCTGGTATTTCTTGGAGAAGATGTGATATATTTGGGAGAAATGTGGCATGTCTTGAAAAATCTGTCCTATTTTGGGGATAAAACAGGTATTTGTGGGTGAAAAGGTCCTATTTGAAGGTGGACACCTGGTATTTCTTGGAGAAGATGTGGTATATTTGGGAGAAATGTGGCATTCCTGGAAGAAACTGTCCTATTTGGGGGATAAAACAGGTATTTGTGGGTGAAAACGTTGTATTTGAAGGGGGAAACCTGGTATTTCATGGAGAAGATGTGATATATTTGGGAGAAATCTGGCATTCCTGGAAGAAACTGTCCTCTTTTGGGGATAAAAGAGGTATTTGTGGGTGAAAAGGTCCTATTTGAAGGGGGAAAGCTGGTATTTCTTGGAGAAGATGTGATATATTTGGGAGAAATGTGGCATTTCTGGAAGAAACTGTCCTCTTTCGGGGATAAAAGAGGTATTAGTGGTTGAAAAGTTCTTATTTGAAGGGGGAAACCTGGTATTTCTTGGAGAAGATGTGATATATTTGGGAGAAATGTGGCATTTCTGGAAGAAGCTGTCCTCTTTTGGGGATAAAACAGGTATTTGTGGGTGAAAAGGTCCTATTTGAAGGGGGAAACCTGGTATTTCTTGGAGAAGATGTGATATATTTGGGAGAAATGTGGCATTTCTGGAAGAAACTGTACTCTTTTGCGGATAAAACAGGTATTTGTGGGAGAAAAGGTCCTATTTGAAGGGGGAAAGCAGGTATTTCTTGGAGAAGATGTGATAAATTTGGGAGTAATGTGGTATGTCTGGAAGAAAATGTCCAATTTGGGGGGAGAAGGCTGGTAGTTTTCGGTGAGAAGGTCCTATTTCAGGAGGAATCCTGGTATTTCTTGGAGAAGATGTGATATATTTGGGAGAAATGTGGCATTTCTGGAAGAAAATGTCCAATTTGGGGGGAGAAGGCTGGTAGTTTTGGGTGAGAAGGTCCTATTTCAGGAGGAATCCTGGCATTTCTTGGAGAAGATGTGATATATTTGGGAGAAATGTGGCCTTTCCGGAAGAAACTGTCCTCTTTTGGGGATAAAAGAGGTATTAGTGGTTGAAAAGGTCCTATTTGAAGGGGGAACCCTGGTAATTCTTGGAGAAGATGTGATATATTTGGGAGAAATGTGGCATTTCTGGAAGAAAATGTCCTCTTTTGGGGATAAAAGAGGTATTTCATGGAGAAAAGGTCCTATTTGAAGGGGGAAACGTGGTATTTCTTGGAGAAGATGTGATATATTTGGGAGAAATGTTGCATTTCTGGAAGAAACTGTCGTATTTTGGGCATAAAACAGGTATTTGTGGTTGAAAAGGTCCTATTTGAAGGGGGAAACCTGGTATTTGTTGGAGAAGATGTGATCTATTTGGGAGAAATGTGGCATTTCTGGAAGAAACTGTCCTCTTTTGGGGATAAAACAGGTATTTGTGGGTGAAAACGTTGTATTTGAAGGGGGAAACCTGGTATTTCTTGGAGAAGATGTGATCTATTTGGGAGAAATGTGGCCTTTCTGGAAGAAAATGTCCAATTTGTGGGGAGAAGGCTGGTAGTTTTGGGTGAGAAGGTCCTATTTCAGGAGGAATCCTGGTATTTCTTGGAGAAGATGTGATATATTTGGGAGTAATGCGGCATGTCTGGAAGAAAATGTCCTCTTTTGGGGATAAAACAGGTATTTCATGGAGAAAAGGTCCTATTTGAAGGGGGAAAGCTGGTATTTCTTGGAGAAGATGTGATCTATTTGGGAGAAATGTGGCATTTCTGGAAGAAACTGTCCTCTTTTGGGGATAAAACAGGTATTTGTGGGAGAAAAGGTCCTATTTGAAGGGGGAAACCTGGTATTTCTTGGAGAAGATGTGATATATTTGGGAGAAATGTGGCATGTCTGGAAGAAACTGTCCTATTTTGGGGATAAAAGAGGTATTTGTGGGTGAAAAGGTCCTATTTGAAGGGGGAAAGCTGGAATTTCTTGGAGTAGATATGATATATTTGGGAGAAAGGTGGCATTTCTGGAAGAAACTGTCCTCTTTTGGGGATAAAACAGGTATTTGTGGGAGAAAAGGTCCTATTTGAAGGGGGAAAGCTGGTATTTCTTGGAGAAGTTGTGATCTATTTGGGAGAAATGTGGCATTTCCGGAAGAAACTGTCCTCTTTTGGGGATAAAAGAGGTATTTGTGGGTGAAAAGGTCCTATTTGAAGGGGGAAACGTGGTATTTCTTGGAGAAGATGTGATCTATTTGGGAGAAATGTGGCATGTCTGGAAGAAACTGTCCTCTTTAGGGGATAAAAGAGGTATTTGTGGGTGAAAAGGTCCTATTTGAAGGGGGAAACCTGGTATTTCTTGGAGAAGATGTGCTATATTTGGGAGAAATGAGGCATTTCTGGAAGAAAATGTCCAATTTGTGGGGAGAAGGCTGGTAGTTGTGGGTGAGAAGGTCCCATTTCAGGAGGAATCCTGGTATTTCTTGGAGAAGATGTGATATATTTGGGAGAAATGTGGCATTTCTGGAAGAAACTGTCCTATTTTGGGGATAAAACAGGTATTTGTGGGTGAAAACGTTGTATTTGAAGGGGGAAACCTGGTATTTCTTGGAGAAGATATGATATATTTGGGAGAAATGTGGCATTTCTGGAAGAAACTGTCCTCTTTTGGGGATAAAAGAGGTATTTGTGGGTGAAAAGGTCCTATTTGAAGGGGGAAACGTGGTATATCTTGGAGAAGATGTGATATATTTGGGAGAAATGTGGCATTTCTGGAAGAATATGTTCAATTTGAGGGATAAAACAGGTATTTGTGTTTGAAAAGGTCCTATTTGAAGGGGGAAACCTGGTATTTCTTGGAGAAGATGTGATATATTTGGGAGAAATGTGGCATGTCTTGAAGAATCTGTCCTATTTTGGGGATAAAACAGGTATTTGTGGGTGAAAAGGTCCTATTTGAAGGTGGACACCTGGTATTTCTTGGAGAAGATGTGGTATATTTGGGAGAAATGTGGCATTTCTGGAAGAAACTGTCCTATTTGGGGGATAAAACAGGTATTTGTGGGTGAAAACGTTGTATTTGAAGGGGGAATCCTGGCATTTCTTGGAGAAGATGTGATATATTTGGGAGAAATCTGGCATTCCTGGAAGAAACTGTCCTCTTTTGGGGATAGAAGAGGTATTTGTGGGTGAAAAGGTCCTATTTGAAGGGGGAAACGTGGTATTTCTTGGAGAAGATGTGATCTATTTGGGAGAAATGTGGCATTTCTGGAAGAAACTGTCCTCTTTTGGGGATAAAAGAGGTATTAGTGGTTGAAAAGGTCCTATTTGAAGGGGGAAACCTGGTATTTCTTGGAGAAGATGTGATCTATTTGGGAGAAATGTGGCATTTCTGGAAGAAACTGTCCTCTTTTGGGGATAAAAGAGGTATTAGTGGTTGAAAAGGTCCTATTTCCAGGGGAAAACCTGGTATTTCTTGGAGAAGATGTGATATATTTGGGAGAAATGTGGCATTTCTGGAAGAAACTGTACTCTTTTGCGGATAAAACAGGTATTTGTGGGAGAAAAGGTCCTATTTGAAGGGGGAAAGCAGGTATTTCTTGGAGAAGATGTGATAAATTTGGGAGTAATGTGGTATGTCTGGAAGAAAATGTCCAATTTGGGGGGAGAAGGCTGGTAGTTTTGGGTGAGAAGGTCCTATTTCAGGAGGAATCCTTGTATTTCTTGGAGAAGATGTGATATATTTGGGAGAAATGTGGCATTTCTGGAAGAAAATGTCCAATTTGGGGGGAGAAGGCTGGTAGTTTTGGGTGAGAAGGTCCTATTTCAGGAGGAATCCTGGCATTTCTTGGAGAAGATGTGATATATTTGGGAGAAATGTGGCCTTTGCGGAAGAAACTGTCCTCTTTTGGGGATAAAAGAGGTATTAGTGGTTGAAAAGGTCCTATTTCCCCGGGGAAACCTGGTTTTTCTTGGAGAAGATGTGATATATTTGGGAGAAATGTGGCATTTCTGGAAGAAAATGTCCTCTTTTGGGGATAAAAGAGGTATTTCATGGAGAAAAGGTCCTATTTGAAGGGGGAAACCTGGTATTTCTTGGAGAAGATGTGATATATTTGGGAGAAATGTGGCATTTCTGGAAGAAACTGTCGTATTTTGGGCATAAAACAGGTATTTGTGGTTGAAAAGGTCCTATTTGAAGGGGGAAACGTGGTATATCTTGGAGAAGATGTGATCTGTTTGGGAGAAATGTGGCATTTCTGGAAGAAACTGTCCTCTTTTGGGGATAAAAGAGGTATTTGTGGGTGAAAACGTTGTATTTGAAGGGGGAAACCTGGTATTTCTTGGAGAAGATGTGATATATTTGGGAGAAATGTGGCATTTCTGGAAGAAAATGTCCAATTTGTGGGGAGAAGGCTGGTAGTTTTGGGTGAGAAGGTCCTATTTCAGGAGGAATACTGGTATTTCTTGGAGAAGATGTGATATATTTGGGAGAAATGTGGCATGTCTGGAAGAAACTGTCCTCTTTTGGGGATAAAAGAGGTATTAGTGGTTGAAAATGTCCTATTTGAAGGGGGAAAGCTGGTATTTCTTGGAGAAGATGTGATCTATTTGGGAGAAATGTGGCATTTCCGGAAGAAACTGTCCTATTTTGGGGATAAAACAATTTTTTGTGGGTGAAAAGTTCCTATTTGAAGGGGGAACCCTGGTATTTCTTGGAGAAGATGTGATCTATTTGGGAGAAATGTGGCATTTCTGGAAGAAAATGTCCTATTTTTGGGATAAAACAGGTATATGTGGGTGAAAACGTTGTATTTGAAGGGGGAAACCTGTTATTTCTTGGAGAAGATTTGATATATTTGGGAGAAATCTGGCATTCCTGGAAGAAACTGTCCTATTTTGGGGATAAAAGAGGTATTTGTGGGTGAAAAGGTCCTATTTGAAGGGGGAAACCTGGTATTTCTTGGTGAAGATGTGATATATTTGGGAGAAATCTGGCCTTTCTGGAAGAAACTGTCCTCTTTTGGGGATCAAAGAGGTATTAGTGGTTGAAAAGGTCCTATTTGAAGGGGGAAAACTGGTATTTCTTGGAGAAGATGTGATATATTTGGGAGAAATGTGGCATGTCTGGAAGAAGCTGTCCTCTTTTGGGGATAAAACAGGTCTTTGTGGGTGAAAAGTTCGTATTTGAAGGGGGAAACCTGGTATTTCTTGAAGAAGATGTGATATATTTGGGAGAAATGTGGCATGTCTGGAAGAAAATGTCTTATATTGGGGGAGAAGGCTGGTACTTGTGGGAGAAAAGGTCCTATTTCAGGAGGAATCCTGGTATTTCTTGGAGGAGATGTGATATGTTTGGGAGAAATGTGGCCTTTCTGGAAGAAACTGTCCTCTTTTGGGGATAAAACAGGTATTTGTGGGTGAAAAGGTCCTATTTGAAGGGGGAACCCTGGTATTTCTTGGAGAGGATGTGATCTATTTGGGAGAATTGTGGCATTTCTGGAAGAAACTGTCCTATTCTGGGGATAAAAGAGGTATTTGTGGGTGAAAAGGTCCTATTTGAAGGGGGAAACCTGGTATTTCTTGGAGAAGATGTGTTATATTTGGGAGAAATCTGGCATTTCTGGAAGAATATGTCCAATTTGAGGGATAAAACAGGTATTTGTGGGTGAAAAGGTCCTATTTGAAGGGGGAAAGCTGGTATTTCTTGGAGAAGATGTGATATATTTGGGAGAAATGTGACATTTCTGGAAGAAACTGTCCTACTTTGGGGATAAAAGAGGTATTTGTGGGTGAAAAGGTCCTATTTGAAGGGGGAAACCTGGTATTTCTTGGAGAAGATGTGGTATATTTGGGAGAAATGTGGCATTTCTGGAAGAAACTGTCCTATTTTGGGGATAAAACAGGTATTTGTGGGAGATAAGGTCCTATTTGAAGGGGGAAAGCTGGTATTTCTTGGAGAAGATGTGATGTATTTGGGAGAAATCTGGCATTTCTGGAAGAAACTGTCCTATTTTGGGGATAAAAGAGGTTTTTGTGGGTGAAAAGGTCCTATTTGAAGGGGGAAAGCTGGTATTTCTTGGAGAAGATGTGATATATTTGGGAGAAATGTGGCATGTCTGGAAGAAACTGTCCTCTTTTTGGGATAAAACAGGTATTTGTGGGTGAAAGGATCCTATTAGAAGGGGGAAAGCTGGTATTTCTTGGAGAAGATGTGATCTATTTGGGAGAAATGTGGCATGTCTGGAAGAAACTGTCCTATTTTGGGGATAAAACAGGTATTTGTGGGAGAAAAGGTCCTATTTGAAGGGGGAAAGCAGGTATTTCTTGGAGAAGATGTGATAAATTTGGGAGTAAAGTGGTATGTCTGGAAGAAAATGTCCAATTTGGGGGGAGAAGGCTGGTAGTTTTGGGTGAGGAGGTCCTATTTCAGGAGGAATCCTGGTATTTCTTGGAGAAGATGTGATATATTTGGGAGAAATGTGGCATTTCTGGAAGAAAATTTCCAATTTGGGGGGAGAAGGCTGGTAGTTTTGGGTGAGAAGGTCCTATTTCAGGAGGAATCCTGGCATTTCTTGGAGAAGATGTGATATATTTGGGAGAAATGTGGCCTTTCCGGAAGAAACTGTCCTCTTTTGGGGATAAAAGAGGTATTAGTGGTTGAAAAGGTCCTATTTGAAGGGGGAAACCTGGTATTTCTTGGAGAAGATGTGATATATTTGGGAGAAATGTGGCATTTCTGGAAGAAAATGTCCTCTTTTGGGGATAAAAGAGGTATTTCATGGAGAAAAGGTCCTATTTGATGGGGGAAACGTGGTATTTCTTGGAGAAGATGTGATGTATTTGGGAGAAATGTGGCATTTCTGGAAGAAACAGTCGTATTTTGGGCATAAAACAGGTATTTGTGGGTGAAAAGGTCCTATTTGAAGGGGGAAACCTGGTATTTGTTGGAGAAGATGTGATCTATTTGGGAGAAATATGGCATTTCTGGAAGAAACTGTCCTCTTTTGGGGATAAAACAGGTATTTGTGGGTGAAAACGTTGTATTTGAAGGGGGAAACCTGGTATTTCTTGGAGAAGATGTGATCTATTTGGGAGAAATGTGGCCTTTCTGGAAGAAAATGTCCAATTTGTGGGGAGAAGGCTGGTAGTTTTGGGTGAGAAGGTCCTATTTCAGGAGGAATCCTGGTATTTCTTGGAGAAGATGTGATATATTTGGGAGAAATGTGGCATGTCTGGAAGAAAATGTCCTCTTTTGGGGATAAAACAGGTATTTCATGGAGAAAAGGTCCTATTTGAAGGGGGAAAGCTGGTATTTCTTGGAGAAGATGTGATCTATTTGGGAGAAATGTGGCCTTTCCGGAAGAAACTGTCCTCTTTTGGGGATAAAAGAGGTATTTGTGGGTGAAAAGGTCCTATTTGAAGGGGAAACGTGGTATTTCTTGGAGAAGATGTGATCTATTTGGGAGAAATGTGGCATGTCTGGAAGAAACTGTCCTCTTTTGGGGATAAAAGAGGTATTTGTGGGTGAAAAGGTCCTATTTGAAGGGGGAAACCTGGTATTTCTTGGAGAAGATGTGATCTATTTGGGAGAAATGAGGCATTTCTGGAAGAAAATGTCCAATTTGTGGGGAGAAGGCTGGTAGTTGTGGGTGAGAAGGTCCATTTCAGGAGGAATCCTGGTATTTCTTGGAGAAGATGTGATATATTTGGGAGAAATGTGGCATTTCTGGAAGAAACTGTCCTATTTTGGGGATAAAACAGGTATTTGTGGGTGAAAAGGTCCTATTTGAAGGGGGAAAGCTGGAATTTCTTGGAGAAGATATGATTTATTTGGGAGAAAGGTGGCATTTCCGGAAGAAACTGTCCTATTTTGGGGATAAAACAGGTATTTGTGGGAGAAAAGGTCCTATTTGAAGGGGGAAAGCTGGTATTTCTTGGAGAAGTTGTGATCTATTTGGGAGATATGTGGCATTTCCGGAAGAAACTGTCCTCTTTTGGGGATAAAAGAGGTATTTGTGGGAGAAAAGGTCCTATTTGAAGGGGGAAACGTGGTATTTCTTGGAGAAGATGTGATCTATTTGGGAGAAATGTGGCATGTCTGGAAGAAACTGTCCTCTTTTGGGGATAAAACAGGTTTTTGTGCATGAAAAGGTCCTATTTCCAGGGGGAAACCTGGTATTTCTTGGAGAAGATGTGCTATATTTGGGAGAAATGAGGCATTTCTGGAAGAAAATGTCCAATTTGTGGGGAGAAGGCTGGTAGTTGTGGGTGAGAAGGTCCCATTTCAGGAGGAATCCTGGTATTTCTTGGAGAAGATGTGATATATTTGGGAGAAATGTGGCATTTCTGGAAGAAACTGTCCTCTTTTGGGGATAAAACAGGTATTTGTGGGTGAAAACGTTGTATTTGAAGGGGGAAACCTGGTATTTCTTGGAGAAGATATGATATATTTGGGAGAAATGTGGCATTTCTGGAAGAAACTGTCCTATTTTGGGGATAAAACAGCTATATGTGGTTGAAAAGGTCCTATTTGAAGGGGGAAACGTGGTATATCTTGGAGAAGATGTGATCTATTTGGGAGAAATGTGGCATTTCTGGAAGAATATGTTCAATTTGAGGGATAAAACAGGTATTTGTGGTTGAAAAGGTCCTATTTGAAGGGGGAAACCTGTTATTTCTTGGAGAAGATGTGATATATTTGGGAGAAATGTGGCATGTCTTGAAGAATCTGTCCTATTTTGGGGATAAAACAGGTATTTGTGGGTGAAAAGGTCCTATTTGAAGGTGGACACCTGGTATTTCTTGGAGAAGATGTGGTATATTTGGGAGAAATGTGGCATTTCTGGAAGAAACTGTCCTATTTGGGGGATAAAACAGGTATTTGTGGGTGAAAACGTTGTATTTGAAGGGGGAAACCTGATATTTCTTGGAGAAGATGTGATATATTTGGGAGAAATCTGGCATTCCTGGAAGAAACTGTCCTATTTTGGGTATAAAAGAGGTATTTGTGGTTGAAAAGGTCCTATTTGAAGGGGGAAAGCTGGTATTTTTTGGAGAAGATGTGATCTATTTGGGAGAAATGTGGCATTTCTGGAAGAAACTGTCCTCTTTTGGGGATAAAAGAGGTATTAGTGGTTGAAAAGGTCCAATTTAAGGGGGAAAGCTGGTATTTCTTGGAGAAGATGTGATCTATTTGGGAGAAATGTGGCATGTCTGGAAGAAACTGTCCTCTTTTGGGGATAAAAGAGGTATTTCATGGAGAAAAGGTCCTATTTGATGGGGGAAACGTGGTATTTCTTGGAGAAGATGTGATGTATTTGGGAGAAATGTGGCATTTCTGGAAGAAAATGTCCTCTTTTGGGGATAAAAGAGGTATTTCATGGAGAAAAGTTCCTATTTGATGGGGGAAACGTGGTATTTCTTGGAGAAGATGTGATGTATTTGGGAGAAATCTGGCATTTCTGGAAGAAACAGTCGTATTTTGGGCATAAAACAGGTATTTGTGGGTGAAAAGGTCCTATTTGAAGGGGGAAACCTGGTATTTCTTGGAGAAGATGTGATATATTTGGGAGAAATGTGGCATTTCTGGAAGAAACTGTCCTCTTTTGGGGATAAAACAGGTATTTGTGGGTGAAAACGTTGTATTTGAAGGGGGAAACCTGGTATTTCTTGGAGAAGATGTGATCTATTTGGGAGAAATGTGGCCTTTCTGGAAGAAAATGTCCAATTTGTGGGGAGAAGGCTGGTAGTTTTGGGTGAGAAGGTCCTATTTCAGGAGGAATCCTGGTATTTCTTGGAGAAGATGTGATATATTTGGGAGAAATGTGGCATGTCTGGAAGAAAATGTCCTCTTTTGGGGATAAAACAGGTATTTCATGGAGAAAAGGTCCTATTTGAAGGGGGAAAGCTGGTATTTCTTGGAGAAGATGTGATCTATTTGGGAGAAATGTGGCCTTTCCGGAAGAAACTGTCCTCTTTTGGGGATAAAAGAGGTATTTGTGGGTGAAAAGGTCCTATTTGAAGGGGAAACGTGGTATTTCTTGGAGAAGATGTGATCTATTTGGGAGAAATGTGGCATGTCTGGAAGAAACTGTCCTCTTTTGGGGATAAAAGAGGTATTTGTGGGTGAAAAGGTCCTATTTGAAGGGGGAAACCTGGTATTTCTTGGAGAAGATGTGATCTATTTGGGAGAAATGAGGCATTTCTGAAAGAAAATGTCCAATTTGTGGGGAGAAGGCTGGTAGTTGTGGGTGAGAAGGTCCATTTCAGGAGGAATCCTGGTATTTCTTGGAGAAGATGTGATATATTTGGGAGAAATGTGGCATTTCTGGAAGAAACTGTCCTATTTTGGGGATAAAACAGGTATTTGTGGGTGAAAAGGTCCTATTTGAAGGGGGAAAGCTGGAATTTCTTGGAGAAGATATGATTTATTTGGGAGAAAGGTGGCATTTCCGGAAGAAACTGTCCTATTTTGGGGATAAAACAGGTATTTGTGGGAGAAAAGGTCCTATTTGAAGGGGGAAAGCTGGTATTTCTTGGAGAAGTTGTGATCTATTTGGGAGATATGTGGCATTTCCGGAAGAAACTGTCCTCTTTTGGGGATAAAAGAGGTATTTGTGGGAGAAAAGGTCCTATTTGAAGGGGGGAACCTGGTATTTCTTGGAGAAGATGTGATCTATTTGGGAGAAATGTGGCATGTCTGGAAGAAACTGTCCTCTTTTGGGGATAAAACAGGTTTTTGTGCATGAAAAGGTCCTATTTCCAGGGGGAAACCTGGTATTTCTTGGAGAAGATGTGCTATATTTGGGAGAAATGAGGCATTTCTGGAAGAAAATGTCCAATTTGTGGGGAGAAGGCTGGTAGTTGTGGGTGAGAAGGTCCCATTTCAGGAGGAATCCTGGTATTTCTTGGAGAAGATGTGATATATTTGGGAGAAATGTGGCATTTCTGGAAGAAACTGTCCTCTTTTGGGGATAAAACAGGTATTTGTGGGTGAAAACGTTGTATTTGAAGGGGGAAACCTGGTATTTCTTGGAGAAGATATGATATATTTGGGAGAAATGTGGCATTTCTGGAAGAAACTGTCCTATTTTGGGGATAAAACAGCTATATGTGGTTGAAAAGGTCCTATTTGAAGGGGGAAACGTGGTATATCTTGGAGAAGATGTGATCTATTTGGGAGAAATGTGGCATTTCTGGAAGAATATGTTCAATTTGAGGGATAAAACAGGTATTTGTGGTTGAAAAGGTCCTATTTGAAGGGGGAAACCTGTTATTTCTTGGAGAAGATGTGATATATTTGGGAGAAATGTGGCATGTCTTGAAGAATCTGTCCTATTTTGGGGATAAAACAGGTATTTGTGGGTGAAAAGGTCCTATTTGAAGGTGGACACCTGGTATTTCTTGGAGAAGATGTGGTATATTTGGGAGAAATGTGGCATTTCTGGAAGAAACTGTCCTATTTGGGGGATAAAACAGGTATTTGTGGGTGAAAACGTTGTATTTGAAGGGGGAAACCTGATATTTCTTGGAGAAGATGTGATATATTTGGGAGAAATCTGGCATTCCTGGAAGAAACTGTCCTATTTTGGGTATAAAAGAGGTATTTGTGGTTGAAAAGGTCCTATTTGAAGGGGGAAAGCTGGTATTTTTTGGAGAAGATGTGATCTATTTGGGAGAAATGTGGCATTTCTGGAAGAAACTGTCCTCTTTTGGGGATAAAAGAGGTATTAGTGGTTGAAAAGGTCCAATTTAAGGGGGAAAGCTGGTATTTCTTGGAGAAGATGTGATCTATTTGGGAGAAATGTGGCATGTCTGGAAGAAACTGTCCTCTTTTGGGGATAAAAGAGGTATTTCATGGAGAAAAGGTCCTATTTGATGGGGGAAACGTGGTATTTCTTGGAGAAGATGTGATGTATTTGGGAGAAATGTGGCATTTCTGGAAGAAAATGTCCTCTTTTGGGGATAAAAGAGGTATTTCATGGAGAAAAGTTCCTATTTGATGGGGGAAACGTGGTATTTCTTGGAGAAGATGTGATGTATTTGGGAGAAATCTGGCATTTCTGGAAGAAACAGTCGTATTTTGGGCATAAAACAGGTATTTGTGGGTGAAAAGGTCCTATTTGAAAGGGGAAACCTGGTATTTCTTGGAGAAGATGTGATATATTTGGGAGAAATGTGGCATTTCTGGAAGAAACTGTCCTCTTTTGGGGATAAAACAGGTATTTGTGGGTGAAAACGTTGTATTTGAAGGGGGAAACCTGGTATTTCTTGGAGAAGATGTGATCTATTTGGGAGAAATGTGGCCTTTCTGGAAGAAAATGTCCAATTTGTGGGGAGAAGGCTGGTAGTTTTGGGTGAGAAGGTCCTATTTCAGGAGGAATCCTGGTATTTCTTGGAGAAGATGTGATATATTTGGGAGAAATGTGGCATGTCTGGAAGAAAATGTCCTCTTTTGGGGATAAAACAGGTATTTCATGGAGAAAAGGTCCTATTTGAAGGGGGAAAGCTGGTATTTCTTGGAGAAGATGTGATCTATTTGGGAGAAATGTGGCCTTTCCGGAAGAAACTGTCCTCTTTTGGGGATAAAAGAGGTATTTGTGGGTGAAAAGGTCCTATTTGAAGGGGAAACGTGGTATTTCTTGGAGAAGATGTGATCTATTTGGGAGAAATGTGGCATGTCTGGAAGAAACTGTCCTCTTTTGGGGATAAAAGAGGTATTTGTGGGTGAAAAGGTCCTATTTGAAGGGGGAAACCTGGTATTTCTTGGAGAAGATGTGATCTATTTGGGAGAAATGAGGCATTTCTGAAAGAAAATGTCCAATTTGTGGGGAGAAGGCTGGTAGTTGTGGGTGAGAAGGTCCATTTCAGGAGGAATCCTGGTATTTCTTGGAGAAGATGTGATATATTTGGGAGAAATGTGGCATTTCTGGAAGAAACTGTCCTATTTTGGGGATAAAACAGGTATTTGTGGGTGAAAAGGTCCTATTTGAAGGGGGAAAGCTGGAATTTCTTGGAGAAGATATGATTTATTTGGGAGAAAGGTGGCATTTCCGGAAGAAACTGTCCTATTTTGGGGATAAAACAGGTATTTGTGGGAGAAAAGGTCCTATTTGAAGGGGGAAAGCTGGTATTTCTTGGAGAAGTTGTGATCTATTTGGGAGATATGTGGCATTTCCGGAAGAAACTGTCCTCTTTTGGGGATAAAAGAGGTATTTGTGGGAGAAAAGGTCCTATTTGAAGGGGGAAACGTGGTATTTCTTGGAGAAGATGTGATCTATTTGGGAGAAATGTGGCATGTCTGGAAGAAACTGTCCTCTTTTGGGGATAAAAGAAGTATTTGTGCATGAAAAGGTCCTATTTCCAGGGGGAAACCTGGTATTTCTTGGAGAAGATGTGCTATATTTGGGAGAAATGAGGCATTTCTGGAAGAAAATGTCCAATTTGTGGGGAGAAGGCTGGTAGTTGTGGGTGAGAAGGTCCCATTTCAGGAGGAATCCTGGTATTTCTTGGAGAAGATGTGATATATTTGGGAGAAATGTGGCATTTCTGGAAGAAACTGTCCTCTTTTGGGGATAAAACAGGTATTTGTGGGTGAAAACGTTGTATTTGAAGGGGGAAACCTGGTATTTCTTGGAGAAGATGTGATATATTTGGGAGAAATGTGGCATTTCTGGAAGAATATGTTCAATTTGAGGGATAAAACAGGTATTTGTGGTTGAAAAGGTCCTATTTGAAGGGGGAAACCTGTTATTTCTTGGAGAAGATGTGATATATTTGGGAGAAATGTGGCATGTCTTGAAGAATCTGTCCTATTTTGGGGATAAAACAGGTATTTGTGGGTGAAAAGGTCCTATTTGAAGGTGGACACCTGGTATTTCTTGGAGAAGATGTGTTATATTTGGGAGAAATGTGGCATTTCTGGAAGAAACTGTCCTATTTGGGGGATAAAACAGGTATTTGTGGGTGAAAACGTTGTATTTGAAGGGGGAAACCTGATATTTCTTGGAGAAGATGTGATATATTTGGGAGAAATCTGGCATTCCTGGAAGAAACTGTCCTATTTTGGGTATAAAAGAGGTATTTGTGGTTGAAAAGGTCCTATTTGAAGGGGGAAAGCTGGTATTTCTTGGAGAAGATGTGATCTATTTGGGAGAAATGTGGCATTTCTGGAAGAAACTGTCCTCTTTTGGGGATAAAAGAGGTATTAGTGGTTGAAAAGGTCCTATTTGAAGGGGGAAACCTGGTATTTCTTGGAGAAGATGTGATCTATTTGGGAGAAATGTGGCATTTCTGGAAGAAACTGTCCTCTTTTGGGGATAAAAGAGGTATTAGTGGTTGAAAAGGTCCTATTTGAAGGGGGAAACCTGGTATTTCTTGGAGAAGATGTGATATATTTGGGAGAAATGTGGCATTTCTGGAAGAAACTGTACTCTTTTGCGGATAAAACAGGTATTTGTGGGAGAAAAGGTCCTATTTGAAGGGGGAAAGCAGGTATTTCTTGGAGAAGATGTGATAAATTTGGGAGTAATGTGGTATGTCTGGAAGAAAATGTCCAATTTGGGGGGAGAAGGCTGGTAGTTTTGGGTGAGAAGGTCCTATTTCAGGAGGAATCCTGGTATTTCTTGGAGAAGATGTGATATATTTGGGAGAAATGTGGCATTTCTGGAAGAAAATGTCCAATTTGGGGGGAGAAGGCTGGTAGTTTTGGGTGAGAAGGTCCTATTTCAGGAGGAATCCTGGCATTTCTTGGAGAAGATGTGATATATTTGGGAGAAATGTGGCCTTTCCGGAAGAAACTGTCCTCTTTTGGGGATAAAAGAGGTATTAGTGGTTGAAAAGGTCCTATTTCCCCGGGGAAACCTGGTTTTTCTTGGAGAAGATGTGATATATTTGGGAGAAATGCGGCATTTCTGGAAGAAAATGTCCTCTTTTGGGGATAAAAGAGGTATTTCATGGAGAAAAGGTCCTATTTGAAGGGGGAAACCTGGTATTTCTTGGAGAAGATGTGATATATTTGGGAGAAATGAGGCATTTCTGGAAGAAACTGTCGTATTTTGGGCATAAAACAGGTATTTGTGGTTGAAAAGGTCCTATTTGAAGAGGGAAACGTGGTATTTCTTGGAGAAGATGTGATCTATTTGGGAGAAATGTGGCATTTCTGGAAGAAACTGTCCTCTTTTGGGGATAAAAGAGGTATTTGTGGGTGAAAACGTTGTATTTCAAGGGGGAAACCTGGTATTTCTTGGAGAAGATGTGATCTATTTGGGAGAAATGTGGCATTTCTGGAAGACAATGTCCAATTTGTGGGGAGAAGGCTGGTAGTTTTGGGTGAGAAGGTCCTATTTCAGGAGGAATCCTGGTATTTCTTGGAGAAGATGTGATATATTTGGGAGAAATGTGGCATGTCTGGAAGAAACTGTCCTATTTTGGGGATAAAACAGGTATTTGTGGGAGAAAAGGTCCTATTTGAAGGGGGAAACCTGGTATTTCTTGGAGTAGATGTGATCTATTTGGGAGAAATGTGGCATTTCCGGAAGAAACTGTCCTCTTTTGGGGATAAAAGAGGTATTTGTGGGTGAAAAGGTCCTATTTGAAGGGGGAAACGTGGTATTTCTTGGAGAAGATGTGATCTATTTGGGAGAAATGTGGCATGTCTGGAAGAAACTGTCCTCTTTTGGGGATAAAAGAGGTATTTGTGGGTGAAAAGGTCCTATTTCCAGGGGGAAACTTGGTATTTCTTGGAGAAGATGTGATATATTTGGGAGAAATGTGGCATTTCTGGAAGAAAATGTCCAATTTGTGGGGAGAAGGCTGGTAGTTGTGGGTGAGAAGGTCCCATTTCAGGAGGAATCCTGGTATTTCTTGGAGAAGATGTGATATATTTGGGAGAAATGTGGCATTTCTGGAAGAAACTGTCCTCTTTTGGGGATAAAACAGGTATTTGTGGGTGAAAAGGTCCTATTTGAAGGCGGAATGCTGGTATTTCTTGCAGAAGATGTGATATATTTGGGAAAAATGTGGCATGTCTGGAAGAAACTGTCGTATTTTCGGCATAAAACAGGTATTTGTGGTTGAAAAGGTCCTATTTGAAGGGGGAAAGCTGGTATTTCTTGGAGAAGATGTGATATATTTGGGAGAAATGTGGCATGTCTGGAAGAAACTGTCCTATTTGGGGGATAAAAGAGGTATTTGTGTTGAAAAGGTCCTATTTGAAGTCCGAAACCTGGTATTTCTTGGAGAAGATGTGATCTATTTGGGAGAAATGTGGCATTTCTGGAAGAAACTGTCCTCCTTTGGGGGGAGAAGCCTGGTATTAGTGCGTGAGAAGGTCCCATTTCAGGAGGAATCCTGGTATTTCTTGGAGAAGATGTGATATATTTGTGAGAAATGTGGCATGTCAGGAAGAAACTGTCCTCTTTTGGGGATAAAAGGGGTATGTGTGGGTGAAAAGGTCCTATTTGAAGGGGGAAACCTGGTATTTCTTGGAGAAGATGTGATATATTTGGGAGAAATGTGGCATGTCTGGAAGAAAATGTCCTATTTGGGGGGAGAAGGCTGGTACTTGTGGGAGAAAAGGTCCTATTTCAGGAGGAATTCTGGTATTTCTTGGAGGAGATGTGATATGTTTGGGAGAAATGTGGCCTTTCTGGAAGAAACTGTCCTCTTTTGGGGATAAAACAGGTATTTGTGGGTGAAAAGGTCCTATTTGAAGGGGGAAACCTGGTATTGCTTGGAGAAGATGTGGTATATTTGGGAGAAATGTGGCATTTCTGGAAGAAACTGTCCTCTTTTGGGGATAAAACAGGTATTTGTGGGTGAAAACGTTGTATTTGAAGGGGGAAACCTGGTATTTCTTGGAGAAGGTGTGATCTATTTGGGAGAAATGTGGCATGTCTGGAAGAAACTGTCCTATTTTGGGGATAAAACAGGTATTTGTGGGAGAAAAGGTCCTATTTGAAGGGGGAAAGCTGGTATTTCTTGGAGAAGATGTGATATATTTGGGAGAAATGTGGCATGTCTGGAAGAAACTGTCCTCTTTTGGGGATAAAAGAGGTATTAGTGGGTGAAAAGTTCCTATTTGAAGGGGGAAAGCTGGTATTTCTTGGAGAAGATGTGATATATTTGGGAGAAATGTGGCATGTCTGGAAGAAACTGTCCTCTTTTGGGGATAAAAGAGGTATTTGTGGGTGAAAAGGTCCTATATGAAGGGGGAAACCTGGTATTTCTTGGAGAAGATGTGATATATTTGGGAGAAATGTGGCATTTCTGGAAGAAACTGTCCTATTTGGGGGATAAAACAGGTATTTGTGGGAGAAAAGGTCCTATTTGAAGGGGGAAAGCTGGTATTTCTTGGAGAAGATGTGATCTATTTGGGAGAAATGTGGCCTTTCTGGAAGAAAATGTCCAATTTGGGGGGAGAAGGCTGGTAGTTTTGGGTGAGAAGGTCCTATTTCAGGAGGAATCCTGGTATTTCTTGGAGAAGATGTGATATATTTGGGAGAAATGTGGCATGTCTGGAAGAAAATGTCCAATTTGGGGGGAGAAGGCTGGTAGTTTTGGGTGAGAAGGTCCTATTTCAGGAGGAATCCTAGCATTTCTTGGAGAAGATGTGATATATTTGGGAGAAATGTGGCCTTTCCTTAAGAAACTGTCCTCTTTTGGGGATAAAAGAGGTATTAGTGGTTGAAAAGGTCCTATTTCCCCGGGGAAACCTGGTATTTCTTGGAGAAGATGTGATATATTTGGGAGAAATGTGGCATTTCTGGAAGAAAATGTCCTCTTTTGGGGATAAAAGAGGTATTTCATGGAGAAAAGGTCCTAATTGAAGGGGGAAACGTGGTATTTCTTGGAGAAGATGTGATATATTTGGGAGAAATGTGGCATTTCTGGAAGAAACTGTCGTATTTTGGGCATAAAACAGGTATTTGTGGTTGAAAAGGTCCTATTTGAAGGGGGAAACGTGGTATTTCTTGGAGAAGATGTGGTATATTTGGGAAAAATGTGGCATTTCTGGAAGAAACTGTCCTCTTTTGGGGATAAAAGAGGTATTTGTGGTGAAAAGGTCCTATTTGAAGGGGGAAAGCTGGTATTTCTTGGAGAAGATGTGATATGTTTGGGAGAAATGTGGCATTTCTGGAAGAAACTGTCCTCTTTTGGGGATAAAAGAGGTATTTGTGGGTGAAAACGTTGTATTTGAAGGGGGAAACCTGTTATTTCTTGGAGAAGATTTGATATATTTGGGAGAAATGTGGCATTCCTGGAAGAAAATGTCCTATTTTGGGGATAAAAGAGGTATTTGTGGGTGAAAAGGTCCTATTTGAAGGGGGAAACCTGGTATTTCTTGGTGAAGATGTGATATATTTGGGAGAAATCTGGCCTTTCTGGAAGAAACTGTCCTCTTTTGGGGATAAAAGAGGTATTAGTGGTTAAAAAGGTCCTATTTGAAGGGGGAAAGCTGGTATTTCTTGGAGAAGATGTGATATATTTGGGAGAAATGTGACATTTCTGGAAGAAACTGTCCTATTTTGGGGATAAAAGAGGTATTTGTGGGTGAAAAGGTCCTATTTGAAGGGGGAAACGTGGTATTTCTTGGAGAAGATGTGGTATATTTGGGAGAAATGTGGCATTTCTGGAAGAAACTGTCCTATTTTGGGGATAAAACAGGTATTTGTGGGAGATAAGGTCCTATTTGAAGGGGGAAAGCTGGTATTTCTTGGAGAAGATGTGATGTATTTGGGAGAAATCTGGCATTTCTGGAAGAAACTGTCCTATTTTGGGGATAAAACAGGTATTTGTGGGTGAAAAGGTCCTATTTGAAGGGGGAAAGCTGGTATTTCTTGGAGAAGATGTGATCTATTTGGGAGAAATGTGGCATTCCTGGAAGAAACTGTCCTCTTTTGGGGATAAAACAGGTATTTGTGGGTGAAAGGATCCTATTTGAAGGGGGAAACCTGGTATTTCTTGGAGAAGATGTGATATATTTGGGAGAAATGTGGCATGTCTGGAAGAAGCTGTCCTCTTTTGGGGATAAAACAGGTATTTGTTGGTGAAAAGGTCCTATTTGAAGGGGGAAACCTGGTATTTCATGGAGAAGATGTGATATATTTGGGAGAAATGTGGCATTTCTGGAAGAAACTGTCCTCTTTTGGGGATAAAAGAGGTATGTGTGGGTGAAAAGGTCCTATTTGAAGGGGAAAACCTGGTATTTCTTGGAGAAGATGTGATATATTTGGGAGAAATGTGGCATTTCTGGCAGAAACTGTCCTCTTTTGGGGATATAAGAGGTATTTGAGGGTGAAAAGGTCCTACTTGAAGGGGGAACCCTGGTATTTCTTGGAGAAGATGTGATATATTTGGGAGAAATGTGGCATTTCTGGAAGAAACTGTCCTCTTTTGGGGATAAAAGAGGTATGTGTGGGTGAAAAGGTCCTATTTGAAGGGGGAAACGTGGTATTTCTTGGAGAAGATGTGATCTATTTGGGAGAAATGTGGCCTTTCTGGAAGAAAATGTCCAATTTGGGGGGAGAAGGCTGGTAGTTTTGGGTGAGAAGGTCCTATTTCAGGAGGAATCCTGGTATTTCTTGGAGAAGATGTGATATATTTGGGAGAAATGTGGCATTTCTTGATGAAACTGTCCTCTTTTGGGGATAAAAGAGGTATTTGTGGGTGAAAAGTTCCTATTTGAAGGGGGAAAGCTGGTATTTCTTGGAGAAGATGTGATCTATTTGGGAGAAATGTGGCATTTCTGGAAGTCCAAGTCCTATTTTGGGGATAAAAGAGGTATTTGTGGGTGAAAAGGTCCTATTTGAAGGGGGAAACGTGGTATTTCTTGGAGAAGATGTGATATATTTGGGAGAAATGTGGCATGTCTGGAAGAAACTGTCCTATTTGGGGGATAAAACAGGTATTTGTGGGAGAAAAGGTCCTATTTGAAGGGGGAATGCTGGTATTTCTTGGAGAAGATGTGATCTATTTGGGAGAAATGTGGCATTTCTGGAAGAAAACGTCCAATTTGGGGGGAGAAGGCTGGTAGTTTTGGGTGAGAAGGTCCTATTTCAGGAGGAATCCTGGTATTTCTTGGAGAAGATGTGATATATTTGGGAGAAATGTGGCCTTTCTGGAAGAAAATGTCCAATTTGGGGGGAGAAGGCTGGTAGTTTTGGGTGAGAAGGTCCTATTTCAGGAGGAATCCTGGCATTTCTTGGAGAAGATGTGATCTATTTGGGAGAAATGTGGCATTTCTGGAAGAAAATGTCCTCTTTTGGGGATAAAAGAGGTATTAGTGGTTGAAAAGGTCCTATTTGAAGGGGAAAACCTGGTATTTCTTGGAGAAGATGTGATATATTTGGGAGAAATGTGGCATTTCTGGAAGAAAATGTCCTCTTTAGGGGATAAAAGAGGTATTTCATGGAGAAAAGGTCCTATTTGGAGGGGGAAACGTGGTATTTCTTGGAGAAGATGTGATATATTTGGGAGAAATGTGGCATTTCTGGAAGAAACTGTCCTCTTATGGGGATAGAACAGGCATTTGTGGGTGAAAAGGTCCTATTTGAAGGGGGAACCGTGGTATTTCTTGGAGAAGATGTGATATATTTGGGAGAAATGTGGCATGTCTGGAAGATAATGTCCTATTTGGGGGGAGAAGGGTGGTATTTGTGGGAGAAAAGTTCCTATTTCAGGAGGAATCCTGGTATTTCTTGGAGAAGATGTGATATGTTTGGGAGAAATGTGGCCTTTCTGGATGAAACTGTCCTATTTTGGGGATAAAAGAGGTATTTGTGGGTGAAAAGGTCCTATTTGAAGGGGGAAACCTGGTATTTGTTGGAGAAGATGTGATCTATTTGGGAGAAATGTGGCATGTCTGGAAGAAACTGTCCTCTTTTGGGGATGAAACAGGTATTTGTGGGAGAAAAGGTCCTATTTGAAGGGGGAAACCTGGTATTTCTTGGAGAAGATGTGATATATTTGGGAGAAATGTGGCATGTCTGGAAGAAACTGTCCTCTTTTGGGGATAAAAGAGGTATTTGTGGGTGAAAAGGTCCTATTTGAAGGGGGAAACCTGGTATTTCTTGGAGAAGATGTGATACATTTGGGAGAAATGTGGCATTTCTGGAAGAAATTGTCCTGTTTTGGGGATAAAACAGGTATTTGTGGGTTAAAAGGTCCTATTTGAAGGGGGAAACCTGGTATTTCTTGAAGGAGATGTGATATATTTGGGAGAAATGTGGCCTTTCTGGAAGAAACTGTCCTATTTTGGGGATAAAAGAGGTATTTGTGGGTGAAAAGGTCCTATTTCCAGGGGGAAACCTGGTATTTCTTGGAGAAGATGTGATATATTTGGGAGAAATGTGGCATTTCTGGAAGAAACTGTCCTATTTGGGGGGAGAAGCCTGCTATTAGTGGGTGAAAAGGTCCTATTTGAAGGGGGAAAGCTGGTATTTCTTGGAGAAGATGTGATATATTTGGTAGAAATGTGCCATTTCAGGAAGAAACTGTCCTCTTTTGGGGATAAAAGAGGTATTTGTGGGTGAAAAGGTCCTATTTGAAGGGGGAACCCTGGTATTTCTTGGAGAAGATGTGATATATTTTGGAGAAATCAGGCATTTCTGGAAGAAACTGTCCTATTTGGGGGGAGATGGGTGGTATTTGTGGGAGAAAAGGTCCTCTTTCAGGAGGAATCCTGGTATTTCTTGGAGAAGATGTGATCTATTTGAGAGAAATGTGGCCTGTCTGGAGGAAACTGTCCTATTTGAGGGATAAAGAGGTATTTCTGGGAGAAAAGGTCCTATTTGAAGGGGGAAACCTGGTATTTCTTGGAGAAGATGTGATATATTTGGGAGAAATGTGGCATTTCTGGAAGAAACTGTCCTCTTTTGGGGATAAAAGAGGTATTAGTGGTTGAAAAGGTCCTGTTTGAAGGGGAATTCCAGGAATGCCAGATTTCTCCCAAATACATCACATCTTCTCCAAGAAATGGCAGGATTCCTCCTGAAATAGGATCTTCTCACCGAAAACTACCAGCCTTCTCCCCCCAAATTGGACATTTTCTTCCAGAAAGGCCACATTTCTCCCAAATAGATCACATCTTCTCCAAGAAATACCAGCTTTCCCACTTCAAATAGGACCTTTTCACCCACAAATACCTCTTTTATCCCCAAAAGAGGACAGTTTCTTCCAGAAATGCCACATTTCTCCCAAATATATCACATCTTCTCCATGAAATGCCAGGATTCCTCCTGAAATAGGATCTTCTCACCGAAAACTACCAGCCTTCTCCCCCCAAATTGGACATTTTCTTCCAGAAAGGCCACATTTCTCCCAAATAGATCACATCTTCTCCAAGAAATACCAGCTTTCCCCCTTCAAATAGGACCTTTTCACCCACAAATACCTGTTTTATTCCCAAAATAGGACAGTTTCTTCCAGACATGCCACATTTCTCCCAAATATATCACCTCTTCTCCAAGAAATACCAGGTTTCCCCCTTCAAATAGGACCTTTTCACCCACAAATACCTCTTTTATCCCCAAAATAGTACTGTTTCTCCCAGAAATGCCACATTTCTCCCAAATAGATGACATCTTCTCCAAGAAATACCAGGTTTCCCCCTTCAAATAGGACCTTATCACCCACAAATACCTCTTTTATCCCCAGAAGAGGACAGTTTCTTCCAGACATGCCACATTTCTCACAAATATATCACATCTTCTTCAAGAAATACCAGGATTCCACCGGAAAGAGGACCTTTTCACCCACAAGTACCAGCCTTCTCCCCCCAAATAGGACAGTTTCTTCCAGAAATGCCACATTTCTCCCAAACATATCACATCTTCTCCAAGATATACCAGGTTTCCCCCTTCAAATAGGACCTTTTCACCCACAAATACCTGTTATATCCCCTAAAGAGGAGCTTTTCTTCCAGAAATGGCACATTTCTACCAAATATATCACCTCTTCTCCAAGAAATACCAGCTTTCCCCCTTCAAATAGGACATTATCACCCACTAATAGCAGGCTTCTCCCCCCAAATAGGACAGTTTCTTCCAGAAATGCCACATTTCTCCCAAATATATCACATCTTCTCCAAGAAATACCAGCTTTCCGCCTTCAAATAGGACCTTTTCACCCACAAATACCTCTTTTATCCCCAAAAGAGGACAGTTTCTTCCAGAAAGGCCACATTTCTCCCAAATATATCACATCTCCTTCAAGAAATACCAGCTTTCCCCCTTCAAATAGGACCTTTTCAACCACAAATACCTGTTTTATCCCCAAAACAGGACACTTTCTTCCAGAAATGCCACATTTCTCCCAAATATATCACATCTTCTCCAAGAAATACCAGGTTTCCCCCTTCAAATAGGACCTTTTCACCCACAAATACCTCTTTTATCCCCAAAATAGGACAGTTTCTTCCAGACATGCCACATTTCTCCCAAATAGATCACATCTTCTCCAAGAAATACCAGGGTTGCCCCTTCAAATAGGACTGTTTCTCCCACAAATACCTGTTTTAACCCCAAAATAGGACAGTTTCTTCCAGAAATGCCACATTTCTCCCAAATAGATCACATCTTCTCCAAGAAATACCAGGTTTCCCCCTTCAAATAGGACCTTTTCAACCACTAATACCTCTTTTATCCCCAAAAGAGGACAGTTTCTTCCAGAAAGGCCACATTTCTCCCAAACATATCACATCTCCTCCAAGCAATACCAGGATTCCTCCTGAAATAGGACCTTTTCTCCCACAAATACCACCCTTCTCCCCCCAAATAGGACATTTTCTTCCAGACATGCCACATTTCTCCCAAATATATCACATCTTCTCCAAGAAATACCAGCTTTCCCCCTTCAAATAGGACCTTTTCACCCACAAATACCTGTTCTATCCCCATAAGAGGACAGTTTCTTCCAGAAATGCCACATTTCTCCCAAATAGATCACATCTTCTCCAAGAAATACCAGCTTACCCCCTTCAAATAGGACCTTCTCACCCACAAATACCTCTTTTATCCCCAAAAGAGGACAGTTTTTTCCAGACATACCACATTTCTCCCAAATACATCACATCTTCTCCAAGAAATACCAGGGTTCCCCCTTCAAATAGGACCTTTTCTCCCACAAATACCACTTTTATCCCCAAAAGAGGACAGTTTCTTCCAGAAATGCCACATTTCTCCCAAATATATCACAACTCCTCCAAGAAATACCAGGATTCCCCCTTCAATTAGGACCTTTTCTCCATGAAATACCTGTTTTATCCCCAAAAGAGGACAGTTTCTTCCAGAAATGCCACATTTCTCCCAAATATATCACATCTTCTCCAAGAAATACCAGGATTCCTCCTGAAATAGGACCTTCTCACCCAAAACTACCTGCCTTCTCCCCCCAAATTGGACATTTTCTTCCAGAAATGCCACATTTCTCCCAAATAGATCACATCTTCTCCATGAAATACCAGCTTTCCCCCTTCAAATAGGACCTTTTCTCCCACAAATACCTGTTTTATCCCCAAAAGAGGACAGTTTCTTCCAGACATGCCACATTTCTCCCAAATATATCACCTCTTCTACAAGAAATACCAGCTTTCCCCCTTCAAATAGGAACTTTTCACCCACAAATACCTCTTTTATCCCCAAAAGAGGACAGTTTCTTCCAGACATGCCACATTTCTCCCAAATATATCACATCTTCTCCAAGAAATACCACGTTTCCCCCTTCAAATAGGACCTTTTCACCCACAAATACCTCTTTTATCCCCAAAAGTGGACAGTTTCTTCCGGAAATGCCACATTTCTCCCAAATAGGTCACATCTACTCCAAGAAATACCAGCTTTCCCCCTTCAAATAGGACCTTTTCTCCCACAAATACCTGTTTTATCCCCAAAAGAGGACAGTTTCTTCCAGACATGCCACATTTCTCCCAAATATATCACATCTTCTCCAAGAAATACCAGCTTTCCCCCTTCAAATAGGACCTTTTCACCCACAAATACCTGTTTTATCCCCAAAAGAGGACATTTTCTTCCAGAAAGGCCACATTTCTCCCAAATAGATCACATCTTCTCCATGAAATACCAGCTTTCCCCCTTCAAATAGGACCTTTTCTCCCACAAATACCTGTTTTATCCCAAAATAGGACAGTTTCTTCCAGACATGCCACATTTCTCCCAAATATATCACCTCTTCTCCAAGAAATACCAGCTTTCCCCCTTCAAATAGGAACTTTTCACCCACAAATACCTCTTTTATCCCCAAAAGAGGACAGTTTCTTCCAGACATGCCACATTTCTCCCAAATATATCACATCTTCTCCAAGAAATACCAGGGTTCCCCCTTCAAATAGGACCTTTTCACCCACAAATACCTGTTTTATCCCCAAAAGAGGACAGTTACTTTCAGAAAGGCCAGATTTCTCCCAAATAGATCACATCTTCTCCAAGAAATACCAGCATTCCTCCTGAAATAGGACCTTCTCACCCACAACTACCAGCCTTCTCCCCACAAATTGGACATTTTCTTCCAGAAATGCCACATTTCTCCCAAATAGATCACATCTTCTCCAAGAAATACCAGGTTTCCCCCTTCAAATAGGACCTTTTCACCCACAAATTCCCCTTTTATTTCCTAAAGAGGACAGTTTCTTCTAGAAATGCCACATTTCTCCCAAATATATCACATCTTCTCCAAGAAATACCTCGTTTCCCCCTTCAAATAGGACCTTTTCTCCCACAAATACCTGTTTTATCCCCAAAATACGACAGTGTCTTCCAGACATTGCACATTTCTCCCAAATATATCACATCTTCTCCAAGAAATAACAGGTTTCCCCCTTGAATTAGGACCTTTTCTCCATGAAATACCTCTTTTATCCCCAAAAGAGGACAGTTTCTTCCAGAAATGCCACATTTCTCCCAAATATATCACATCTTCTCCAAGAAATACCAGCTTTCCCCCTTCAAATAGGACCTTTTCACCCACAAAACCTCTTTTATCCCCAAAATAGGACAGTTTCTTCCAGAAATGCCAGATTTCTCCCAAATACATCACATCTTCTCCAAGAAATACCAGCTTTCCCCCTTCAAATAGGACCTTTTCAACCACTAATACCTCTTTTATCCCCAAAAGAGTACAGTTTCTTCCGGAAAGGCCACATTTCTCCCAAATATATCACATCTTCTCCAAGAAATGCCAGGATTCCTCCTGAAATAGGACCTTCTCACCCAAAACTACCAGACTACTCCCCCCAGATTGGACATTTTCTTCCAGAAATGCCACATTTCTTCCAAATAGATCTCATCTTCTCCAAGAAATACCAGCATTCCCCCTTCAGATAGGACCTTTTCTCCCACAAATACCTCTTTTATCCCCAAAAGAGGACAGTTTCTTCCAGAAAGGCCACATTTCTCCCAAATATATCACATCTTCTCCAAGAAATACCAGCTTTCCCCCTTCAAATAGGACCTTTTCACCCACAAATACCTGTTTTAACCCCAAAAGAGGACAGTTTCTTCCAGAAAGGCCACATTTCTCCCAAATAGATCACATCTTCTCCAAGAAATACCAGGATTGCCCCTTCAAATAGGATCTTATCACCCACAAATACCTCTTTTATCCCTAAAATAGGACAGTTTCTTCCAGAAATGCCACATTTCTCCCAAATATATCACATCTTCTCCAAGAAATAACAGGTTTCCCCCTTTAAATAGGACCTTCTCACCGACAAATACCTCTTTTATCCCCAAAATAGAACAGCTTCTTCCAGAAAGGCCACATTTCTCCCAAATATATCACATCTTCTCCAAGAAATTACTGCTTTCCCCCCTCCATATACAACGTTTTCACCCACAAATACGTCTTTTATCCCCAAAAGAGGACAGTTTCTTCCAGAAATGCCACATTTCTCCCAAATATATCACATCTTCTCCAAGAAATACCACGTTTCCCCCTTCAAATAGGACCTTTTCACCCACAAATACCTCTTTTATCCCCAAAATAGGACAGTTTCTTCCAGACATGCCACATTTCTCCCAAATATATCACATCTTCTCCAAGAAATACCAGGTTTCCCCCTTCAAATAGGACCTTTTCAACCACAAATACCTCTTTTATCCCCAAAAGAGGACAGTTTCTTCCAGAAATGCCACATTTCTCCCAAATAGATCACATCTTCTCCAAGAAATACCAGGTTTCCCCCTTCAAATAGGACCTTTTCACCCACAAATACCTCTTTTATCCCCAAAAGAGGACAGTTTCTTCCAGACATGCCACATTTCTCCCAAATATATCACATCTTCTCCAAGAAATACCAGGGTTCCCCCTTCAAATAGGAACTTTTCACCCACAAATACCTGTTTTATCCCCAAAAGAGGACAGTTTCTTCCAGAAAGGCCACATTTCTCCCAAATAGATCACATCTTCTCCAAGAAATACCAGGTTTCCCCCTTCAAATAGGACCTTTTCACCCACAAATACCTCTTTTATCCCCAAAAGAGGACAGTTTCTTCCAGAAATGCCACATTTCTCCCAAATATATCACATCTTCTCCAAGAAATGCCAGGATTCCTCCTGATATAGGACCTTCTCACTGAAAACTACCAGCCTTCTCCCCCCATATTGGACATTTTCTTCCAGACATGCCACATTTCTCCCAAATAGATCACATCTTCTCCAAGAAATACCAGCTTTCCCCCTTCAAATAGGACATTTCACCCACAAATACCTGTTTGATCCTCAAAATAGGACAGCTTCTTCCAGACATGCCACATTTCTCCCAAATATATCACATCTTCTCCAAGAAATACCAGGTTTCCCCCTTCAAATAGGACCTTCTCACCCACAAATACCTCTTTTATCCCCAAAAGAGGACAGTTTCTTCCAGAAATGCCACATTTCTCCCAAATAGATCACATCTTCTCCAAGAAATACCAGGGTTCCCCCTTCAAATAGGACCTTTTCACCCACAAATACCTCTTTTATCCCCAAAAGAGGACAGTTTCTTCCAGAAATGCCACATTTCTCCCAAATAGATCACATCTTCTCCAAGAAATAACAGGTTTCCCCCTTCAAATACAACGTTTTCACCCACAAATACCTCTTTTATCACCAAAATAGGACAGTTTCTTCCAGACATGCCACATTTCTCCCAAATAGATCACATCTTCTCCAAGAAATACCAGCTTTCCCCCTTCATATAGGACCTTTTCAACCACAAATACCTGTTTTATCCCTCAAATTGGACATATTCTTCCAGAAATGCCAGATTTCTCCCAAATATATCACATCTTCACCAAGAAATACCACGTTTCCCCCTTCAAATAGAACCATTTCACCCACAAATACCTGTTTTATCCCCAAAATAGGACAGTTTCTTCCAAAAATGCCACATTTCTCCCAAATATATCACATCTTCTCCAAGAAATACCAGGGTTCCCCCTTCAGATAGGAAATTTTCACCCACAAATACCTGTTTTATCCCCAAAAGAGGACAGTTTCTTCAAGAAATGCCAGATTTCTCCAAAATATATCACCTCTTCTTCAAGAAATACCAGGTTTCCCCCTTCAAATAGGACCTTTTCAACCCCAAATAGCTCTTTATCCCCAAAAGAGGACAGTTTCTTCCAGACATGCCACATTTCTCCCAAATATATCACATCTTCTCCAAGAAATACCACGTTTCCCCCTTCAAATAGGACCTTTTCACCCAGAAATACCTCTTTTATCCCCAAAAGTGGACAGTTTCTTCCGGAAATGCCACATTTCTCCCAAATAGGTCACATCTTCTCCAAGAAATACCAGGTTTCCCCCTTCAAATAGGACCTTTTCTCCCACAAATACCTGTTTTATCCCCAAAAGAGGACAGTTTCTTCCAGACATGCCACATTTCTCCCAAATATATCACATCTTCTCCAAGAAATACCAGCTTTCCCCCTTCAAATAGGACCTTTTCACCCACAAATACCTGTTTTATCCCCAAAAGAGGACAGTTACTTTCAGAAAGGCCAGATTTCTCCCAAATAGATCACATCTTCTCCAAGAAATACCAGGATTCCTCCTGAAATAGGACCTTCTCACCCACAACTACCAGCCTTCTCCCCACAAATTGGACATTTTCTTCAAGAAATGCCACATTTCACCCAAATAGATCACATCTTCTCCAAGAAATACCAGGTTTCCCCCTTCAAATAGGACCTTTTCACCCACAAATTCCTCTTTTATTTCCAAAAGAGGACAGTTTCTTCTAGAAATGCCACATTTCTCCCAAATATATCACATCTTCTCCAAGAAATACCTCGTTTCCCCCTTCAAATAGGACATTTTCAACCACAAATACCTGTTTTATCCCCAAAATACGACAGTGTCTTCCAGACATTGCACATTTCTCCCAAATATATCACATCTTCTCCAAGAAATAACAGGTTTCCCCCTTGAATTAGGACCTTTTCTCCATGAAATACCTCTTTTATCCCCAAAAGAGGACAGTTTCTTCCAGAAATGCCACATTTCTCCCAAATATATCACATCTTCTCCAAGAAATACCAGCTTTCCCCCTTCAAATAGGACCTTTTCAACCACTAATACCTCTTTTATCCCCAAAAGAGTACAGTTTCTTCCGGAAAGGCCACATTTCTCCCAAATATATCACATCTTCTCCAAGAAATGCCAGGATTCCTCCTGAAATAGGACCTTCTAACCCAAAACTACCAGACTACTCCCCCCAAATTGGACATTTTCTTCCAGAAATGCCACATTTCTTCCAAATAGATCACATCTTCTCCAAGAAATACCAGCATTCCCCCTTCAGATAGGACCTTTTCTCCCACAAATACCTCTTTTATCCCCAAAAAAGGACAGTTTCTTCCAGAAAGGCCACATTTCTCCCAAATAGATCACATCTTCTCCAAGAAATACCAGGTTTCCCCCTTCAAATAGGACCTTTTCACCCACAAATACCTGTTTTAACCCCAAAAGAGGACAGTTTCTTCCAGACATGCCACATTTCTCCCAAATATATCACATCTTCTCCAAGAAATACCAGGGTTGCCCCTTCAAATAGGATCTTATCACCCACAAATACCTCTTTTATCCCCAAAATAGGACAGTTTCTTCCAGAAATGCCACATTTCTCCCAAATATATCACATCTTCTCCAAGAAATAACAGGTTTCCCCCTTCAAATAGGACCTTCTCACCCACAAATACCTCTTTTATCCCCAAAATAGGACAGCTTCTTCCAGAAAGGCCACATTTCTCCCAAATATATCACATCTTCTCCAAGAAATAACTGCTTTCCCCCTCCATATACAACGTTTTCACCGACAAATACGTCTTTTATCCCCAAAAGAGGACAGTTTCTTCCAGAAATGCCACATTTCTCCCAAATATATCACATCTTCTCCAAGAAATACCACGTTTCCCCCTTCAAATAGGACCTTTTCAACCACAAATACCTGTTTTATCCCCAAAAGAGGACAGTTTCTTCCAGAAATGCCAGATTTCTCCCAAATATATCACATCTTCTCCAAGAAATACCACGTTTCCCCCTTCAAATAGGACCTTTTCACCAACAAATACCTGTTTTATCCCTCAAATTGGACATTTTCTTCCAGAAATGCCACATTTCTCCCAAATATATCACATCTTCTCCAAGAAATACCACGTTTCCCCCTTCAAATAGGACCTTTTCACCCACAAATACCTGTTTTATCCCCAAAAGAGGACAGTTTCTTCCATAAATGCCACATTTCTCCCAAATATATCACATCTTCTCCAAGAAATACCAGGTTTCCCCCTTCAAATAGGACCTTTTCAACCACAAATACCTGTTTTATCCCCAAAAGAGGACAGTTTCTTCCAGAAATGCCACATTTCTCCCAAATAGATCACATCTTCTCCAAGAAATACCACGTTTACCCCTTCAAATAGGACCTTTTCACCCACAAATACCTCTTTTATCCCCAAAAGAGGACAGTTTCTTCCAGAAATGCCACATTTCTCCCAAATATATCACATCTTCTCCAAGAAATACCACGTTTCCCCCTTCAAATAGGACCTTTTCACCCACAAATACCTCTTTTATCCCCAAAATAGGACAGTTTCTTCCAGACATGCCACATTTCTCCCAAATATATCACATCTTCTCCAAGAAATACCAGGTTTCCCCCTTCAAATAGGACCTTTTCAACCACAAATACCTCTTTTATACCCAAAAGAGGACAGTTTCTTCCAGAAATGCCACATTTCTCCCAAATAGATCACATCTTCTCCAAGAAATACCAGGTTTCCCCCTTCAAATAGGACCTTTTCACCCACAAATACCTCTTTTATCCCCAAAAGAGGACAGTTTCTTCCAGACATGCCACATTTCTCCCAAATATATCACATCTTCTCCAAGAAATACCAGGGTTCCCCCTTCAAATAGGAACTTTTCACCCACAAATACCTGTTTTATCCCCAAAAGAGGACAGTTTCTTCCAGAAAGGCCACATTTCTCCCAAATAGATCACATCTTCTCCAAGAAATACCAGGTTTCCCCCTTCAAATAGGACCTTTTCACCCACAAATACCTCTTTTATCCCCAAAAGAGGACAGTTTCTTCCAGAAATGCCACATTTCTCCCAAATATATCACATCTTCTCCAAGAAATGCCAGGATTCCTCCTGATATAGGACCTTCTCACTGAAAACTACCAGCCTTCTCCCCCCATATTGGACATTTTCTTCCAGACATGCCACATTTCTCCCAAATAGATCACATCTTCTCCAAGAAATACCAGCTTTCCCCCTTCAAATAGGACATTTCACCCACAAATACCTGTTTGATCCTCAAAATAGGACAGCTTCTTCCAGACATGCCACATTTCTCCCAAATATATCACATCTTCTCCAAGAAATACCAGGTTTCCCCCTTCAAATAGGACCTTCTCACCCACAAATACCTCTTTTATCCCCAAAAGAGGACAGTTTCTTCCAGAAATGCCACATTTCTCCCAAATAGATCACATCTTCTCCAAGAAATACCAGGGTTCCCCCTTCAAATAGGACCTTTTCACCCACAAATACCTCTTTTATCCCCAAAAGAGGACAGTTTCTTCCAGAAATGCCACATTTCTCCCAAATAGATCACATCTTCTCCAAGAAATAACAGGTTTCCCCCTTCAAATACAACGTTTTCACCCACAAATACCTCTTTTATCCCCAAAATAGGACAGTTTCTTCCAGACATGCCACATTTCTCCCAAATAGATCACATCTTCTCCAAGAAATACCAGCTTTCCCCCTTCATATAGGACCTTTTCAACCACAAATACCTGTTTTATCCCTCAAATTGGACATATTCTTCCAGAAATGCCAGATTTCTCCCAAATATATCACATCTTCACCAAGAAATACCACGTTTCCCCCTTCAAATAGAACCATTTCACCCACAAATACCTGTTTTATCCCCAAAATAGGACAGTTTCTTCCAAAAATGCCACATTTCTCCCAAATATATCACATCTTCTCCAAGAAATACCAGGGTTCCCCCTTCAGATAGGAAATTTTCACCCACAAATACCTGTTTTATCCCCAAAAGAGGACAGTTTCTTCAAGAAATGCCAGATTTCTCCAAAATATATCACCTCTTCTTCAAGAAATACCAGGTTTCCCCCTTCAAATAGGACCTTTTCAACCCCAAATAGCTCTTTATCCCCAAAAGAGGACAGTTTCTTCCAGACATGCCACATTTCTCCCAAATATATCACATCTTCTCCAAGAAATACCACGTTTCCCCCTTCAAATAGGACCTTTTCACCCAGAAATACCTCTTTTATCCCCAAAAGTGGACAGTTTCTTCCGGAAATGCCACATTTCTCCCAAATAGGTCACATCTTCTCCAAGAAATACCAGGTTTCCCCCTTCAAATAGGACCTTTTCTCCCACAAATACCTGTTTTATCCCCAAAAGAGGACAGTTTCTTCCAGACATGCCACATTTCTCCCAAATATATCACATCTTCTCCAAGAAATACCAGCTTTCCCCCTTCAAATAGGACCTTTTCACCCACAAATACCTGTTTTATCCCCAAAAGAGGACAGTTACTTTCAGAAAGGCCAGATTTCTCCCAAATAGATCACATCTTCTCCAAGAAATACCAGGATTCCTCCTGAAATAGGACCTTCTCACCCACAACTACCAGCCTTCTCCCCACAAATTGGACATTTTCTTCAAGAAATGCCACATTTCACCCAAATAGATCACATCTTCTCCAAGAAATACCAGGTTTCCCCCTTCAAATAGGACCTTTTCACCCACAAATTCCTCTTTTATTTCCAAAAGAGGACAGTTTCTTCTAGAAATGCCACATTTCTCCCAAATATATCACATCTTCTCCAAGAAATACCTCGTTTCCCCCTTCAAATAGGACATTTTCAACCACAAATACCTGTTTTATCCCCAAAATACGACAGTGTCTTCCAGACATTGCACATTTCTCCCAAATATATCACATCTTCTCCAAGAAATAACAGGTTTCCCCCTTGAATTAGGACCTTTTCTCCATGAAATACCTCTTTTATCCCCAAAAGAGGACAGTTTCTTCCAGAAATGCCACATTTCTCCCAAATATATCACATCTTCTCCAAGAAATACCAGCTTTCCCCCTTCAAATAGGACCTTTTCAACCACTAATACCTCTTTTATCCCCAAAAGAGTACAGTTTCTTCCGGAAAGGCCACATTTCTCCCAAATATATCACATCTTCTCCAAGAAATGCCAGGATTCCTCCTGAAATAGGACCTTCTAACCCAAAACTACCAGACTACTCCCCCCAAATAGGACATTTTCTTCCAGAAATGCCACATTTCTTCCAAATAGATCACATCTTCTCCAAGAAATACCAGCATTCCCCCTTCAGATAGGACCTTTTCTCCCACAAATACCTCTTTTATCCCCAAAAAAGGACAGTTTCTTCCAGAAAGGCCACATTTCTCCCAAATAGATCACATCTTCTCCAAGAAATACCAGGTTTCCCCCTTCAAATAGGACCTTTTCACCCACAAATACCTGTTTTAACCCCAAAAGAGGACAGTTTCTTCCAGACATGCCACATTTCTCCCAAATATATCACATCTTCTCCAAGAAATACCAGGGTTGCCCCTTCAAATAGGATCTTATCACCCACAAATACCTCTTTTATCCCCAAAATAGGACAGTTTCTTCCAGAAATGCCACATTTCTCCCAAATATATCACATCTTCTCCAAGAAATAACAGGTTTCCCCCTTCAAATAGGACCTTCTCACCCACAAATACCTCTTTTATCCCCAAAATAGGACAGCTTCTTCCAGAAAGGCCACATTTCTCCCAAATATATCACATCTTCTCCAAGAAATAACTGCTTTCCCCCTCCATATACAACGTTTTCACCGACAAATACGTCTTTTATCCCCAAAAGAGGACAGTTTCTTCCAGAAATGCCACATTTCTCCCAAATATATCACATCTTCTCCAAGAAATACCACGTTTCCCCCTTCAAATAGGACCTTTTCACCCACAAATACCTGTTTTATCCCCAAAAGAGGACAGTTTCTTCCAGAAATGCCAGATTTCTCCCAAATATATCACCTCTTCTCCAAGAAATACCAGGTTTCCCTCTTCAAATAGGACCTTTTCACCAACAAATACCTGTTTTATCCCTCAAATTGGACATTTTCTTCCAGAAATGCCACATTTCTCCCAAATATATCACATCTTCTCCAAGAAATACCACGTTTCCCCCTTCAAATAGGACCTTTTCACCCACAAATACCTGTTTTATCCCCAAAAGAGGACAGTTTCTTCCATAAATGCCACATTTCTCCCAAATATATCACATCTTCTCCAAGAAATACCAGGTTTCCCCCTTCAAATAGGACCTTTTCAACCACAAATACCTGTTTTATCCCCAAAAGAGGACAGTTTCTTCCAGAAATGCCACATTTCTCCCAAATATATCACATCTTCTCCAAGAAATACCACGTTTACCCCTTCAAATAGGACCTTTTCACCCACAAATACCTCTTTTATCCCCAAAAGAGGACAGTTTTTTCCAGAAATGCCACATTTCTCCCAAATATATCACATCTTCTCCAAGAAATACCAGGGTTCCCCCTTCAAATAGGAACTTTTCAACCACAAATACCTGTTTTATCCCCAAAAGAGGACAGTTTCTTCCAGAAATGCCACATTTCTCCCAAATAGATCACATCTTCTACAAGAAATACCAGCTTTCCCCCTTCAAATAGGACCTTCTCACCCACAAATACCTCTTTTATCCCCAAAAGAGGACAGTTTCTTCCAGAAATGCCACATTTCTCCCAAATATATCACATCTTCTCCAAGAAATGCCAGGATTCCTCCTGATATAGGACCTTCTCACCGAAAACTACCAGCCTTCTCCCCCCATATTGGACATTTTCTTCCAGACATGCCACATATCTCCCAAATAGAGCACATCTTCTCCAAGAAATACCAGCTTTCCCCCTTCAAATAGGACATTTCACCCACAAATACCTGTTTGATCCCCAAAATAGGACAGCTTCTTCCAGACATGCCACATTTCTCCCAAATATATCACATCTTCTCCAAGAAACACCGGGGTTCCCCCTTCAAATAGGACCTTTTCACCCACAAATACCTCTTTTATCCCCAAAAGAGGACAGTTTCTTCCAGAAATGCCACATTTCTCCCAAATATATCACATCTTCTCCAAGAAATACCAGGGTTCCCCCTTCAAATAGGACCTTTTCACCCTCAAATACCTCTTTTATCCCCAAAAGAGGACAGTTTCTTCCAGAAATGCCACATTTCTCCCAAATATATCACATCTTCTCCAAGAAATACCAGGTTTCCCCCTTCAAATAGAACCTTTTCACCCACAAATACCTGTTTTATCCCCAAAATAGGACAGTTTCTTCCAGACATGCCACATTTCTCCCAAATATATCACATCTTCTCCAAGAAATACCAGCTTTCCCCCTTCAAATAGGACCTTTTCAACCACAAATACCTGTTTTATCCCTCAAATTGTACATATTCTTCCAGAAATGCCACATTTCTCCCAAATATATCACATCTTCTCCAAGAAATACCACTTTTCCCCCTTCAAATAGAACCTTTACACCCACAAATACCTGTTTTATCCCCAAAATAGGAAAGTTTCTTCCAGAAATGCCACATTTCTCCCAAATAGATCACATCTTCTCCAAGAAATACCAGGGTTCCCCCTTCAAATAGGAAATTTTCACCCACAAATACCTGTTTTATCCCCAAAAGAGGACAGTTTCTTCAAGAAATGCCACATTTCACCAAAATATATCACATCTTCTTCAAGAAATACCAGGGTTCCCCCTTGAATCAGGACCTTTTCAACCACAAATAGCTCTTTATCCCCAAAATAGGACAGTTTCTTCCAGAAATGCCACATTTCTCCCAAATAGATCACATCTCCTCCAAGAAATACCAGGATTCCTCCTGAAATAGGACCTTTTCTCCCACAAATACCAGCCTTCTCCCCACAAATTGGACATTTTCTTCCAGAAAGGCCACATTTCTCCCAAATATATCACATCTTCTCCAAGAAATACCAGCTTTCCCCCTTCAAATAGGACCTTTTCACCTACAAATACCTCTTTTATCCCCAAAATAGAACAGTTTCTTCCAGAAATGCCACATTTCACACAAACATGTCACATCTTCTCCAAGAAATACCAGGATACCCCCTTCAAATAGGACCTTTACACCCACAAGTACCTGTTTTATCCCCAAAATAGGACTGTTTCTTCCTGACATGCCTCATTTCTCCCAAATAGATCACATCTCCTCCAAGAAATACCAGGATTCCTCCTGAAATAGGACCTTTTCTCCCACAAATACCAGCCTTCTCCCCACAAATTGGACATTTTATTCCAGAAAGGCCACATATCACCCAAATATATCACATCTTCTCTAAGAAATACCAGGTAACCCCCTTCAAATAGGACCTTTTCTCCCACAAATACCTGTTTTATCCCCAAAAGAGGGCAGTTTCTTCCAGAAATGCCACATTTCTCCCAAATAGATCACATCTCCTCCAAGAAATACCACGGTTCCCACCTTCAAATAGGACCTTATCTCCCACAAATACCTGTTTTATCCCCAAAACAGGACATTTTCTTCCAGACATGCCACATTTCTCCCAAATATATCACATCTTCTCCAAGAAATACCAGCTTTCCCCCTTCAAATAGGACCTTTTCACCCACAAATTACTCTTTTATCCCCAAAAGAGGCAGTTTCTTCCGGAAAGTACACATTTCTCCCAAATAGATCACATCTTCTCCAAGAAATACCAGGATTCCTCCTGAAATAGGTCCTTTTCACCCACAAATAACAGCCTTCACCCCCAAATAGGACAGTTTCTTCCAGAAATGCCAGATTTCTCCCAAATAGGTCACATCTTCTCCAAGAAATACCAGGTTTCCCCCTTCAAATAGGACCTTATCACCCACAAATACCTCTTTTATCCCCAAAATAGAACAGTTACGTCCTGAAATGTCACATTTCTCCCAAACATATCTCATCTTCTCCAAGAAATACCAGGTTTCCTCCTTGAAATAGGACCTTTTCACCCACAAATACCTCTTTTATCCCCAAAAGAGGACAGTTTCTTCCAGAAATGCCACATTTCTCCCAAATATATCACATCTTCTCCAAGAAATACCACGTTTCCCCCTTCAAATAGGACCTTTTCACCCACAAGTACCTGTTTTATCCCCAAAACAGGACATTTTCTTCCAGACATGCCACATTTCTCCCAAATATATCACATCTCCTCCAAGAAATACCACGGTTCCCCCTTCAAATAGGACATTTTCTCCCACAAATACCTGTTTTTTCTCCAAAACAGGACATTTTCTTCCTGACATGCCACATTTCTCCCAAATATATCACATCTTCTCCAAGAAATACCACGTTTCCTCCTGAAAAAGGAACTTTTCACCCACAAATACCTCTTTTATCCCCGAAATAGGACAGTTTCTTCCAGGAATGCCACATTTCTCCCAAATAGATCACATCTTCTCCAAGGAATACCAGGTTTCCCCCTTCAAATAGGACCTTTTCACCCACAAATACATGTTTTGTCCCCAAAAGAGGACAGTTTCTTCCAGAAAGGCCAGATTTCTCCCAAATATATCACATCTTCTCCAAGAAATACCAGGTTTCCCTCTTCTAATAGGACGATTTCACCCACAAATACCTCTTTTATCCCCAAAATAGGACATATTCTTCCAGAAATGCCACATTTCTCCCAAATATATCACTTCTCCAAGAAATACCAGGTTTCCTCCTGAAATAGGACCCTGTCACCCACATATACCTGTTTTATCCCTTTGTTCCGAGCGACTTTTCGTTTTGGAGTGTTTATCCGATGCTACACTTCAGCATTCTGTGACGAATAAAATAGAAGAGAATAGCCCCACTAATAAGGCAGCTAGAAGGTCCAGTAGCCACACACATTTTGCTTTCAGGGAGGACGTTCCAGGAAGTCGAGAGTTGTGGCTTCTTTCCTGCGGAGAAAAAAACCCCTGTTTTCAGGCAATGCAGGACGCTGAATTCGCACCTTCTCGGCATAGGAATACCGCTCCTTCGCTCTCGTTGCTCGAAAGCGGCACTCGCTCTGAACCGCTCCGGAGAGTCTGCAGTTGCTGTCCGGTCCATCGCGGTTCTGCCCGAGTGCCGCTTGCAGCCTTCAGCAGCGGTCTCGTTTCTCTCGGATGCCGGGAAAGAGCGACTTCAGCCGGATGCTTTTCTCCGACGAGTGAGCGGCTTCTTCTGCGCACATCGCAATGGAGCGCTTCTGACTTCTCCATGTGTCCATGCAGAATGCACTACGCTTCTCTCTCATTCTTATCCCTTCCTTCCGAGCGACATTTCGTTTTGGAGTGTTTATCCGATGCTACACTTCAGCATTCTGTGACGAATAGAGTAGAAGAGAAAAGCCCCACTAATAAGGCAGCTAGAAGTTCGAGGAGCAACGCACGTTGGGCTTTCAGGGAGGACGTTCCAGAAAGTCGAGAGTTGTGGCTTCTTTCCTGCGGAGCAATATACCCCTGTTTTCAGGCAATGCTGGACGCTGAATTCGCATCTTCTCGGCATTTCAATACCGCTCCTTCGCTCTCGTGGCTCGAAAGCGGCACTCGCGCTGAACCGCTCCGGAGAGTCTGCAGTTGCTGGCCGGTCCATCGCGGTTCTGCCCGAGTGCCGCTTGCAGCCTTCAGCAGCGCTCTCGTTTTTCTCGGATGCCTGGAAAGAGCGACTTCAGCCGGATGCTTTTCTCAGGCAAGTGAGCGGCTTCTTCTGCGCACATCGCAATGGAGAGCTTCTGACTTCTCCATGTGTCCATGCAGAATGCACTACGCTTCTCTCTCATTCTTATCCCTTTTTCCGAGCGACATTTCGTTTTGGAGTGTTTATCCGATGCTACACTTCAGCATTCTGTGACGAATAGAGTAGAAGGGAAAAGCCCCACTAATAAGGCAGCTAGAAGTTCGAGGAGCGACACACGTAGTGCTTTCAGGGAGGACGTTCCAGAAAGTCGAGAGTTGTGGCCTCTTTCCGGCGGAGAAAAAACCCCCAGTTTTCAGGCTATTCAGTAGTCTGCAACTGCAGACTGTCCGGTGTGGTTCAGCGCAAATGCCGCTTTCGAGCCACGAGAGAGGAGGAGCGGCATTCCTATGCCGGGAAGATGCGAATACAGCCTACTGCACTGCCTGAAAACAGGGGGTTTTTTCTCCGCAGGAAACAAGCCACAGCTCTCGACTTTCTGGAAAGTCCTCCGCGAAAGCACTACGTGCGTTGCTCCTCGAACTCCTAGCTGCCTTATTAGGGGGGTTTTCTCTTCTACTCTATTCGTCACAGAATGCTGAAGTGTAGCATCGGATAAACACTCCAAAACGAAATGTCGCTCGGAAGAAAGTGATAAGAATGAGAGAGAAGCGTAGTGCATTCTGCATGGACAGAAGGAGAAGTCAGAAGCGCTCCATTGCGATGTGCGCAGAAGAAGCCGCTCACTCGTCGGAGCAAAGCATCCGGCTGAAGTCGCTCTTTCCCGACATCCGAGAGAAACGAGAGCGCTGCTGAAGGCTGCAAGCGGCACTCGGGCAGAACCGCGATGGACCGGACAGCAACTGCAGACTCTCCGGAGCGATTCAGCGCGAGTGCCGCTTTCGAGCCACGAGAGCGAAGGAGCGGTAATGAAATGCCGAGAAGATGCGAATTCAGCGTCCTGCATTGCCTGAAAACAGGGGTTTTTTTCACCGCAGGAAAGAAGCCACAACTCTCGACTTTCTGGAACGTCCTCCCTGAAAGCACAATGCGTGTGGCTACTGGACCTTCTAGCTGCCTTATTAGTGGGGATTTTCTCTTCTATTTTATTCGTCACAGAATGCTGAAGTGTAGCATCGGATAAACACTCCAAAACGAAAAGTCGCTCGGAACAAAGGGATAAAAGAGGAATCTGTGGGTGACAAGGTCCTATTTCAGGAGGAAACCTGGTATTTCTTGGAGATGTGATATATTTGGGAGAAATGTGGCATTTCTGGAAGAAACTGTCCTCTTTTGGGGATAAAAGAGGTATTTGTGGGTGAAAAGGTCCTATTTGAAGGGGGAAAGCTGGTATTTCTTGGAGAAGATGTGATATGTTTGGGAGAAATATGGCATTTCTGGAAGAAACTGTCCTCTTTTGGGGATAAAAGAGATATTTGTGGGTGAAAAGGTCCTATTTGAAGGGGGAAACGTGGTATTTCTTGGAGAAGATGTGATATATTTGGGAGAAATGTGGCATGTCTGGAAGAAACTGTCCTATTTTGGGGATAAAAGAGGTATTTGTGGGTGAGAAGGTCCTATTTGAAGAGGGAAAGCTGGTATTTCTTGGAGAAGATGTGATATATTTGGGAGAAATGTGGCATTTCTGGAAGAAACTGTCCTCTTTTGGGGATAAAAGAATTTTTTGTGGGTGAAAAGGTCCTATTTGAAGGGGGAAACCTGGTATTTCTTGGAGAAGATGTGATATATTTTGGAGAAATGTGGCATGTCAGGAAGAAACTGTCCTATTTGGGGGGAGAAGGCTGGTATTTGAGGGAGAAAAGGTCCTCATTCAGGAGGAATCCTGGTATTTCTTGGAGAAGATGTGATATATTTGGGAGAAATGTGGCATTTCTGGGAGAAACTGTCCTCTTTATGGATAAAAGAGGTATTTGTGGGTGAAAAGGTCCTATTTGAAGGGGGAAACGTGGCATTTCTTGGAGAAGATGTGATCTATTTGGGAGAAATGTGGCATTTCTGGAAGAAACTGTCCTCTTTTGGGGATAAAAGAGGTATTTGTGGGTGAAAAGGTCCTATTTGAAGGGGGAAAGCTGGTATTTCTTGGAGAAGATGAGGTATACTTGGGAGAAATGCGGCATTTCTTGAAGAAACTGTCCTATTTTGGGGATAAAAGAGGTACTTGTGGGGGAAAAGGTCCTATTTGAAGGGGGAAAGCAGGTATTTCTTGGATAAGATGTGGTATATTTTGGAGAAATGTGGCATTTCTGGAAGAAAGTGTCCTCTTTTGGGGATAAAACAGGTATTTGTGGGAGAACAGGTCCTATTTGAAGGGGGAAAGCTGGTATTTCTTGAAGGAGATGTGATATATTTTGGAGAAATGTGGCATTTCTGGAAGAAACTGCCCTATTTTGGGGATAAAAGTGGTATTTGTGGGTGATAAAGTCCTATTCGAAGGGGGAAACCTGGTATTTCTTGGAGAAGAGGTGATATATTTGGGAGAAATGTGGCATGTCTGGAAGAAACTGTCCTATTTGGGGGATAAAACAGGTTTTTGTGGGAGAAAAGGTCCTATTTGAAGGAGGAAAGCTGGTATTTCTTGGAGAAGATGTGATCTATTTGGGAGAAATGTGGCCTTTCTGGAAGAAAATGTCCAATTTGGGGGGAGAAGGCTGGTAGTTTTCGGTGAGAAGGTCCTATTTCAGGAGGAATCCTGGTATTTCTTGCAGAAGAGGTGATATATTTGGGAGAAATCTGGCCTTTCTGGAAGAAAATGTCCAATTTGGGGGGAGAAGGCTGGTAGTTTTGGTTGAGAAGGTCCTATTTCAGGAGGAATCCTGGCATTTCTTGGAGAAGATGTGATATATTTGAGAGAAATGTGGCATGTCTGGAAGAAACTGTTCTATTTTGGGGATAAAAGAGGTATTTGTGGGAGAAAAGGTCCTATTTGAAGGGGGAAAGCTGGTATTTCTTGGAGAAGATGTGATATATTTGGGAGAAATAAGGCATTTCTGGAAGAAAATGTCCAATTTGGGGGGAGAAGGGTGGTAATTTTGGGTGAGAAGGTCCTATTTCAGGAGGAATCCTGGTATTTCTTGCAGAAGAGGTGATATATTTGGGAGAAATGTGGCCTTTCAGGAAGAATATGTCCAATTTGGGGGGAGAAGGCTGGTAGTTTTGGTTGAGAAGGTCCTATTTCAGGAGGAATCCTGGCATTTCTTGGAGAAGATGTGATATATTTGGGAGAAATGTGGCATTTCTGAAAGAAACTGTCCTCTTTTGGGGATAAAAGAGGTATTAGTGGTTGAAAAGGTCCTATTTGAAGGGGGAACCCTGGTATTTCTTGGAGAAGATGTGATCTATTTGGGAGAAATGTGGCCTTTCTGGAAGAAACTGTCCTCTTTTGGGGATAAAAGAGGTATTTCATGGAGATAAGGTCCTTATTCAAGGGGGAAACCTGGTATTTCTTGGAGGAGTTGTGATATATTTGGGAGAAATGTGGCCTTTCTGGAAGAAACTGTCCTCTTTTGGGGATAAAAGAGGTATTTGTGGGAGAAAAGGTCCTTTTGAAGGAGGAAAGCTGGTATTTCTAGGAGAAGATGTGATATGTTTGGGAGAAATGTGGCATTTCTGGAAGAAACTGTACTCTTTTGGGGATAAAAGTGGTATTTGTGGGTGAGAGGGTCCTATTTGAAGGGGGAAACGTGGTATTTCTTGGAGAAGATGTGATCTATTTGGGAGAAATGTGGCATTTCTGGAAGAAACTGTCCTCTTTTGGGGATAGAACAGGTATTTGTGGGTGAAAAGGTCCTATTTGAAGGGGAAAACCTGGTATTTCTTGGAGAAGATGTGATATATTTGGGAGAAATGTGGCATGTCAGGAAGAAACTGTCCTCTTTTGGGAATAAAACAGGTATTTCATGGAGAAAACGTGCTAATTGAAGGGGGAAACCTGGTATTTCTTGGAGAAGTTGTGATATATTTGGGAGAAATGTGGCCTTTCTGGAAGAAACTGTCCTATTTTGGGGATAAAAGAGGTATTTGTGGTTGAAAAGGTCCTATTTGAAGGGGGAAAGCTGGTATTTCTTGGAGAAGATGTGATATGTCTCTGAGAAATGTGGCATTCCTGGAAGAAACTGTCCTATTTTGGGGATAAAAGAGGTTTTTTTGGGGAAAAGGTCCTATTTGAAGGGGGAAACGTGGTATTTCTTGGAGATGATGTGATTTATTTGGGAGAAATGTGGCATGTCTGGAAGAAACTGTCCTATTTTGGGGATAAAAGAGGTATTTGTGGGTGAGAAGGTCCTATTTGAAGGGGGAAACGTGGTATTTCCTGGAGAAGATGTGATATATTTGGGAGAAATCAGGCATTTCTGGAAGAAACTGTCCTATTTTGGGGATAAAAGAATTTTTTGTGGGTGAAAAGGTCCTATTTGAAGGGGGAAACGTGGTATTTCTTGGAGAAGATGTGATCTATTTTGGTGAAATGTTGCATGTCAGGAAGAAACTGTCCTATTTGGGGGGAGAAGGCTGGTATTTGAGGGAGAAAAGGTCCTCTTTCAGGAGGAATCCTGGTATTTCTTGGAGAAGATGTGATATATTTGGGAGAAATGTGGCATGTCTGGAAGAAACTGTCCTCTTTTGGGATAAAAGAGGTATTTGTGGGTGAAAAGGTCCTATTTGAAGGGGGAAAGCTGGTATTTCTTGGAGAAGATGTGATATATTTGGGAGAAATGTGGCATTTCTGGAAGAAACTGTCCTCTTTTGGGGATAAAAGAGGTATTAGTGGTTGAAAACGTCCTATTTGAAGGGGGAAACGTGGTATTTCTTGGAGAAGATGTGATATATTTGGGAGAAATCAGGCATTTCTGGAAGAAACTGTCCTCTTTTGGGGATAAAAGAATATTTTGTGGGTGAAAAGGTCCTATTTGAAGGGGGAAACCTGGTAATTCTATGAGAAGATGTGATATGTTTGGGAGAAATGTGGCATTTCTGGAAGAAACTGTCCTCTTTTGGGGATAAAACAGGTATTTGTGGGTGGAAAGGTCCTATTTGAAGGGGGAAACGTGGCATTTCTTGGAGAAGATGTGATCTATTTGGGAGAAATGTGGCCTTTCTGGAAGAAACTGTCCTCTTTTGGGGATAAAAGAGGTATTTGTGGGTGAAAAGGTCCTATTTGAAGGGGGAAACCTGGTATTTCTTGGAGAAGATGTGATCTATTTGGGAGAAATGTGGCATTTCTTGAAGAAACTGTCCTATTTTGGGGATAAAAGAGGTACTTGTGGGTGAAAAGGTCCTATTTGAAGGGGGAAAGCAGGTATTTCTTGGAGAAGATGTGATATATTTGGGAGAAATCTGGCATTTCTGGAAGAAACTGTCCTCTTTTGGGGATAAAAGAGGTATTTGTGGGTGATAAGGTCCTATTTGAAGGGGGAACCCTGGTATTTCTTGGAGAAGATGTGATATATTTGGGAGAAATGTGGCATTTCTGGAAGAAACTGTCCTATTTTGGGGATAAAACAGGTATTTGTGGGAGAAAAGGTCCTATTTGAAGGAGGAAAGCTGGTATTTCTTGGAGAAGATGTGATATATTTGGGAGAAATGTGGCATTTCTGGAAGAAAATGTCCAATTTGGGGGGAGAAGGCTGGTAGTTTTGGGTGAGAAGGTCCTATTTCAGGAGGAATCCTGGCTTTTCTTGGAGAAGATGTGATATATTTGGGAGAAATGTGGCATGTCTGGAAGAAACTGTCCTGTTTTGGGGATAAAAGAGGTATTAGTGGGTGAAAAGGTCCTATTTGAAGGGGGAACCCTGGTATTTCTTGGAGAAGATGTGATATATTTGGGAGAAATGTGGCCTTTCTGGAAGAAACTGTCGTATTTTGGGGATAAAACAGGTATTTGTGGGTGAAAAGGTCCTATTTGAAGGGGAACCCTGGTATTTCTTGGAGAAGATGTGATCTATTTGGGAGAAATGTGGCATGTCAGGAAGAAACTGCCCTCTTTTGGGGATAGAACAGGTATTTGTGGGAGAAAAGTTCATATTTGAAGGGGGAAACGTGGTATTTCTTGGAGAAGATATGATATATTTGGGAGAAATGTGGCATGTCTGGAAGAAAATGTCCTATTTGGGGGGAGAAGGGTGGTATTTGTGGGAGAAAAGTTTCTAAATCAGGAGGAATCCTGGTATTTCTTGAAGGAGATGTGATATGTTTGGGAGAAATGTGCCATTTCTGGAAGAAACTGTCCTCTTTTGGGGATAAAACAGGTATTTGTGGGTGAAAAGGTCCTATTTGAAGGGGGATAGCTGGTATTTCTTGGAGAAGATGTGATATGTTTGGGAGAAATATGGCATTTCTGGAAGAAACTGTCCTCTTTTGGGGATAAAAGAGATATTTGTGGGTGAAAAGGTGCTATTTGAAGGGGGAAAGCTGGTATTTCTTGGAGAAGATGTGATATATTTGGGAGAAATGTGGCATGTCCGGAAGAAACTGTCCTCTTTTGGGGATAAAAGAGGTATTTGTGGGTGAGAAGTTCCTATTTGAAGGGGGAAACCTGGTATTTCTTGGAGAAGATGAGATATATTTGGGAGAAATCAGGCATTTCTGGAAGAAACTGTCCTCTTTTGGGGATAAAAGAATTTTTTGTGGGTGAAAAGGTCCTATTTGAAGGGGGAAACCTGGTATTTCTTGGAGAAGATGTGATATATTTTGGAGAAATGTGGCATGTCAGGAAGAAACTGTCCTATTTGGGGGGAGAAGGCTGGTATTTGAGGGAGAAAAGGTCATCTTTCAGGAGGAATCCTGGTATTTCTTGGAGAAGATGTGATATATTTGGGAGAAATCAGGCATTTCTGGAAGAAACTGTCCAATTTGGGGGGATAAAAGTTTTTTTTGTGGATGAAAAGGTCCTATTTGAAGGGGGAAAGCTGGTAATTCTATGAGAAGATGTGATATGTTTGGGAGAAATGTGGCATTTCTGGGAGAAACTGTCCTCTTTATGGATGAAACAGGTATTTGTGGGTGAAAAGGTCCTATTTGAAGGGGGAAACGTGGCATTTCTTGGAGAAGATGTGATCTATTTGGGAGAAATGTGGCATTTCTGGAAGAAACTGTCCTCTTTTGGGGATAAAAGAGGTATTTGTGGGTGAAAAGGTCCTATTTGAAGGGGGAAAGCTGGTATTTCTTGGAGAATATGAGGTATATTTGGGAGAAATGCGGCATTTCTTGAAGAAACTGTCCTCTTTTGGGGATAAAAGAGGTATTTGTGGGTGAAAAGGTCCTATTTGAAGGGGGAAAGCAGGTATTTCATGGAGAAGATGTGATATATTTGGGAGAAATTTGGCATGTCTGGAAGAAACTGTCCTATTTTGGGGATAAAAGTGGTATTTGTGGGTGATAAAGTCCTATTCGAAGGGGGAAACCTGGTATTTCTTTGAGAAGAGGTGATATATTTGGGAGAAATGTGGCATGTCTGGAAGAAACTGTCCTATTTTGGGGATAAAACAGGTATTTGTGGGAGAAAAGGTCCTATTTGAAGGAGGAAAGCTGGTATTTCTTGGAGAAGATGTGATAAATTTGGGAGTAATGTGGTATGTCTGGAAGAAAATGTCCAATTTGGGGGAGAAGGCTGGTAGTTTTCGGTGAGAAGGTCCTATTTCAGGAGGAATCCTGGTATTTCTTGGAGAAGATGTGATATATTTGGGAGAAATCTGGCCTTTCTGGAAGAAAATGTCCAATTTGGGGGGAGAAGGCTGGTAGTTTTGGGTGAGAAGGTCCTATTTCAGGAGGAATCCTGGCATTTCTTGGAGAAGATGTGATATATTTGAGAGAAATGTGGCATGTCTGGAAGATACTGTACTATTTTGGGGATAAAACAGGTATTTGTGGGTGAAAAGGTCCTATTTGAAGGGGGAAAGCTGGTATTTCTTGGAGAAGATGTGATATATTTGGGAGAAATCAGGCATTTCTGGAAGAAACTGTCCTTTTTTGAGGATAGAAGAATTTTTTGTGGGTGAAAAGGTCCTATTTGAAGGGGGAACCCTGGTATTTCTTGGAGAACATGTGAAATATTTGGGAGAAATGTGGCCTTTCTGGAAGAAACTGTCCTCTTTTGGGGATAAAAGAGGTATTTGTGGGTGATAAGGTGCTATTTGAAGGGGGAAACCTGGTATTTCTTGGAGAATATGTGATATATTTGGGGGAAAAGTGGCATGGCAGGAAGAAACTGTCCTATTTTGGGGATAAAAGAGGTATATGTGGGTGAAAAGGTCCTATTTGAAGGGGGAAAGCTGGTATTTCTTGGAGAAGATGTGATCTATTTGGGAGAAATGTGGCCTTTCTGGAAGAAACTGTCCAGTTTGGGGGGAGAAGGCTGGTAATTTTGGGTGAGAAGGTCCTATTTCAGGAGGAATCCTGGTATTTCTTGCAGAAGAGGTGATATATTTGGGAGAAATGTGGCCTTTCTGGATGAAAATGTCCAATTTGGGGGGAGAAGGCTGGTAGTTTTCGGAGAGAAGGTCCTATTTCAGGAGGAATCCTGGAATTTCTTGGAGAAGATGTGATATATTTGGGAGAAATGTGGCATTTCTGAAAGAAACTGTCCTCTTTTGGGGATAAAAGAGGTATTAGTGGTTGAAAAGGTCCTATTTGAAGGGGGAACCCTGGTATTTCTTGGAGAAGATGTGATCTATTTGGGAGAAATGTGGCCTTTCTGGAAGAAACTGTCCTCTTTTGGGGATAAAAGAGGTATTTCATGGAGAAAAGGTCCTAATTCAAGGGGAAACGTGGTATTTCTTGGAGGAGTTGTGATATATTTGGGAGAAATGTGGCATTTCTGGAAGAAACTGTCCTCTTTTGGGGATAAAAGAGGTATTTGTGGGAGAAAAGGTTCTTCTGAAGGGGGAACCCTGGTATTTCTTGGAGAAGATGTGATATATTTGGGAGAAATGTGGTATTTCTGGAAGAAACTGTCCTCTTTTGGGGATAAAAGTGGTATTTGTGGGAGAGAGGGTCCTATTTGATGGAGGAAAGCAGGTATTTCTTGGAGAAGATGTGATATATTTGGGAGAAATGTGGCATTTCTGGAAGAAACTGTCCTATTTTGGGGATAAAAGAGGTTTTTTTTAGGGAAAAGGTCCTATTTGAAGGGGGAAACGTGGTATTTCTTGGAGAAGATGTGATCTATTTGGGAGAAATGTGGCATTTCTGGAAGAAACTGTCCTCTTTTGGGGATAGAACAGGTATTTGTGGGTGAAAAGGTCCTATTTGAAGGGGGAAACGTGGTATTTCTTGGAGAAGATGTGCTATATTTGGGAGAAATGTGGCATTTCTGGAAGAAACTGTCCTCTTTTGGGGATAAAAGAGGTATTTGTGGGTGAAAAGGTCCTATTTGAAGCGGGAAAGCAGGTATTTCTTGGAGAAGATGTGATATATTTGGGAGAAATGTGGCATATCTGGAAGAAACTGTCCTATTTTGGGGATAAAAGAGGTATTTGTGGGTGAAAAGGTCCTATTTGAAGGGGGAAACCTGGTATTTCTTGGAGAAGATGTGAACTATTTGGGAGAAATGTGGCCTTTCTGGAAGAAACTGTCCTATTTTGGGGATAAAACAGGTACTTGTGGGTGAAAAGGTCCTATTTGAAGGGGGAACCCTGGTATTTCTTGGAGAAGATGTGATCTATTTGGGAGAAATGTGGCATTCCTGGAAGAAACTGTCCTCTTTTGGGGATAAAACAGGTATTTGTGGGTGAAAAGGTCCTATTTGAAGGGGGAAACCTGGTATTTCTTGGAGAAGATGTGATCTATTTGGGAGAAATGTGGCATGTCAGGAAGAAACTGTCCTATTTTGGGGATAATACAGGTATTTCTGGGAGAAAAGGTCCTATTTGAAGGGGGAAACCTTGTATTTCTTGGAGAAGATGTGATATGTTTCGGAGAAATGTGGCATGTCAGGAAGAAACTGTCCTCTTTTGGGGATAAAATAGGTATTTGTGGGTGAAAAGGTCCTATTTGAAGGGGGAAAGCTGGTATTTCTTGGAGAAGATGTGATATATTTGGGAGAAATGTGGCATGTCTGGAAGAAACTGTCCTCTTTTGGGGATAAAGCAGGTATTTGTGGGTGAAAAGGTCCTATTTGAAGGGGGAAAGCTGGTATTTCTTGGAGAAGATGTGATATATTTGGGAGAAATGTGGCATTTCTGGAAGAAACTGTCCTATTTTGGGGATAAAAGAGGTATTTGTGGGTGAAAAGGTCCTATTTGAAGGGGGAAAGCTGGTATTTCTTGGAGAAGATGTGATATGTTTGGGAGAAATGTGGCATTTCTGGAAGAAACTGTCCTCTTTTGGGGATAAAAGAGGTATTTGTGGGTGAGAAGTTCCTATTTGAAGGGGGAAACCTGGTATTTCTTGGAGAAGATGAGATATATTTGGGAGAAATCAGGCATTTCTGGAAGAAACTGTCCTCTTTTGGGGATAAAAGAATTTTTTTGTGGGTGAAAAGGTCCTATTTGAAGGGGGAAACCTGGTATTTCTTGGAGAAGATGTGATATATTTTGGAGAAATGTGGCATGTCAGGAAGAAACTGTCCTATTTGGGGGGAGAAGGCTGGTATTTGAGGGAGAAAAGGTCCTCTTTCAGGACGAATCCTGGTATTTCTTGGAGAAGATGTGATATATTTGGGAGAAATCAGCATTTCTGGAAGAAACTGTCCAATTTGGGGGGATAAAAGTTTTTTTTGTGGATGAAAGGTCCTATTTGAAGGGGGAAAGCTGGTAATTCTATGAGAAGATGTGATATGTTTGGGAGAAATGTGGCATTTCTGGGAGAAACTGTCCTCTTTATGGATGAAACAGGTATTTGTGGGTGAAAAGGTCCTATTTGAAGGGGGAAACGTGGCATTTCTTGGAGAAGATGTGATCTATTTGGGAGAAATGTGGCATTTCTGGAAGAAACTGTCCTCTTTTGGGGATAAAAGAGGTATTTGTGGGTGAAAAGGTCCTATTTGAAGGGGGAAAGCTGGTATTTCTTGGAGAATATGAGGTATATTTGGGAGAAATGCGGCATTTCTTGAAGAAACTGTCCTATTTTGTGGATAAAAGAGGTACTTGTGGGTGAAAAGGTCCTATTTGAAGGGGGAAAGCAGGTATTTCCTGGAGAAGATGTGATATATTTGGGAGAAATTTGGCATGTCTGGAAGAAACTGTCCTATTTTGGGGATAAAAGTGGTATTTGTGGGTGATAAAGTCCTATTCGAAGGGGGAAACCTGGTATTTCTTTGAGAAGAGGTGATATATTTGGGAGAAATGTGGCATGTCTGGAAGAAACTGTCCTATTTTGGGGATAAAACAGGTATTTGTGGGAGAAAAGGTCCTATTTGAAGGAGGAAAGCTGGTATTTCTTGGAGAAGATGTGATAAATTTGGGAGTAATGTGGTATGTCTGGAAGAAAATGTCCAATTTGGGGGGAGAAGGCTGGTAGTTTTCGGTGAGAAGGTCCTATTTCAGGAGGAATCCTGGTATTTCTTGGAGAAGATGTGATATATTTGGGAGAAATCTGGCCTTTCTGGAAGAAAATGTCCAATTTGGGGGGAGAAGGCTGGTAGTTTTGGGTGAGAAGGTCCTATTTCAGGAGGAATCCTGGCATTTCTTGGAGAAGATGTGATATATTTGAGAGAAATGTGGCATGTCTGGAAGATACTGTACTATTTTGGGGATAAAACAGGTATTTGTGGGTGAAAAGGTCCTATTTGAAGGGGGAAAGCTGGTATTTCTTGGAGAAGATGTGATATATTTGGGAGAAATCAGGCATTTCTGGAAGAAACTGTCCTTTTTTGAGGATAGAAGAATTTTTTGTGGGTGAAAAGGTCCTATTTGAAGGGGGAACCCTGGTATTTCTTGGAGAACATGTGAAATATTTGGGAGAAATGTGGCCTTTCTGGAAGAAACTGTCCTCTTTTGGGGATAAAAGAGGTATTTGTGGGTGATAAGGTGCTATTTGAAGGGGGAAACCTGGTATTTCTTGGAGAATATGTGATATATTTGGGGGAAAAGTGGCATGGCAGGAAGAAACTGTCCTATTTTGGGGATAAAACAGGTATATGTGGGTGAAAAGGTCCTATTTGAAGGGGGAAAGCTGGTATTTCTTGGAGAAGATGTGATCTATTTGGAGAAATGTGGCCTTTCTGGAAGAAACTGTCCAGTTTGGGGGGAGAAGGCTGGTAATTTTGGGTGAGAAGGTCCTATTTCAGGAGGAATCCTGGTATTTCTTGCAGAAGAGGTGATATATTTGGGAGAAATGTGGCCTTTCTGGATGAAAATGTCCAATTTGGGGGAGAAGGCTGGTAGTTTTCGGAGAGATGGTCCTATTTCAGGAGGAATCCTGGAATTTCTTGGAGAAGATGTGATATATTTGGGAGAAATGTGGCATTTCTGAAAGAAACTGTCCTCTTTTGGGGATAAAAGAGGTATTAGTGGTTGAAAAGGTCCTATTTGAAGGGGGAAACCTGGTATTTCTTGGAGAAGATGTGATCTATTTGGGAGAAATGTGGCCTTTCTGGAAGAAACTGTCCTCTTTTGGGGATAAAAGAGGTATTTCATGGAGAAAAGGTCCTAATTCAAGGGGGAAACGTGGTATTTCTTGGAGGAGTTGTGATATATTTGGGAGAAATGTGGCATTTCTGGAAGAAACTGTCCTCTTTTGGGGATAAAAGAGGTATTTGTGGGAGAAAAGGTTCTTCTGAAGGGGGAAAGCTGGTATTTCTTGGAGAAGATGTGATATATTTGGGAGAAATGTGGCATTTCTGGAAGAAACTGTCCTCTTTTGGGGATAAAAGTGGTATTTGTGGGAGAGAGGGTCCTATTTGATGGAGGAAAGCAGGTATTTCTTGGAGAAGATGTGATATATTTGGGAGAAATGTGGCATTTCTGGAAGAAACTGTCCTATTTTGGGGATAAAAGAGGTTTTTTTTAGGGAAAAGGTCCTATTTGAAGGGGGAAAGCTGGTATTTCTTGGAGAAGATGTGATCTATTTGGGAGAAATGTGGCATTTCTGAAGAAACTGTCCTCTTTTGGGGATAGAACAGGTATTTGTGGGTGAAAAGGTCCTATTTGAAGGGGGAAACGTGGTATTTCTTGGAGAAGATGTGCTATATTTGGGAGAAATGTGGCATTTCTGGAAGAAACTGTCCTCTTTTGGGGATAAAAGAGGTATTTGTGGGTGAAAAGGTCCTATTTGAAGGGGGAAAGCAGGTATTTCTTGGAGAAGATGTGATATATTTGGGAGAAATGTGGCATATCTGGAAGAAACTGTCCTCTTTTGGGGATAAAAGAGGTATTTGTGGGTGAAAAGGTCCTATTTGAAGGGGGAAACCTGGTATTTCTTGGAGAAGATGTGAACTATTTGGGAGAAATGTGGCCTTTCTGGAAGAAACTGTCCTATTTTGGGGATAAAACAGGTACTTGTGGGTGAAAAGGTCCTATTTGAAGGGGGAACCCTGGTATTTCTTGGAGAAGATGTGATCTATTTGGGAGAAATGTGGCATTCCTGGAAGAAACTGTCCTCTTTTGGGGATAAAAGAGGTATTTGTGGGTGAAAAGGTCCTATTTGAAGGGGGAAACCTGGTATTTCTTGGAGAAGATGTGATCTATTTGGGAGAAATGTGGCATATCAGGAAGAAACTGTCCTATTTTGGGGATAATACAGGTATTTCTGGGAGAAAAGGTCCTATTTGAAGGGGAAACCTGGTATTTCTTGGAGAAGATGTGATATGTTTCGGAGAAATGTGGCATGTCAGGAAGAAACTGTCCTCTTTTGGGGATAAAACAGGTATTTGTGGGTGAAAAGGTCCTATTTGAAGGGGGAAAGCTGGTATTTCTTGGAGAAGATGTGATATATTTGGGAGAAATGTGGCATGTCTGGAAGAAACTGTCCTCTTTTGGGGATAAAGCAGGTATTTGTGGGTGAAAAGGTCCTATTTGAAGGGGGAAAGCTGGTATTTCTTGGAGAAGATGTGATATATTTGGGAGAAATGTGGCATTTCTGGAAGAAACTGTCCTATTTTGGGGATAAAAGAGGTATTTGTGGGTGAAAAGGTCCTATTTGAAGGGGGAAAGCTGGTATTTCTTGGAGAAGATGTGATATGTTTGGGAGAAATGTGGCATTTCTGGAAGAAACTGTCCTCTTTTGGGGATAAATCAGGTATTTGTGGGTGAAAAGGTCCTATTTGAAGGGGGAACCCTGGTATTTCTTGGAGAAGATGTGATATATTTGGGAGAAATGTGGCATGTCTGGAAGAACCTGCTCTATTTTGGGGATAAAACAGGTATTTGTGGGTGAAAAGGTCCTATTTCCAGGGGGAAAGCTGGTATTTCTTGGAGAAGATGTGATATGTTTGGGAGAAATGTGGCATGTCCGGAAGAAACTGTCCTCTTTTGGGGATAAAACAGGTATTTGTGGGAGAAAAGTTCCTATGTCAAGGGGTAAAGCTGGATGTTCTTGCAGGAGATGTGATATATGTGGGAGAAATGCGGCATTTCTGGAAGAAACTGTCGTATTTTGGGGATCAAATAGGTATTTGTGGGTGAAAAGGTCCTATTTGAAGGGGGAAACGTGGTATTTCTTGGAGAAGATGTGATATATTTGGGAGAAATGTGGCATGTCTGGAAGAAACTGTCCTATTTTGGGGATAAAAGAGGTATTTGTGGGTGACAAGGTCCTATTTGAAGGGGGAAACCTGGTATTTCTTGGAGAAGATGTGATATGTTTGGGAGAAATGTGGCATTTCTGGAAGAAACTGTCCTCTTTTGGGGGGAAAAGGCTGGGTTTTTTTGGGAGAAAAGGTACTATTTCAGGAGAAATCCTGGTATTTCTTGGAGGAGATGTGATATGTTTATGAGAAATGTGGCATTTCTGGAAGGAACTGTCCTATTTTGGGGATAAAAGAGGTATTTTTGTGAGAAAAGGTCCTATTTGAAGGGGGAACCCTGGTATTTCTTGGAGAAGATGTGATCTATTTGGAGAAATGTGGCCTTTCTGGAAGAAACTGTCCTATTTGAGTGATAAAAGAGGTATTTGTGGGTGAAAAGGTCCTATTTGAAGGGTGAAAGCTGGTAGTTTTACCTCTTTTATCCCCAAAATAGAACAATTTCTTCCAGAAAGGCCACATTTCCCCAAATAGATCACATCTTCTCCAAGAAATACCAGGGTTCCCCCTTCAAATAGGACCTTTTCTCCCAAAAATACCTCTTTTATCCCCAAAAGAGGACATTTTCTGCTAAACATGCCATATTTCTCCCAAATATACCACAACTTCTCCAAGAAATACCAGGTTTCCCCCTTCAAATAGGACCTTTTCAGCCACAAATACCTCTTTTCTCCCGCAAATAGGTCAGTTTCTTCCAGACATGCCACATTTCTCCCAAATATATCACATCTTCTCCAAGAAATACCAGGTTTCCCCCTTCAAATAGGAACTTTTCACCCACAAATACCTGTTTTATGCACAAAATACGACAGTTTCTTCCTGAAATGCCACATTTCTCCCAAATATATCACATCTTCTCCAAGAAATACCAGGTTTCGCCCTTCAAATAGGAACTTTTCACCCACAAATACCTCTTTTATCCCAAAAGAGGACAGTTTCTTCCAGACATGCCACATTTCTCCCAAATATATCACATCTTCTCCAAGAAATACCAGGATACTTCCTGAAATATGACCTTTTCTCCCACAAATACCACCATTCTCACAACAGTTAGGACATTTTCTTCCAGAAATGCCAGATTTCTCCCAAATAGATCACATCTTCTCCAAGAAATACCAGGTTTCCCCCTTCAAATAGGACCTTTTCACCCACAAATACCTCTTTTATCCCCAAACCAAAATAGGACAGTTTCTTCCGGACATGCCACATTTCTCCCAAACATATCACATCTTCTCCAAGAAATAACAGCTTTCCCCCTTCAAATAGGACCTTTTCCCCAAAAAAACCTCTTTTATCCCCAAAAGAGGACAGTTTCTTCCAGGAATGCCAGATTTCTCCCAAATATATCACATCTTCTCCAAGAAATACCAGCTTTCCCCCTTCAAATAGGACCTTTTCACCCACAAATACCTCTTTTATCCCAAAATAGGACAGTTTCTTCCAGAAATGCCACATTTCTCCCAAATATATCACATCTTCTCCAAGAAATACCAGCTTTCACCCTTCAAATAGGACCTTTTCACCCACAAATACCTGTTTTATCCCAAAAGAGGACAGTTTCTTCCAGAAATGCCAGATTTCTCCCAAATGATATCACATCTTCTCCAAGAAATACCAGGTTTCCCCCTTCAAATAGGACCTTTTCTCCCACAAATACCTGTATTACTCCTCAAATAGGACATTTTCTTCCAGAAATGCCATATTTCTCCAAATATATCACATCTTCTCCAAGAAATACCAGGTTTCCCCCCTTGTAATAAGACCTTTTCACCCACAAATACCTCTTTTATCCCCAAAAGAGGACAGTTTCATCAAGAAATGCCACATTTCTCCAAATATTATCAACATCTTCTCCAAGAAATACCAGGATTCCCCTTCAAATAGGACCTTTTCACCCACAAATACCTCTTTTATCCCCAAAAGAGGACAGTTTCTTCCAGAAATGCCACATTTCTCCCAAATAGATCACATCTTCTCCAAGAAATACCACGTTTCCCCCTTCAAATAGGACCTTTTCACCCACAAAAAAATTCTTTATCCCCAAATAGGACAGTTTCTTCCAGAAATGCCAAATTTCTCCCAAATAGATCACATCTTTCTCCAAGAAATACCAGGTTTCCCTCTTGAATTAGGACCTTTTCACCCACAAATACCTCTTTTATCCCCAAAAGAGGACAGTTTCTTCCAGAAATGCCAGATTTCTTCCAAATATATCACATCTCCTCCTAGAAACTACCAGGATTCCCCCTTCAAATAGGACCTTTTCACCCACAAATACCTCTTTTATCCCCAAAAGAGGACAGTTTCTTCAGAAATGCCACATTTCCCCAAATATATCACATCTTCTCCAAGAAATACCAGGATTCTTCCTGAAATATGACCTTTTCTCCCACAAATACCACTATTCTCACACCAGTTAGGACATTTTCTTCCAGAAAGGCCAGATTTCTCCAAATATATCACATCTTCTCCAAGAAATACCAGGGTTCCTCCTGAAATAGGACCTTTTCTACCACAAATACTGTTTTATCCCCCAAACTGAACATTTTCTTCCAGACATGCCAGATTTCTCCCAAATATATCACATCTTCTCCAAGAAATACCAGCTTTCCCTCTTGAAATATGAACTTTCTCCCACAAATACCTCTTTTATACCCAATAGAGGACAGTTTCTGCCAGAAAGGCCACATTTCTCCCAAATGTATCACATCTTCTCCAAGAAAATACCAGGTTTCCCCCTTCAAATAGGACCTTTTCACCCACATATACCTCATTTATCCCCAAAAGAGGACAGTTTCTTCCAGAAAGGCCAGATTTCTCCCAAATAGATCACATCTTCACCAAGAAATACCAGGTTTCCCCCTTCAGATAGGACCATTTCCCCAACAAATACCTCTTTTATCCCAAAATAGAACATTTTCTGCCAGAAATGCCAGATTTCTCCCAAATATATCACATCTCTCCAAGAAATACCACGTTTCCCCCTTCAAATAGGACCTTTTCACCCACAATACCTCTTTTATCCCCAAAATAGGACAGTTTCTTCCAGAAATGCACATTTCTCCCAAACATATCACATCTTCTCCAAAAAATACCAGCTTTCCCCCTTCAAATAGGACCTTATCACCCACAAATACCACTTTTATCCCCAAAATAGGACAGTTTCTTCCAGAAATGCCACATTTCTCCCAACATATCACAACTTCTCCAAGAAATACCAGGTTTCCCCTTCAAATAGGACCTTTTCAACCACAAAAACCTCATTTATCCCCCAAATAGGACAGTTTCTTCCAGACATGCCACATTTTCTCCAAATAGATCACATCTTCTCCAAGAAATACCCGGTTTCCCCCTTGAATTAGGACCTTTTTCACCCACTAATACCTCTTTTTCCCTCAAATAGGACAGTTTCTTCCAGACATGCCACATTTCTCCCAAATATATCACATCTTCTCCAAGAAATACCAGGTTTCCCCCTTCAAATAGGACCTTTTCACCACAAATACCTCTTTTATCCCCAAAATAGGACAGTTTCTTCCAGACATGCCACATTTCTCCCAAATAGATCACATCTTCTCCAAGAAATACCTGGTTTCCCCCTTCAAATAGGTCCTTTTCACCCACTAATAGCAGACTTCTCCCCAAAATAGGACAGTTTCTTCCAGAAATGCACATTTCTCCCAAATAGATCACATTCTTCTCCAAGAAATACCAGGGTTCCCCCTTCAAATAGGACCTTTTCACCCACAAATACCTCTTTTATCCCCAAAAGAGGACAGTTTCTTCGAGACATGCGACATTTCTCCCAAATATATCACCTCTTCTCCAAGAAATACCAGCTTTCCCCCTTCAAATAGGACCTTTTCACCCCACAAATACCTCTTTTATCCCCAAAAGAGGACAGTTTCTTCCAGAAATGGCATATTCTCCCAAACATAATCACATCTTCTCCAAGAAATACCAGGTTTCCCCCTTCAAATAGGACCTTTTCACCCACAAATACCTGTTCTATCCCCATAATAGGACAGTTTCTTCCAGACATGCCACATTTCTCCCAAATATATCACATCTTCTCCAAGAAATACCTGCTTTCCCCCTTCAAATAGGACCTTCTCACCCACAAATACCTCTTTTATCCCCAAAAGAGGACAGTTTCTTCCTGACATGCCACATTTCCCCCAAATATATCACATCTTCTCCAAGAAATACCACGTTTCCCCCTTCAAATAGGACCTTTTCACCCACAAATACCTCTTTTATCCCCAAAAGAGGACAGTTTCTTCCAGAAATGCCACATTTCTCGCAAACATAACACATTTTCTCATAGAATTACCAGCTTTCCCCCTTCAAATAGCACCTTTTCACCCACAAAAAATTCTTTTATCCCCAAAATAGGACAGTTTCTTCCAGAAAGGCCACATTTCTCCCAAATATATCACATCTTCTCCAAGAAATACCAGGTTTCCCCCTTCAAATAGGACCTTTTCACCCACAAATACCTCTTTATCCCTCAAATAGGACAGTTTCTTCCAGACATGCCACATTTTTCCCAAATAGATCACATCTTCTCCAAGAATTACCTGCTTTCCCCCTTCAAATAGGACCTTTTCTCCCACAAATACCTCTTTTATCCCAAAAGAGGACAGTTTCTTCCAGAAATGGCACATTTCTCCCAAACATATCACATCTTCTCCAAGAAATACCAGGTTTCCCCCTTCAAATAGGACCTTTTCACCCACAAATACCTCTTTTATCCCCAAAATAGGACAGTTTCTTCCATAAATGCCACATTTCTCCCAAATATATCACAGCTCCTCCAAGAAATACCAGCTTTCCCCCTTCAAATAGGACCTTTTCTCCCACAAATACCTGTTTTATACCCAAAACAGGACACTTTCTTCCAGAAATGCCATATTTCTCCCAAACATATCACATCTTCTCCAAGAAATACCAGGTTTCCCCCTTCAAATAGGACCTTTTCACCCACAAATACCACTTTTTTCCCCAAAATAGGACAGTTTTTTCCAGACATGCCACATTTCTCCCAAATATATCACATCTTCTCCAAGAAATACCAGCTTTCCCCCTTCAAATAGGACCTTTTCAGCCACAAATACCTCTTTTATCCCCAAAAGAGGACAGTTTCTTCCAGAAATGCCATATTTCTCCCAAACATATCACATCTTCTCCAAGAAATACCAGCTTTCCCCCTTGAAAGAGGACCTTTTCACCCACAAATACCTGTTTTATCCCCAAAAGAGGACAGTTTCTTCCAGAAATGCCACATTTCTCCAAAATATATCACATCTTCTCCAAGAAATACCAGGTTTCCCCCTTCAAATAGGACCTTTTCTCCATGAAATACCTGTTTTATCCCCAGAAGAGGACAGTTTCTGCCAGAAATGCCACATTTCTCCCAGACATATCACATCTCCTCCAAGAAATACCAGGATTCCTCCTGAAATAGGAACTTTTCTCCCACAAATACCACCCTTCTCTTCCCAAATAGGACATTTTCATCCAGACATGCCACATTTCTCCCAAATATATCACATCTTCTCCAAGAAATACCAGGTTTTCCCCTGGAAATAGGGACTTTTCACCCAGAAATACCTGTTCTATCCCCATAAGAGGACAGTATCTTCCAGAAAGGCCACATTTCCCCCAAATATATCACATCTTCTCCAAGAAATACCAGGTTTCCCCCTTCAAATAGGACCTTTTCAACCACTAATACCTCTTTTATCCCCAGAAGAGGACAGTTTCTTCCAGAAAGGCCACATTTCTCCCAAATATATCACATCTTCTCCAAGAAATACCAGGATTCCTCCTGAAATAGGACCTTCTCACCGAAAACTACCAGCCTTCTCCCCCCAAACTGGACATTTTCTTCCAGAAAGGCCACATTTCACCCAAATATATCACCTCTTCTCCAAGAAATACCATGTTTCCCCCTTCAAATAGGACCTTTTCACCCACAAATACCTGTTTTATCCCCCAAATAGGACAGTTTCTTCCAGAAATGCCACATTTCTCCCAAACATATCACATCTTCTCATAGAATTACCTGTTTTCCCCCTTCAAATAGGACCTTTTCACCCACAAAAAATTCTTTTATCCCCAAAATAGGACAGTTTCTTCCAGAAATGCCACATTTCTCCCAAATATATCACATCTTCTCCAAGAAATACCAGGATTCCCCCTTCAAATACGAGCTTTTCACCGACTAATACCTCTTTTTCCCTCAAATAGGACAGTTTCTTCCAGAAATGCCACATTTCTCCCAAATAGATCACATCTTCTCCAAGAAATACCAGGATTCTTCCTGAAAGAGGACCTTTTCTCCCACAAATACCAGCCTTCTCCCCAAAATAGGACAGTTTCTTCCAGAAATGCCACATTTCTCCCAAATATATCACATCTTCTCCAAGAAATACCAGCTTTCCCCCTTCAAATAGGACCTTTTCTCCCACAAATACCTGTTTGATCCCCAAAATAGGACAGTTTCTTCCAGAAATGCCATATTTCTCCCAAACATATCACATCTTCTCCTAGAAATACCAGCTTTCCCCCTTCAAATAGGACCTTTTCACCCACAAATACCTCTTTTATCCCCAAAAGAGGACAGTTTCTTCCAGAAAGGCCACATTTCTCCCAAACATATCACACCTCCTCCAAGAAATACCTGGATTCCTCCTTCAAATAGGAAATTTTCTCCCACTAATACCACCCTTCTCCCCCCAAATAGGACATTTTCTTCCAGACATGCCACATTTCTCCCAAATATATCACATCTTCTCCAAGAAATACCAGGTTTTCCCCTGGAAATAGGACCTTTTCACCCGCAAATACCTGTTCTATCCCCATAAGAGGACAGTTTCTTCCAGAAATGCCACATTTCTCCCAAATATATCACATCTTCTCCAAGAAATACCACGTTTCCCCCTTCAAATAGGACCTTTTCCCCAAAAAAACCTCTTTTATCCCCATAAGAGGACAGTTTCTTCCAGAAATGCCATATTTCTCCCAAATATATCACATCTTCTCCAAGAAATACCACGTTTCCCCCTTCAAATAGGACCTTCTCACCCACAAATACCTCTTTTATCCCCAAAATAGGACAGTTTTTTCCAGACATGCCACATTTCTCCCAAATAGATCACATCTTCTCCAAGAAATACCAGGTTTTCCCCTTCAAATACGACCTTTTCACCCACAAATACCTCTTTTATCCCCAAAATAGGACAGTTTCTTCCAGAAATGCCACATTTCTCCCAAATATATCACAACTCCTCCAAGAAATACCAGGTTTCCCCCTTGAATTAGGACCTTTTCCCCATGAAATACCTCTTTTATCCCCAAAAGAGGACAGTTTCTTCCAGAAATGCCACATTTCTCCCAAATATATCACATCTCCAAGAAATACCAGGTTTCCTCCCGAAATAGGACCTTGTCACCCACAGATTCCTGTTTTATCCCTTTGTTCCGAGCGACTTTTCGTTTTGGAGTGTTTATCCGATGCTACACTTCAGCATTCTGTGACGAATAAAATAGAAGAGAAAAGCCCCACTAATAAGGCAGCTAGAAGGTCCAGTAGCCACACACATTGTGCTTTCAGGGAGGACGTTCCAGAAAGTAGAGAATTGTGGCTTCTTTCCTGCGGAGAAAAAAACCCCTTTTTTCAGGCAATGCAGGACGCGGAATTCGCACCTTCTCGGCATAGGAATACCGCTCCTTCGCTCTCGTGGCTCGAAAGCGGCACTCGCTCTGAACCGCTTCGGAGAGTCTGCAGTTGCTGTCCGGTCCATCGCGGTTCTGCCCGAGTGCCGCTTGCAGCCTTCAGCAGCGGTCTCGTTTCTCTCGGATGCCGGGAAAGAGCGACTTCAGCCGGATGCTTTTCTCCGACGAGTGAGCGGCTTCTTCTGCGCACATCGCAATGGAGCGCTTTTGACTTCTCCATGTGTCCATGCAGAATGCACTACGCTTCTCTCTCATTCTTATCCCTTCCTTCCGAGCGACATTTCGTTTTGGAGTGTTTATCCGATGCTACACTTCAGCATTCTGTGACGAATAGAGTAGAAGAGAACAGCCCCACTAATAAGGCAGCTAGAAGTTCGAGGAGCGACACACGTTGTGCTTTCAGGGAGGACGTTCCAGAAAGTCGAGAGTTGTGGCTTCTTTCCGGCGGAGAAAAAACCCCCTGTTTTCAGGCAATGCAGGACGCGGAATTCGCATCTTCTCGGCATAGGAATAGCGCTCCTTCGCTCTCGTGGCTCGAAAGCGGCACTTGCTCTGAACCGCTCCGGAGAGTCTGCAGTTGCTGTCCGGTCCATCGCGGTTCTGCCCAAGTGCCGCTTGCAGCCTTCAGCAGCGGTCTCGTTTCTCTCGGATGCCGGGAAAGAGCGACTCCAGCCGGATGCTTTTCTCAGACAAGTGAGCGGCTTCTTCTGCGCACATCGCAATGGAGCGCTTTTGACTTCTCCATGTGTCCATGCAGAATGCACTACGCTTCTCTCTCATTCTTATCCCTTTCTTCCGAGCGACATTTCGTTTTGGAGTGTTTATCCGATGCTACACTTCAGCATTCTGTGACGAATAGAGTAGAAGGGAAAAGCCCCACTAATAAGGCAGCTAGAAGTTCGAGGAGCGACACACGTAGTGCTTTCAGGGAGGACGTTCCAGAAAGTCGAGAGTTGTGGCTTGTTTCCTGCGGAGAAAAACCCCCCTGTTTTCAGGCTATTCAGTAGTCTGCAACTGCAGACTGTCCGGTGTGGTTCAGCGCAAATGCCGCTTTCGAGCCACGAGAGAGGAGGAGCGGCATTCCTATGCCGAGAACGAGCGAATTCAGCGTCCTGCATTGCCTGAAAACAGGGGCTTTTTTCTCCGCAGGAAAGAAGCCACAACTCTCGACTTTCTGGAAAGTCCTCCCCGAAAGCACCACGAGCGTTGCTCCTCGAACTTCTAGCTGCCTTATTAGTGGGGCTTTTCTCTTCTACTCTATTCGTCACAGAATGCTGAAGTGTAGCATCGGATAAACACTCCAAAACGAAAAGTCGCTCGGAACAAAGGGATAAAACAGGTATATGTGGGTGACAGGGTCCTATTTCAGGAGGAAACCTGGTATTTCTTGGAGATGTGATATATTTGGGAGAAATGTGGCATTTCTGGAAAAAACTGTCCTATTTTGGGGATAAAAGAGGTATTTGTGGGTGAGAAGGTCCTATTTGAAGGGGGAAACGTGGTATTTCTTGGAGAAGATGTGATATATTTGGGAGAAATATGGCATTTCTGGAAGAAACTGTCCTCTTATGGGGATAAAAGAGGTTTTTTTGGGGAAAAGGTCCTATTTGAAGGGGGAAACGTGGTATTTCTTGGAGAAGATGTGATATATTTGGGAGAAATGTGGCATTTCTGGAAGAAACTATCCTCTTATGGGGATAGAACAGGTATTTGCGGGTGAAAAGGTCCTATTTCCAGGGGAAAACCTGGTATTTCTTGGAGAAGATGTGATATATTTGGGAGAAATGTGGCATGTCTGGAAGAAAATGTCCTATTTGGGGGGAGAAGGGTGGTATTAGTGGGAGAAAATTTCCTATTTGAAGGAGGAATCCAGGTATTTCTTGGAGGAGGTGTGATATGTTTGGGAGAAATGTGGCCTTTCTGGAAGAAACTGTCCTCTTTTGGGGATAAAAGAGGTATTTGTGGGTGAAAAGGTCCTATTTGAAGGGGGGAAAGCTGGTATTTCTAGGAGAAGATGTGATATGTTTGGGAGAAATATGGCATTTCTGGAAGAAACTGTCCTATTTTGGGGATCAAACAGGTATTTGTGGGAGAAAAGGTCCTATTTGAAGGGGGAAAGCTGGTATTTCTTGGAGAAGATGTGATATATTTGGGAGAAATGTGGCATGTCTGGAAGAAACTGTCCTATTTTGGGGAGAAGGCTGGTATTTGTGGGAGAAAAGGTCCTCTTTCAGGAGGAATCCTGGTATTTCTTGGAGAAGATGTGATCTATTTGGGAGAAATGTGGCATTTCTGGAAGAAACTGTCCTATTTGAGGGAAAAAGAGGTATTAGTCGGTGAAAAGCTCGTATTTGAAGGGGGAAACCTGGTATTTCTTGGAGAAGATGTGATATATTTGGGAGAAATGTGGCATTTCTGGAAGAAACTGTCCCATTTTGGGGATAAAAGAATTTTTTGTGGGTGAAAAGGACCTATTTGAAGGGGGAAAACAGGTAATTCTATGAGAAGATGTGATATGTTTGGGAGAAATGTGGCATTTCTGGGAGAAACTGTCCTCTTTTGGGGATAAAAGAGGTATTTGTGGGTGAAAAGGTCCTATTTGAAGGGGGAAAGCTGGTATTTCTTGGAGAAGATGTGATCTATTTGGGAGAAATGTGGCATTTCTGGAAGAAACTGTCCTATTTGGGGGATAAAACAGGTATTTGTGGGTGAAAAGGTCCTATTTGAAGGGGGAAACATGGTATTTCTTGGAGAAGAGGTGATATATTTGGGAGAAATGTGGCCTTTCTGGAAGAAAATGTCCAGTTTGGGGGGAGAAGGCTGGTAGTTTTCGGTGAGAAGGTCCTATTTCAGGAGGAATCCTGGTATTTCTTGGAGAAGATGTGATATATTTGGGAGAAATGTGGCCTATCTGGAAGAAACTGTCCTCTTTTGGGGATAAAAGAGGTATTAGTGGTTGAAAAGGTCCTATTTGAAGGGGGAACCCTGGTATTTCTTGGAGAAGATGTGATATATTTGGGGGAAATGTGGCCTTTCTGGAAGAAACTGTCCTCTTATGGGGATAGAACAGGTATTTGTGGGTGAAAAGTCCCTATTTCCAGGGGAAAACCTGGTATTTCTTGGAGAAGATGTGATATATTTGGGAGAAATGTGGCATGTCTGGATGAAAATATCCTATTTGGGAAGAGAAGGGTGGTATTTGTGGGAGAAAAGTTCCTATTTCAGGAGGAATCCTGGTATTTCTTGGAGGAGATGTGATATGTCTGGGAGAAATGAGCCATTTCTGGAAGAAACTGTCCTCTTTTGGGGATAAAACAGGTATTTCATGGAGAAAAGGTCCTATTTGAAGGGGGAAACCTGGTATTTCTTGGAGAAGATGTGATATATTTGGGAGAAATGTGGCATTTCTGGAAGAAACTGTCCTCTTTTGGGGATAAAACAGGTATTTGTGGGTGAAAAGGTCCTCTTTCAAGGGGGAAAGCTGGTATTTCTTGGAGAAGATGTGATATGTTTGGGAGAAATATGGCATTTCTGGAAGAAACTGTCCTCTTTTGGGGATAAAAGAGGTATTTGTGGGTGAAAAGGTCCTATTTGAAGGGGGAAAGCTGGTATTTCTTGGAGAAGATGTGATATATTTGGGAGAAATGTGGCATGTCTGGAAAAAACTGTCCTCTTTTGGGGATAAAAGTGGTATTTGTGGGTGAAAAGGTCCTATTTGAAGGGGGAAAGCTGGTATTTCTTGGAGAAGATGTGATATGTTTGGGAGAAATATGGCATTTCTGGAAGAAAGTGTCCTGTTTTGGGTATAAAACAGGTATTTGTGGGAGAAAAGGTCCTATTTGAAGGGGGAAAGCTGGTATTTCTTGGAGAAGATGTGATATATTTGGGAGAAATGTGGCATTTCTGGAAGAAACTGTCCTATTTTGGGGATAAAAGAGGTATTTCATGGGGAAAAGGTCCTAATTCAAGGGGGAAACCTGGAATATCTTGGAGGAGTTGTGCTATATTTGGGAGAAATGTGGCATTTCTGGAAGAAACTGTCCTCTTTTGGGGATAAAAGAGGTATTTGTGGGTGAAAAGGTCGTATTTGAAGGGGAAAACCTGGTATTTCTTGGAGAAGATGTGATATATTTGGGAGAAATGTGGCATTTCTGGAAGAAACTGTCCTATTTTGGGGATAAAAGAGGTATTTCTGGGAGAAAAGGTCCTATTTGAAGGGGGAAAGCTGTTATTTCTTGGAGAAGATGTGATATATTTGGGAGAAATGTGGCATTTCTGGAAGAAACTGTCCTATTTTGGGGATAAAAGAGGTATTTGTGGGTGAAAAGGTCCTATTTGAAGGGGGAAACCTGGTATTTCTTGGAGAAGATGTGGTATATTTGGTAGAAATGTGGCATTTCTTGTTGAAACTGTCCTCTTTTGGGGATAAAAGAGGTATTTTTGGGTGAAAAGGTCCTATTTGAAGGGGGAAAACCTGGTATTTCTTCGAGAAGATGTGATCTATTTGGGAGAAATGTGGCATGTCTGGAAGAAAATGTCCTATTTGGGGAGAGAATACTGGTATTTGTGGAGAAAAGTTCCGATTTCAGGAGGAATCCTGGTATTTCTTGGAGGAGATGTGATATGTTTGGGAGAAATGTGCCATTTCTGGAAGAAACTGTCCTCTTTTGGGGATAAAAGAGGTATTTGTGGGTGAAAAGGTCCTATTTGAAGGGGGAAACCTGGTATTTCTTGGAGAAGATGTGGTATATTTGGGAGAAATGTGGCATGTCAGGAAGAAACTGTCCTATTTTGGGGATAAAAGAGGTATTTGTGGGTGAAAAGGTCCTATTTGAAGGGGGAAACCTGGTATTTCTTGGAGAAGATGTGATATATTTGGGAGAAATGTGGCATTTCTGGAAGAAACTGTCCTCTTTTGGGGATAAAAGAGGTATTTGTGGGTGAAAAGGTCCTATTTGAAGGGGGAAACCTGGTATTTCTTGGAGAAGATGTGATATGTTTGGGAGAAATGTGGCATGTCTGGAAGAAACTGTCCTCTTTTGGGGATAAAAGAGGTATTTGTGGGTGAAAAGGTCCTATTTGAAGGGGGAAAGCTGGTATTTCTTGGAGAAGATGTGATATATTTGGGAGAAATGTGGCATGTCTGGAAGAAACTGTCCTCTTTTGGGGATAAAAGAGGTTTTTTTGGGGAAAAGGTCCTATTTGAAGGGGGAAAGATGGTATTTCTTGGAGAAGATGTGATATATTTGGGAGAAATGTGGCATTTCTGGAAGAAACTGTCCTATTTTGGGGATAGAACAGGTATTTGTGGGTGAAAAGGTCCTATTTGAAGGGGAAAACCTCGTATTTCTTGGAGAAGATGTGATATGTTTGGGAGAAATGTGGCATTTCTGGAAGAAACTGTCCTCTTTTGGGGATAAAAGAGGTATTTGTGGGTGAAAAGGTCCTATTTGTAGGGGGAAAGCTGGTATTTCTTGGAGAAGATGTTCTATATTTGGGAGAAATGTGGCATTTCTGGAAGAAACTGTCCTCTTTTGGGGATAAAAGAATTTTTTGTGGGTGAAAAGGTCCTATTTGAAGGGGGAAACCTGGTATTTCTTGGAGAAGATGTGATATGTTTGGGAGAAATGTGGCATTTCTGGGAGAAACTGTCCTCTTATGGGGATAAAAGAGGTATTTGTGGGAGAAAAGGTCCTATCTGAAGGGGGAAACCTGGTATTTCATGGAGAGGATGTGACATGTTTGGGAGAAATGTGGCATTTCTGGAAGAAACTGTCCTATTTGGGGGGAGAAGGCTGGTATTTGTGGCAGAAAAGGTCCTCTTTCAGGAGAAATCCTGGTATTTCTTGGAGAAGATGTGATATATTTGGGAGAAATGTATCATGTCTGGAAGAAACTGTCCTATTTGAGGGATAAAAGAGGTATTTGTGGGTGAAAAGGTCCTATTTGAAGGGGGAAACCTGGTATTTCTTGGAGAAGATGTGATATATTTGGGAGAAATGTGGCATTTCTGGCAGAAACTGTCCTCTTTTGGGGATAAAAGAGGTATTTGTGGGTGAAAAGGTCCTATTTGAAGGGGGAAACGTGGTATTTCTTGGAGAAGATGTGATATGTTTGGGAGAAATGTGGCATTTCTGGAAGAAACTGTCCTCTTTTGGGGATAAAAGAGGTATTTGTGGGTGAAAAGGTCCTATTTGAAGGGGGAAACCTGGTATTTCTTGGAGAAGATGTGATATATTTGGGGGAAATGTGGCCTTTCTGGAAGAAACTGTGCTGTTTTGGGGATAAAAGAGGTATTTGTGGGTGAAAAGGTCCTATTTGAAGGGGGAAAGCAGGTATTTCTTGGAGAAGATGTGATCTATTTGGGAGAAATGTGGCATTTCTGGAAGAAACTGTCCACTTTTGGGGATAAAAGACGTATTTGTGGGTGACAAGGTCCTATTTGAAGGGGGAAACGTGGTATTTCTTGGAGAAGATGTGATATATTTGGGAGAAATGTGGCATGTCAGGAAGAAACTGTGCTCTTTTGGGGATAAAAGAGGTATTTGTGGGAGAAAAGTTCCTATTTGAAGGGGAAAACCTGGTATTTCTTGGAGAAGATGTGATATATTTGGGAGAAATGTGGCCTTTCTGGCAGAAACTGTCCTATTTTGGGGATAAAAGAATTTTTTGTGGGTGAAAAGTTCCTATTTGAAGGGGGAAAGCTGGTATTTCTTGGAGAAGATGTGATATATTTGGGAGAAATGTGGCATTTCTGGAAGAAACAGTCCTCTTTTGGGGATAAAAGAGGTATTTGTGGGTGATAAGGTCCTATTTCCAGGGGGAAACCCGGTATTTCTTGGAGAAGATGTGATATATTTGGGAGAAATGTGGCATTTCTGGAAGGGACTGTCCTCTTTTGGGGATAAAAGAGGTATTTGTGGGTGAAAAGGTCCTATTTCAAGGGGGAACCTGGTATTTCTTGGAGAAGATGTGATCTATTTGGGAGAAATCTGGCATGTCTGGAACAAACTGTCCTCTTTTGGGGATAAAACAGGTATTTGTGGGAGAAAAGTTCCTATTTGATGGGGGAAAGCTGGATGTTCTTGCAGGAGATGTGATATATTTGGGAGAAATGTGGCATGTCTGGAAGAAACTGTCCTCTTTTGGAGATAAAAGAGGTATTTGTGGTTGAAAAGGTCCTATTTGAAGGGGGAAACCTGGTATTTCTTGGAGAAGATGTGATCCATTTGGGAGAAATGAGGCCATTCTGGCAGAAACTGTCCTCTTTTGGGGATAAATGAGGTATTTGTGGGTGAAAAGGTCCTATTTGAAGGGGGAAACCTGGTATTTCTTGGAGAAGATGTGATATATTTGGGAGAAATGTGGCCTTTCTGGAAGAAACTGTCCTCTTTTGGGGATAAAAGAGGTATTTGTGGGTGAAAAGGTCCTATTTGAAGGGGGAAACCTGGTATTTCTTGGAGAAGATGTGATCCATTTGGGAGAAATGAGGCCATTCTGGCAGAAACTGTCCTCTTTTGGGGATAAATGAGGTATATGTGGGTGAAAAGGTCCTATATGAAGGGGGAAACCTGGTATTTCTTGGAGAATATGTGATACATTTGGTAGAAATCTGGCCTTTCTGGCAGAAACTGTCCTATTTTGGGGATAAAAGAGGTATTTGTGGGAGAAACGTTCCTATTTGAAGGGGGAAAGCTGGTATTTCTGTGGCCTTTCTGGAAGAAACTGTCCTCTTTTGGGGATAAAACAGGTATTTGTGGGTGAAAAGGTCCTCTTTCAAGGGGGAAAGCTGGTATTTCTTGGAGAAGATGTGATATGTTTGGGAGAAATGTGGCATTTCTGGTAGAAACTGTCCTCTTTTGGGTTTAAAAGAGGTATATGTGGGTGAAAAGGTCCTATTTCCAGGGGAATACCTGGTATTTCTTGGAGAAGATGTGATATATTTGGGAGAAATGTGGCATGTCAGGAAGAAACTGTCCTATTTTGGGGATAAAACAGGTATTTGTGGGTGAAAAGGTCCTATTTGAAGGGGGAAAGCTGGTATTTCTTGGAGAAGATGTGATATATTTGGGAGAAATGTGGCATGTCTGGAAGAAACTGTCCTATTTTGGAGATAAAAGAGGTATTTGTGGGAGAAAAGGTCCTATTTGAAGGGGGAAACCTGGTATTTCTTGGAGAAGATGTGATATGTTTCGGAGAAATGTGGCATTTCTGGAAGAAACTGTCCTCTTTTGGGGATAAAAGAGGTATTTGTGGGTGAAAAGGTCCTCTTTCAAGGGGGAAACCTGGTATTTCTTGGAGAAGATGTGATATATTTGGGAGAAATGTGGCCTTTCCGGAAGAAACTGTCCTATTTTGGGGATCAAACAGGTATTTGTGGGTGAAAAGGTCGTATTTGAAGGGGGAAACCTGGTATTTCTTGGAGAAGCTGTGATATATTTAGAGAAAACAAGCATTTCTGGAAGAAACTGTGTTATTTTGGGGATAAAAGAGGTATTACTGGTTGAAAAGGTCCTATTTGAAGGGGGAAAGCTGGTATTTCTTGGAGAAGATGTGATATGTTTGGGAGAAATGTGGCATTTCTGGAAGAAACTGTCCTCTTTTGGGGATAAAAGAGGTATTTGTGGGTGAAAAGGTCCTATTTGAAGGGGGAACCCTGGTATTTCTTGGAGAAGATGTGATATGTTTGGGAGAAATGTGGCCTTTCTGGCAGAAACTGTGCTCTTTTGGGGATAAAAGAGGTATTTGTGGGTGAAAAGGTCCTATTTGAAGGGGGAAACCTGGTATTTCTTGGAGAAGATGTAATATATTTGGGAGAAATCAGGCATTTCTGGAAGAAACTGTCCTCTTTTGGGGATAAAACAGGTATTTGTGGGTGAAAAGGTCCTATTTGAAGGGGGAAAGCTGGTAATTCTATGAGAAGATGTGATATATTTGGGAGAAATCTGGCATTTATGGAAGAAACTGTCCTCTTTTGGGGATAAAAGAGGTATTTGTGGGTGAAAAGGTCCTATTTGAAGGGGGAAAGCTGGTATTTCTTGGAGAAGATGTGATATATTTGGGAGAAATGTGGCATGTCTGGAAGAAACTGTCCTATTTTGGGGATAAAAGAGGTATTTGTGGGTGAAAAGGTCCTATTTGAAGGGGGAAACCTGGTATTTCTTGGAGAAGATGTAATATATTTGGGAGAAATGTGGCATTTCTGGAAGAAACTGTTCTATTTTGGGGATAAAACAGGTACTTGTGGGTGAAAAGGTCCTATTTCCAGGGGGAAAGCTGGTATTTCTTGGAGAAGATGTGATGTATTTGGGAGAAATCTGGCATTTCTGGAAGAAACTGTCCTCTTTTGGGGATAAAACAGGTATTTGTGGGAGAAAAGGTCCTATGTCAAGGGGTAAAGCTGGATGTTCTTGCATGAGATGTGATATATGTGGGAGAAATGCGGCATTTCTGGAAGAAACTGTCGTATTTTGGGGATCGAAGAGGTATTTGTGGGTGAAAAGGTCCTATTTGAAGGGGGAAAGCTGGTATTTCTTGGAGGAGATGTGATATATTTGGGGGAAATGTGGCCTTTCTGGAAGAAACAGTCCTCTTTTGGGGATAAAAGAGGTATTTGTGGGTGAAAAGGTCCTATTTGAAGGGGGAAACCTGGTATTTCTTGGAGAAGATGTGATCTATTTGGGAGAAATGTGGCATGTCAGGAAGAAACTGTGCTCTATTGGGGATAAAAGAGGTATTTGTGGGAGATAAGTTCCTATTTGAAGGGGGAAAGCTGGTATTTCTTGGAGAAGATGTGATCTATTTGGGAGAAATTTGGCATTTCTGCAAGAAACTGTCCTATTTTGGGGATAAAAGAATTTTTTGTGGGTGAAAAGGTCCTATTTGAAGGGGGAAAGCTGGTATTTCTTGGAGAAGATGTGATATATTTGGGAGAAATGTGGCATTTCTGGAAGAAACTGTCGTCTTTTGGGGATAAAAGTGGTATTTGTGGGTGACAAGGTCCTATTTGAAGGAGGAAAGCTGGTATTTCTTGGAGAAGATGTGATATATTTGGGAGAAATGTGGCATGTCTGGAAGAAACTGTCCTATTTTGGGGATAAAAGAGGTATTTGTGGGTGAAAAGGTCCTATTTGAAGGGGGAAACCTGGTATTTCTTGGAGAAGATGTGATATGTTTCGGAGAAATGTGGTATGTCTGGAACAAACTGTCCTCTTTTGGGGATAAAAGAGGTATTTGTGGGAGAAAAGGTCCTATTTGAAGGGGGAAAGCTGGATGTTCTTGCAGGATTTGTGATATATTTGGGAGAAATGTGGCATGTCTGGAAGAAACTGTCCTCTTTTGGAGATAAAAGAGGTATTTGTGGGTGAAAAGGTCCTATTTGAAGGGGGAAACCTGGTATTTCTTGGAGAAGATGTGATATATTTGGGAGAAATGTGGCATTTCCGGAAGAAACTGTCCTCTTTTGGGGATAAAAGAGATATTTGTGGGTGAAAAGGTCCTATTTGAAGGGGAAACGTGGTATTTCTTGGAGAAGATGTGATCTATTTGGGAGAAATGAGGCCATTCTGGCAGAAACTGTCCTCTTTTGGGGATAAATGAGGTATTTGTGGGTGAAAAGGTCCTATTTGAGGGGGAAACCTGGTATTTCTTGGAGAAGATGTGATACATTTGGTAGAAATCTGGCCTTTATGGCAGAAACTGTCCTATTTTGGGGATAGAACAGGTATTTGTGGGAGTAAAGTTCCTATTTCATGGGGGAAAGCTGGTATTTCTGTGGCCTTTCTGGAAGAAACTGTCCTCTTTTGGGGATAAAACAGGTATTTGTGGGTGAAAAGGTCCTCTTTCAAGGGGGAAAGCTGGTATTTCTTGGAGAAGATGTGATATGTTTGGGAGAAATGTGGCATTTCTGGTAGAAACTGTCCTCTTTTGGGGTTAAAAGAGGTATTTGTGGGTGAAAAGGTCCTATTTCCAGGGGAAAACCTGGTATTTCTTGGAGAAGATGTGATATATTTGGGAGAAATGTGGCAAGTCAGGAAGAAACTGTCCTATTTAGGGGATAAAACAGGTATTTGTGGGTGAAAAGGTCCTATTTGAAGGGGGAAAGCTGGTATTTCTTGGAGAAGATGTGATATATTTGGGAGAAATGTGGCATGTCTGGAAGAAACTGTCCTATTTTGGAGATAAAGAGGTATTTGTGGGTGAAAAGGTCCTATTTGAAGGGGGAAACCTGGTATTTCTTGGAGAAGATGTGATATGTTTCGGAGAAATGTGGCATGTCTGGAAGAAACTGTCCTCTTTTGGGGATAAAAGAGGTATTTGTGGGTGAAAAGGTCCTCTTTCAAGGGGGAAAGCTGGTATTTCTTGGAGAAGATGTGATATGTTTGGGAGAAATGTGGCCTTTCTGGAAGAAACTGTCCTATTTTGGGGATAAAAGAGGTATTTGTGGGTGAAAAGGTCCTATTTGAAGGGGGAAACCTGGTATTTCTTGGAGAAGCTGTGATATATTTAGAGAAAACTGGCATGTCTGGAAGAAACTGTCGTATTTTGGGCATAAAACAGGTATTTTTGGGTGAAAAGTTCCTATTTCCAGGGGGAAACCTGGTTTTTCTTGGAGAAGATATGATATGTTTGGGGGAAATGTGGCATTTCTGGAAGAAACTGTCCTCTTTTGGGGTTAAACCAGGTATTTGTGGGTGAAAAGGTCCTCTTTCAAGGGGGAAACGTGGTATTTCTTGGAGAAGATGTGATATATTTGGGAGAAAAGTGGCCTTTCTGGAAGAAACTGTCCTCTTTTGGGGATAAAAGAGGTATTAGTGGGTGAAAAGGTCCTATTTGAAGGGGGAAACGTGGCATTTCTTGGAGAAGATGTGATACATTTGGGAGAAAAGTGGCCTTTCTGGAAGAAACTGTCCTCTTTTGGGGATAAAAGAGGTATTAGTGGGTGAAAAGGTCCTATTTGAAGGGGGAAACGTGGTATTTCTTGGAGAAGATGTGATCTATTTGGGAGAAATGAGGCCATTCTGGCAGAAACTGTCCTCTTTTGGGCATAAATGAGGTATTTGTGGGAGAAAAGGTCCTATTTGAAGGGGGAAACCTGGTATTTCTTGGAGAAGATGTGATACATTTGGTAGAAATCTGGCCTTTCTGGCGGAAACTGTCCTATTTTGGGGATAGAATAGGTATTTGTGGGAGAAAAGTTCCTATTTGAAGGGGGAAAGCTGGTATTTCTGTGGCCTTTCTGGAAGAAACTGCCCTCTTTTGGGGATAAAACAGGTATTTGTGGGTGAAAAGGTCCTCTTTCAAGGGGGAAAGCTGGTATTTCTTGGAGAAGATGTGATATGTTTGGGAGAAATGTGGCATTTCTGGTAGAAACTGTCCTCTTTTGGGGTTAAAAGAGGTATTTGTGGGTGAAAAGGTCCTATTTCCAGGGGAAAACCTGGTATTTCTTGGAGAAGATGTGATATATTTGGGAGAAATGTGGCATGTCAGGAAGAAACTGTCCTCTTTTGGGGATAAAACAGGTATTTGTGGGTGAAAAGGTCCTATTTGAAGGGGGAAAGCTGGTATTTCTTGGAGAAGATGTGATATATTTGGGAGAAATCTGGCATGTCTGGAAGAAACTGTCATATTTTGGGCATAAAACAGGTATTTGTGGGTGAAAAGGTCCTATTTGAAGGGGGAAACCTGGTATTTCTTGGAGAAGATGTGATATGTTTCGGAGAAATGTGGCATGTCTGGAAGAAACTGTCCTCTTTTGGGGATAAAAGAGGTATTTGTGGGTGACAAGGTCCTCTTTCAAGGGGGAAACCTGGTGTTTCTTGGAGAAGATGTGATATATTTAGAGAAAACTGGCATGTCAGGAAGAAACTGTCGTCTTTTGGGGATAAAAGAGGTATTTGTGGGTGAAAAGGTCCTATTTGAAGGGGGAAAGCTGGTATTTCTTGGAGAAGATGTGATATGTTTGGGAGAAATGTGGCATTTCTGGAAGAAACTGTCCTCTTTTGGGGTTAAACCAGGTATTTGTGGGTGAAAAGGTCCTATTTGAAGGGGGAAAGCTGGTATTTCTTGGAGAAGATGTGATCTATTTGGGAGAAATGTGGCATTTCTGGAAGAAACTGTCCTCTTTTGGGGATAAAACAGGTATTTGTGGGTGAAAAGGTCCTATTTGAAGGGGGAAACCTGGTATTTCTTGGAGAAGATGTGATTTGTTTGGGAGAAATGTGGCCATTCTGGCAGAAACTGTCCTCTTTTGGGGATATAACAGGTATTTGTGGGTGAAAAGGTCCTATTTGAAGGGGGAAACCTGGTATTTCTTGGAGAAGATGTGATGTATTTGGGAGAAATGTGGCATGTCTGGAAGAAACTGTTCTATTTTGGGGATAAAACAGGTACCTGTGGGTGAAAAGGTCCTACTTGAAGGGGGAAAGCTGGTATTTCTTGGAGAAGATGTGATGTATTTGGGAGAAATGTGGCATTTCTTGTTGAAACTGTCCTCTTTTGGGGATAAAAGAGGTATTTGTGGGAAAAAAGGTCCTATGTCAAGGGGTAAAGCTGGATGTTCTTGCATGAGATGTGATATATTACGGAGAAATGCGGCATTTCTGGAAGAAACTGTCATATTTTGGGGATCGAAGAGGTATTTGTGGGTGAAAAGGTCCTATTTGAAGGGGGAACCCTGGTATTTCTTGGAGAAGATGTGATATATTTGGGAGAAATGTGGCCTTTCTGGAAGAAACTGTCCTATTTGAGTGATAAAAGAGGTATTTGTGGGTGAAAAGGTCCTATTTGAAGGGGGAAAGCTGGTAGTTTTACCTCTTTTATCCCCAAAATAGTACATTTTCTGCCATACATGCCATATTTCTCCCAAATATACCACAACTTCTCCATGAAATACCAGCTTTCCCCCTTCAAATAGGACCTTTTTTTACCTAAAATACCTGTTTCATCCCCAAAAGAGGACAGTTTCTTCCAGAAATGCCACATTTCTCCCAAATATACCACATCTTCTCCAAGAAATACCAGGTTTACCCCTTCAAATAGGACCTTTTCTCCCACAAATACCTGTATTATCCCTCAAATAGGACATTTTCTTCCAGAAATGCCACACTTCTCCCAAATATATCACATCTTCTCCAAGAAATACCAGGTTTCCCCCTTGAAAGAGGACCTTGTCACCCACAAATACCTCTTTTATCCCCAAAAGAGGACAGTTTCAACAAGAAATGCCACATTTCTCCCAAACATATCACATCTTCTCCAAGAAATACCAGGTTTCCCCCTTCAAATAGGACCTTTTCTCCCACAAATACCTCTTTTATCCCCAAAATAGGACAGTTTCTTCCAGACATGCCACATTTCTCCCAAATATATCACATCTCCTTCAAGAAATACCAGCTTTCCCCCTTCAAATAGGACCTTTTCTCCCACAAATACCTCTTTTATCCCCAAAAGAGGACAGTTTCTTCCAGAAAGGCCACATTTCTCCCAAATATATCACATCTTCTCCAAGAAATACCAGCTTTCCCCCTTCAAATAGGACCTTTTCTCCCACAAATACCTCTTTTATCCCCAAAAGAGGACAGTTTCTTCCAGACATGCCACATTTCTCCCAAATATATCACATCTTCTCCAAGAAATACCAGCTTTCCCCCTTCAAATAGGACCTTTTCTCCCACAAATACCTCTTTTAACCCCAAAAGAGGACAGTTTCTTCCAGAAATGCCATATTTCTCCCAAACATATCACATCTTCTCCAAGAAATACCAGGTTTTCCCCTGGAAATAGGACCTTTTCACCCACAAATACCTCTTGTATCCCCAAAAGAGGACAGTTTCTTCCAGAAATGCCACATTTCTCCCAAATACATCACATCTTCACCAAGAAATACCACGTTTCCCCCTTAAAATACGACCTTTTCACCCACAAATACCTGTTTTATCCCCAAAAGAGGACAGTTTCTTCCAGAAATGGCACATTTCTCCAAAACATATCACATCTCCTCCAAGAAATACCAGGATTCCTCCTGAAATAGGAACTTTTCTCCCACAAATACCGCCCTTCTCCCCCCAAATAGGACATTTTCTTCCAGACATGCCACATTTCTCCCAAATATATCACATCTTCTCCAAGAAATACCAGGTTTTCCCCTGGAAATAGGACCTTTTAACCCACAAATCCCTTTTCTATCCCCATAAGAGGACAGTTTCTTCCAGAAATGCCACATTTCTCCCAAATATATCACATCTTCTCCAAGAAATACCACGTTTCCCCCTTCAAATAGGACCTTTTCCCCAAAAAAACCTCTTTTATCCCCAAAAGAGGACAGTTTCTTCCAGGAATGCCAGATTTCTCCCAAATATATCACATCTTCTCCAAGAAATACCACGTTTCCCCCTTCAAATAGGACCTTCTCACCCACAAATACCTCTTTTATCCCCAAAATAGGACAGTTTTTTCCAGACATGCCACATTTCTCCCAAATATATCACATCTTCTCCAAGAAATACCAGGGTTCCCCCTTCAAATAGGAACTTTTCTCCCACAAATACCTCTTTTATCCCCAAAATAGGACAGTTTCTTCCAGAAAGGCCACATTTCTCCCAAATATATATCATATTCTCCAAGAAATACCAGGTTTCGCCCTTCAAATTAGACCTTTTCAACCACTAATACCTCTTTTATCCCCAAAAGAGGACAGTTTCTTCCAGAAAGGCCACATTTCTCCCAAATAGATCACATCTTCTCCAAGAAATACCAGGATTCCTCCTGAAATAGGACCTTCTCACCAACAACTACCAGCCTTCTCCCCACAAATTGGACATTTTCTTCCAGAAATGCCTCATTTCTCCCAAATATATCACATCTTCTCCAAGAAATACCAGGATTCCAACTTCAAATAGGACCTTCTCTCCGAAAACTACCAGCCTTCTCCCCCCAAATTGGACATTTTCTTCCAGAAAGGCCACATTTCTCCCAAATAGATCACATCTTCTCCAAGAAATACCAGCTTTCCCCCTTCAAATAGGACCTTTTCTCCCACAAATACCTGTTTTATCCCCCAAATAGGACAGTTTCTTCCAGACATGCCACATTTCTCCCAAATATATCACATCTTCTCCAAGAAATAACAGGGTTCCCCCTTCAAATAGGACCTTTTCACCCACAAATACCACTTTTATCCCCAAAATAGGACAGTTTCTTCCAGACATGCCACATTTCTCCCAAATATATCACATCTTCTCCAAGAAATACCACGTTTCCCCCTTCAAATAGGACCTTATCACCAACAAATTCCTCTTGTATCCCCAAAAGAGGACAGTTTCTTCCAGAAAGGCCACATTTCTCCCAAATATATCACATCTTCTCCAAGAAATACCAGCTTTCCCCCTTCAAATAGGACCTTTTCAACCACTAATACCTCTTTTATCCCCGAAATAACACAGTTTCTTCCAGAAATGCCACATTTCTCCCAAATATATCACATCTTCTCCAAAAAATACCAGCTTTCCCCCTTCAAATACAACGTTTTCACCCACAAATACCTCTTTTATCCCCAAAAGAGGACAGTTTCTTCCAGAAAGGCCACATTTCTCCCAAATATACCACATCTTCTCCAAGAAATACCAGCTTTCCCCCTTCAAATAGGACCTTTTCACCCACAAGTACCTGTTTTATCCCCAAAAGAGGACAGTTTCTTCAAGAAATGCCACATTTCTCCCAAACATATCACATCTTCTCCAAGAAATACCAGGATTCCAACTTCAAATAGGACCTTTTCACCCACAAATACCTCTTTTATCCCCAAAAGAGGACAGTTTCTTCCAGAAATGCCACATTTCTCCCAAATATAGAACATCTTCACCAAGAAATACCAGGTTTCCCCCTTCAAATAGGACCTTTTCACCCACAAAAAATTCTTTTATCCCCAAAATAGGACAGTTTCTTCCAGAAATGCCTGATTTCTCCCAAACATATCACATCTTCTCCAAGAAATACCAGCTTTCCCCCTTCAAATAGGACCTTTTCACCCACAAATACCTCTTTGATCCCTCAAATAGGACAGTTTCTTCCAGAAATGCCACATTTCTCCCAAATATATCACATCTTCTCCAAGAAATACCAGGATTCCTCCTGAAAGAGGACCTATTCTCCCTCAAATACCAGCCTTCTCCCCCCAAATAGGACAGTTTCTTCCTGACATGCCTCATTTCTCCCAAATATATCACATCTTCTCCAAGAAATACCAGGTTTCCCCCTTCAAATAGGACCTTATCACCCACAAATACCACTTTTATCCCCACAATAGGACAGTTTCTGCCAGAAAGGCAACATTTCTCCCAAACATATCACATCTTCTCCAAGAAATACCAGGTTTCCCCCTTCAAATAGGACCTTTTCACCCACAAATACCTCTTTTATCCCCAAAAGAGGACAGTTTCTTCCAGAAATGCCACATTTTTCCCAACCATATCACATCTTATCCAAGAAATACCACGTTTCCCCCTTCAAATAGGACCTTTTCACCCACAAATACCTCTTTTATCCCCAAAAGAGGACAGTTTCTGCCAGAAATGCCACATTTCTCCCAAATACATCACATCTTCTCCAAGAAATACCACGTTTCCCCCTTAAAATACGACCTTTTCACCCACAAATACCTGTTTTATCCCCAAAAGAGGACAGTTTCTTCCAGAAATGGCACATTTCTCCAAAACATATCACATCTCCTCCAAGAAATACCAGGATTCCTCCTGAAATAGGAACTTTTCTCCCACAAATACCACCCTTCTCCCCCCAAATAGGACATTTTCTTCCAGACATGCCACATTTCTCCCAAATATATCACATCTTCTCCAAGAAATACCAGGTTTTCCCCTGGAAATAGGACCTTTTCACCCACAAATACCTTTTCTATCCCCATAAGAGGACAGTTTCTTCCAGAAATGCCACATTTCTCCCAAATATATCACATCTTCTCCAAGAAATACCAGGGTTCCCCCTTCAAATAGGACCTTTTCCCCAAAAAAACCTCTTTTATCCCCAAAAGAGGACAGTTTCTTCCAGGAATGCCAGATTTCTCCCAAATATATCACATCTTCTCCAAGAAATACCACGTTTCCCCCTTCAAATAGGACCTTCTCACCCACAAATACCTCTTTTATCCCCAAAATAGGACAGTTTTTTCCAGACATGCCACATTTCTCCCAAATATATCACATCTTCTCCAAGAAATACCAGGGTTCCCCCTTCAAATAGGAACTTTTCTCCCACAAATACCTCTTTTATCCCCAAAATAGGACAGTTTCTTCCAGAAAGGCCGCATTTCTCCCTAATATATATCATATTCTCCAAGAAATACCAGGTTTCGCCCTTCAAATAGGACCTTTTCAACCACTAATACCTCTTTTATCCCCAAAAGAGGACAGTTTCTTCCAGAAATGCCACATTTCTCCCAAATATATCACATCTTCTCCAAGAAATACCAGGATTCCTCCTGAAATAGGACCTTCTCAACAACAACTACCAGCCTTCTCCCCACAAATTGGACATTTTCTTCCAGAAATGCCTCATTTCTCCCAAATAAATCACATCTTCTCCAAGAAATACCAGGATTCCAACTTCAAATAGGACCTTCTCACCGAAAACTACCAGCCTTCTCCCCCCAAATTGGACATTTTCTTCCAGAAAGGCCACATTTCTCCCAAATAGATCACATCTTCTCCAAGAAATACCAGCTTTCCCCCTTCAAATAGGACCTTTTCTCCCACAAATACCTGTTTTATCCCCCAAATAGGACAGTTTCTTCCAGACATGCCACATTTCTCCCAAATATATCACATCTTCTCCAAGAAATACCAGGGTTCCCCCTTCAAATAGGACCTTTTCACCCAGAAATTCCACTTTTATCCCCAAAATAGGACAGTTTCTTCCAGACATGCCACATTTCTCCCAAATAGATCACATCTTCTCCAAGAAATACCACGTTTCCCCCTTCAAATAGGACCTTATCACCCACAAATACCTCTTGTATCCCCAAAAGAGGACAGTTTCTTCCTGACATGCCACATTTCTCCCAAATATACCACATCTTCTCCAAGAAATACCAGCTTTCCCCCTTCAAATAGGACCTTTTCACCCACAAATACCTTTTCTATCCCCATAAGAGGACAGTTTCTTCCAGAAATGCCACATTTCTCCCAAATATATCACATCTTCTCCAAGAAATACCAGGGTTCCCCCTTCAAATAGGACCTTTTCCCCAAAAAAACCTCTTTTATCCCCAAAAGAGGACAGTTTCTTCCAGGAATGCCAGATTTCTCCCAAATATATCACATCTTCTCCAAGAAATACCACGTTTCCCCCTTCAAATAGGACCTTCTCACCCACAAATACCTCTTTTATCCCCAAAATAGGACAGTTTTTTCCAGACATGCCACATTTCTCCCAAATATATCACATCTTCTCCAAGAAATACCAGGGTTCCCCCTTCAAATAGGAACTTTTCTCCCACAAATACCTCTTTTATCCCCAAAATAGGACAGTTTCTTCCAGAAAGTCCACATTTCTCCCTAATATATATCATATTCTCCAAGAAATACCAGGTTTCGCCCTTCAAATAGGACCTTTTCAACCACTAATACCTCTTTTATCCCCAAAAGAGGACAGTTTCTTCCAGAAATGCCACATTTCTCCCAAATATATCACATCTTCTCCAAGAAATACCAGGATTCCTCCTGAAATAGGACCTTCTCACCAACAACTACCAGCCTTCTCCCCACAAATTGGACATTTTCTTCCAGAAATGCCTCATTTCTCCCAAATAAATCACATCTTCTCCAAGAAATACCAGGATTCCAACTTCAAATAGGACCTTCTCACCGAAAACTACCAGCCTTCTCCCCCCAAATTGGACATTTTCTTCCAGAAAGGCCACATTTCTCCCAAATAGATCACATCTTCTCCAAGAAATACCAGCTTTCCCCCTTCAAATAGGACCTTTTCTCCCACAAATACCTGTTTTATCCCCCAAATAGGACAGTTTCTTCCAGACATGCCACATTTCTCCCAAATATATCACATCTTCTCCAAGAAATACCAGGGTTCCCCCTTCAAATAGGACCTTTTCACCCACAAATTCCACTTTTATCCCCAAAATAGGACAGTTTCTTCCAGACATGCCACATTTCTCCCAAATAGATCACATCTTCTCCAAGAAATACCACGTTTCCCCCTTCAAATAGGACCTTATCACCCACAAATACCTCTTTTATCCCCAAAAGAGGACAGTTTCTTCCTGACATGCCACATTTCTCCCAAATATACCACATCTTCTCCAAGAAATACCAGCTTTCCCCCTTCAAATAGGACCTTTTCACCCACAAGTACCTGTTTTATCCCCAAAATAGGACAGTTTCTTGCAGAAATGCCAAATTTCTCCCAAATAGATCACATCTTCTCCAAGAAATACCAGCTTTCCTCCTTCAAATAGGACCTTTTCACCCACAAATACCTCTTTTATCCCCAAAAGAGGACAGTTTCTTCCAGAAATGCCACATTTCTCCCAAATATAGAACATCTTCTCCAAGAAATACCAGCTTTCCCCCTTCAAATAGGACCTTTTCACCCACAAAAAATTCTTTTATCCCCAAAATAGGACAGTTTCTTCCAGAAATGCCTGATTTCTCCCAAACATATCACATCTTCTCCAAGAAATACCAGCTTTCCCCCTTCAAATAGGACCTTTTCACCCACAAATACCTCTTTGATCCCTCAAATAGGACAGTTTCTTCCAGAAATGCCACATTTCTCCCAAATATATCACATCTTCTCCAAGAAATACCAGGATTCCTCCTGAAAGAGGACCTATTCTCCCTCAAATACCAGCCTTCTCCCCCCAAATAGGACAGTTTCTTCCTGACATGCCACATTTCTCCCAAATATATCACATCTTCTCCAAGAAATACCAGGTTTCCCCCTTCAAATAGGACCTTATCACCCACAAATACCACTTTTATCCCCAAAATAGGACAGTTTCTGCCAGAAAGGCCACATTTCTCCCAAACATAGCACATCTTCTCCAAGAAATACCAGGTTTCCCCCATCAAATAGGACCTTATCACCCACAAATACCTCTTTTATCCCCAAAAGAGGACAGTTTCTTCCAGAAATGCCACATTTTTCCCAACCATATCACATCTTCTCCAAGAAATACCACGATTCCCCCTTCAAATAGGACCTTTTCACCCACAAATACCTCTTTTATCCCCAAAATAGGACAGTTTCTGCCAGACATTCCACATTTCTCCCAAATATATCACATCTTCTCCAAGATATACCAGCTTTCCCCCTACAAATAGGACCTTTTCAACCACAAATACCTGTTTTATCCCCAAAATAGGACAGTTTCTTCCAGAAATGCCACAATTCTCCCAAGCATATCACATCTTCTCCAAGAAATACCACGTTTCCCCCTTCAAATAGGACCTTTTCACCCACAAATACCTCTTTTATCCCCAAAATAGGACAGTTTCTTCCAGAAATGGCACATTTCTCCAAAACATATCACATCTCCTCCAAGAAATACCAGGATTCCTCCTGAAATAGGAACTTTTCTCCCACAAATACCACCCTTCTCCCCCCAAATAGGACATTTTCTTCCAGACATGCCACATTTCTCCCAAATATATCACATCTTCTCCAAGAAATACCAGGTTTTCCCCTGGAAATAGGACCTTTTCACCCACAAATACCTGTTCTATCCCCATAAGAGTTCAGTTTCTTCCTGACATGCCACATTTCTCCCAAATATATCACATCTTCTCCAAGAAATACCAGGGTTCCCCCTTCAAATAGGACCTTTTCCCCAAAAAAACCTCTTTTATCCCCAAAAGAGGACAGTTTCTTCCAGGAATGCCACATTTCTCCCAAATATATCACATCTTCTCCAAGAAATACCACGTTTCCCCCTTCAAATAGGACCTTCTCACCCACAAATACCTCTTTTATCCCCAAAATAGGACAGTTTTTTCCAGACATGCCACATTTCTCCCAAATATATCACATCTTCTCCAAGAAATACCTGCTTTCCCACCTCAAATAGGAACTTTTCACCCACAAATACCTCTTTTATCCCCAAAAGAGGATAGTTTCAACAAGAAATGCCACATTTCTCCCAAATACATCACATCTTCTCCAAGAAATACCAGGTTTTCCCCTGGAAATAGGACCTTCTCACCCACAAATACCTGTTCTATCCCCAAAAGAGGACAGTTTTTTCCAGACATGCCACATTTCACCCAAATATATCACATCTTCTCCAAGAAATACCAGGGTTCCCCCTTCAAATAGGACCTTTTCTCCCACAAATACCTGTTTCATCCCCAAAAGAGGACAGTTTCTTCCAGAAAGGCCACATTTCTCCCAAATATATCATATCTTCTCCAAGAAATAACAGGTTTCCCCCTTCAATTAGGAACTTTTCTCCATGAAATACCTGTTTTATCCACAAAAGAGGACATTTTCTTCCAGACATGCCACATTTCTCCCAAATATATCACATCTTCTCCAAGAAATACCAGGTTTCCCCCTTCAAATAGGACCTTTTCAACCACTAATACCTCTTTTATCCCCAAAAGAGGACAGTTTCTTCCAGAAAGGCCTCATTTCTTCCAAATATATCACATCATCTCCAAGAAATACCAGGTTTCCCCCTTCAAATAGGACCTTATCACCCACAAATACCTCTTGTATCCCCAAAAGAGGACAGTTTCTTTCAGAAATGCCACATTTCTCCCAAATATATCACATCTTCTCCAAGAAATACCACGTTTCCCCCTTCAAATAGGACCTTTTCACCCACAAATTCCTGTTTTATCCCCAAAAGAGGACAGTTTCTTCCTGACATGCCAGATTTCTCCCAAATAGATCACATCTTCTCCAAGAAATACCTGCTTTCCCCCTTCAAATAGGACCTTTTCTCCCACAAATACCTCTTTTATCCCCCAAATAGGACAGTTTCTTCCAGAAATGCCACATTTCTCCCAAATATATCACATCTCCTTCAAGAAATACCAGCTTTCCCCCTTCAAATAGGACCTTTTCTCCCACAAATACCTCTTTTATCCCCAAAAGAGGACAGTTTCTTCCAGAAAGGCCACATTTCTCCCAAATATATCACATCTTCTCCAAGAAATACCAGCTTTCCCCCTTCAAATAGGACCTTTTCTCCCACAAATACCTGTTTTATCCCCAAAATAGGACAGTTTCTTCCAGACATGCCACATTTCTCCCAAATAGATCACATCTTCTCCAAGAAATACCAGCTTTCCCCCTTCAAATAGGACCTTTTCACCCACAAATACCTCTTTTATTCCCAAAAGAGGACAGTTTCTTCCAGAAATGCCATATTTCTCCCAAACATATCACATCTTCTCCAAGAAATACCAGGTTTTCCCCTGGAAATAGGACCTTTTCACCCACAAATACCTCTTTTATCCCCAAAAGAGGACAGTTTCTTCCAGAAATGCCACATTTCTCCCAAATACATCACATCTTCTCCAAGAAATACCACGTTTCCCCCTTAAAATACGACCTTTTCACCCACAAATACCTGTTTTATCCCCAAAAGAGGACAGTTTCTTCCAGAAATGGCACATTTCTCCAAAACATATCACATCTCCTCCAAGAAATACCAGGATTCCTCCTGAAATAGGAACTTTTCTCCCACAAATACCACCCTTCTCCCCCCAAATAGGACATTTTCTTCCAGACATGCCACATTTCTCCCAAATATATCACATCTTCTCCAAGAAATACCAGGTTTTCCCCTTCAAGTAGGACCTTTTCACCCTCAAATACCTCTTATATCCCCAAAAGAGGACAGTTTCTTCCAGAAATGCCACATTTCTCCCAAATATATCACATCTTCTCCAAGAAATACCACGTTTCCCCCTTCAAATATGACCTTTTCCCCAAAAAAACCTCTTTTATCCCCAAAAGAGGACAGTTTCTTCCAGGAATGCCAGATTTCTCCCAAATATATCACATCTTCTCCAAGAAATACCACGTTTCCCCCTTCAAATAGGACCTTCTCACCCACAAATACCTCTTTTATCCCCAAATAGGACAGTTTCTTCCAGAAATGCCACATTTCTCCCAAATATATCACATCTTCTCCAAGAAATACCACGTTTCCCCCTTCAAATAGGACCTTTTCACCACAAATACCTCTTTTATCCCCAAAATAGGACAGTTTCTTCCAGAAAGGCCACATTTCTCCCAAATATATATCATATTCTCCAAGAAATACCAGGTTTCGCCCTTCAAATAGGACCTTTTCAACCACTAATACCTCTTTTATCCCCAAAAGAGGACAGTTTCTTCCAGAAATGCCACATTTCTCCCAAATATATCACATCTTCTCCAAGAAATACCAGGATTTCTCCTGAAATAGGACCTTCTCACCAACAACTACCAGCCTTCTCCCCACAAATTGGACATTTTCTTCCAGAAATGCCTCATTTCTCCCAAATATATCACATCTTCTCCAAGAAATACCAGGATTCCAACTTCAAATAGGACCTTCTCACCGAAAACTACCAGCCTTCTCCCCCCAAATTGGACATTTTCTTCCAAAAAGGCCACATTTCTCCCAAATAGATCACATCTTCTCCAAGAAATACCAGCTTTCCCCCTTCAAATAGGACCTTTTCTCCCACAAATACCTGTTTTATCCCCCAAATAGGACAGTTTCTTCCAGACATGCCACATTTCTCCCAAATATATCACATCTTCTCCAAGAAATACCAGGGTTCCCCCTTCAAATAGGACCTTTTCACCCACAAATACCACTTTTATCCCCAAAATAGGACAGTTTCTTCCAGACATGCCACATTTCTCCCAAATAGATCACATCTTCTCCAAGAAATACCACGTTTCCCCCTTCAAATAGGACCTTATCACCCACAAATACCTCTTGTATCCCCAGAAGAGGACAGTTTCTTCAAGAAATGCCACATTTCTCCCAAATATATCACATCTTCTCCAAGAAATACCAGGTTTCCCCCTTCAAATAGGACCTTTTCAACCACTAATACCTCTTTTATCCCCAAAATAACACAGTTTCTTCCAGAAATGCCACATTTCTCCCAAATATATCACATCTTCTCCAAGAAATACCAGCTTTCCCCCTTCAAATACAACGTTTTCACCCACAAATACCTCTTTTATCCCCAAAAGAGGACAGTTTCTTCCTGACATGCCACATTTCTCCCAAATATACCACATCTTCTCCAAGAAATACCAGCTTTCCCCCTTCAAATAGGACCTTTTCACCCACAAAAAATTATTTTATCCCCAAAAGACGACAGTTTCTTCCAGAAATGCCTGATTTCTCCCAAACATATCACATCTTCTCCAAGAAATACCAGCTTTCCCCCTTCAAATAGGACCTTTTCACCCAGAAATACCTCTTTGACCCCTCAAATAGGACAGTTTCTTCCAGAAATGCCACATTTCTCCCAAATATATCACATCTTCTCCAAGAAATACCAGGATTCCTCCTAAAAGAGGACCTATTCTCCCTCAAATACCAGCCTTCTCCCCCCAAATAGACAGTTTCTTCCTGACATGCCACATTTCTCCCAAATATATCACATCTTCTCCAAGAAATACCAGGTTTCCCCCTTCAAATAGGACCTTATCACCCACAAATACCACTTTTATCCCCAAAATAGGACAGTTTCTGCCAGAAAGGCCACATTTCTCCCAAACATATCACATCTTCTCCAAGAAATACCAGGTTTCCCCCTTCAAATAGGACCTTTTCACCCACAAATACCTCTTTTATCCCCAAAAGAGGACAGTTTCTTCCAGAAATGCCACATTTTTCCCAAATATATCACATCTTCTCCAAGAAATACCACGTTTCCCCCTTCAAATAGGACCTTTTCACCCACAAATACCTCTTTTATCCCCAAAATAGGACAGTTTCTGCCAGACATTCCACATTTCTCCCAAATATATCACATCTTCTCCAAGAAATACCAGCTTTCCCCCTACAAATAGGACCTTTTCAACCACAAATACCTGTTTTATCCCCAAAAGAGGACAGTTTCTTCCAGAAATGCCACATTTCTCCCAAACATATCACATCTTCTCCAAGAAATACCAGGGTTCCCCCTTCAAATAGGACCTTTTCACCCACAAATACCTGTTTTATCCCCAAAAGAGGACAGTATCTTCCAGAAATGGCACATTTCTCCAAAACATATCACATCTCCTCCAAGAAATACCAGGATTCCTCCTGAAATAGGAACTTTTCTCCCACAAATACCACCCTTCTCCCCCCAAATAGGACATTATCTTCCAGACATGCCACATTTCTCCCAAATATATCACATCTTCTCCAAGAAATACCAGGTTTTCCCCTGGAAATAGGACCTTTTCACCCACAAATACCTGTTCTATCCCCATAAGAGTTCAGTTTCTTCCTGACATGCCACATTTCTCCCAAATATATCACATCTTCTCCAAGAAATGCCAGGTTTCCCCCTTCAAATAGGACCTTTTCAACCACTAATACCTCTTTTATCCCCAAAAGAGGACAGTTTCTTCCAGAAAGGCCTCATTTCTCCCAAATATATCACATCTTCTCCAAGAAATACCACGTTTCCCCCTTCAAATAGGACCTTATCACCCACAAATACCTCTTGTATCCCCAAAAGAGGACAGTTTCTTCCAGAAATGCCACATTTCTCCCAAATATATCACATCTTCTCCAAGAAATACCAGCTTTCCCCCTTCAAATAGGACCTTTTCAACCACTAATACCTCTTTTATCCCCAAAATAGGACAGTTTCTTCCAGAAATGCCACATTTCTCCCAAATATATCACATCTTCTCCAAGAAATACCAGCTTTCCCCCTTCAAATACAACGTTTTCACCCACAAATACCTCTTTTATCCCCAAAAGAGGACAGTTTCTTCCTGACATGCCACATTTCTCCCAAATATACCACATCTTCTCCAAGAAATACCAGCTTTCCCCCTTCAAATAGGACCTTTTCAACCACAAATACCTGTTTTATCCCCAAAAGAGGACAGTTTCTTCCAGAAATGCCACATTTCTCCCAAACATATCACATCTTCTCCAAGAAATACCAGGTTTCCCCCTTCAAATAGGACCTTTTCACCCACAAATACCTGTTTTATCCCCAAAAGAGGACAGTTTCTTCCAGAAATGGCACATTTCTCCAAAACATATCACATCTCCTCCAAGAAATACCAGGATTCCTCCTGAAATAGGAACTTTTCTCCCACAAATACCACCCTTCTCCCCCCAAATAGGACATTTTCTTCCAGACATGCCACATTTCTCCCAAATATATCACATCTTCTCCAAGAAATACCAGCTTTCCCACCTCAAATAGGAACTTTTCACCCACAAATACCTCTTTTATCCCCAAAAGAGGATAGTTTCAACAAGAAATGCCACATTTCTCCCAAATACATCACATCTTCTCCAAGAAATACCAGGTTTTCCCCTGGAAATAGGACCTTCTCACCCACAAATACCTGTTCTATCCCCAAAAGAGGACAGTTTTTTCTAGACATGCCACATTTCACCCAAATATATTACATCTTCTCCAAGAAATACCAGGTTTCCCCCTTCAATTAGGAACTTTTCTCCATGAAATACCTGTTTTATCCACAAAAGAGGACATTTTCTTCCAGACATGCCACATTTCTCCCAAATATATCACATCTTCTCCAAGAAATACCAGGTTTCCCCCTTCAAATAGGACCTTTTCAACCACTAATACCTCTTTTATCCCCAAAAGAGGACAGTTTCTTCCAGAAAGGCCTCATTTCTCCCAAATATATCACATCTTCTCCAAGAAATACCAGGTTTCCCCCTTCAAATAGGACCTTATCACCCACAAATACCTCTTTTATCCCCAAAAGAGGACAGTTTCTTCCAGAAATGGCACATTTCTCCCAAACATATCACATCTCCTCCAAGAAATACCAGGATTCCTCCAGAAATAGGAACTTTTCTCCCACAAATACCACCCTTCTCCCCCCATATAGGACATTTTCTTCCAGACATGCCACATTTCTCCCAAATATATCACATCTTCTCCAAGAAATACCAGCTTTCCCCCTTCAAATAGGACCTTTTCACCCACAAATACCTCTTTTATCCCCCCAAAAGAGGACAGTTTTTTCCAGACATGCCACATTTCTCCCAAATATATCACATCTCCTTCAAGAAATACCAGCTTTCCCCCTTCAAATAGGACCTTTTCACACACAAATACCTCTTTTATCCCCAGAAGAGGACAGTTTCTTCCAGAAATGCCACATTTCTCCCAAACATATCACATCTTCTCCAAGAAATACCAGGATTCCTCCTGAAAGAGGACCTATTCTCCCTCAAATACCAGCCTTCTCCCCCCAAATAGACAGTTTCTTCCTGACATGCCACATTTCTCCCAAATAGATCACATCTTCTCCAAGAAATACCAGGTTTCCCCCTTCAAATAGGACCTTATCACCCACAAATACCACTTTTATCCCCAAAAAAGGACTGTTTCTGCCAGAAAGGCCACATTTCTCCCAAACATATCACATCTTCTCCAAGAAATACCACGTTTCCCCCTTCAAATAGGACCTTTTCACCCACAAATACCTCTTTTATCCCCAAAATAGGACAGTTTCTGCCAGACATTCCACATTTCTCCCAAATATATCACATCTTCTCCAAGAAATACCAGCTTTCCCCCTACAAATAGGACCTTTTCAACCACATATACCTGTTTTATCCCCAAAATAGGACAGTTTCTTCCAGAAATGCCACATTTCTCCAAAACATATCACATCTCCTCCAAGAAATACCAGGATTCCTCCTGAAATAGGAACTTTTCTCCCACAAATACCACCCTTCTCCCCCCAAATAGGACATTTTCTTCCAGACATGCCACATTTCTCCCAAATATATCACATCTTCTCCAAGAAATACCAGGTTTTCCCCTGGAAATAGGACCTTTTCACCCACAAATACCTGTTCTATCCCCATAAGAGTTCAGTTTCTTCCTGACATGCCACATTTCTCCCAAATATATCACATCTTCTCCAAGAAATACCAGGATTCCCCCTTCAAATAGGACCTTTTCCCCAAAAAAACCTCTTTTATCCCCAAAAGAGGACAGTTTCTTCCAGGAATGCCACATTTCTCCCAAATATATCACATCTTCTCCAAGAAATACCACGTTTCCCCCTTCAAATAGGACCTTCTCACCCACAAATACCTCTTTTATCCCCAAAATAGGACAGTTTTTTCCAGACATGCCACATTTCTCCCAAATATATCACATCTTCTCCAAGAAATACCAGCTTTCCCACCTCAAATAGGAACTTTTCACCCACAAATACCTCTTTTATCCCCAAAAGAGGATAGTTTCAACAAGAAATGCCACATTTCTCCCAAATACATCACATCTTCTCCAAGAAATACCAGGTTTTCCCCTGGAAATAGGACCTTCTCACCCTCAAATACCAGTTCTATCCCCAAAAGAGGACAGTTCTTTCCAGACATGCCACATTTCACCCAAATATATCACATCTTCTCCAAGAAATACCAGGGTTCCCCCTTCAAATAGGACCTTTTCTCCCACAAATACCTGTTTCATCCCCAAAAGAGGACAGTTTCTTCCAGAAAGGCCACATTTCTCCCAAATATATCATATCTTCTCCAAGAAATACCAGGTTTCCCCCTTCAATTAGGAACTTTTCTCCATGAAATACCTGTTTTATCCACAAAAGAGGACATTTTCTTCTAGACATGCCACATTTCTCCCAAATATATCACATCTTCTCCAAGAAATACCAGGTTTCCCCCTTCAAATAGGACCTTTTCAACCACTAATACCTCTTTTATCCCCAAAAGAGGACAGTTTCTTCCAGAAAGGCCTCATTTCTCCCAAATATATCACATCTTCTCCAAGAAATACCACGTTTCCCCCTTCAAATAGGACCTTATCACCCACAAATACCTCTTGTATCCCCAAAAGAGGACAGTTTCTTCCAGAAATGCCACATTTCTCCCAAATATATCACATCTTCTCCAAGAAATACCAGCTTTCCCCCTTCAAATAGGACCTTTTCAACCACTAATACCTGTTTTATCCCCAAAATAACACAGTTTCTTCCAGAAATGCCACATTTCTCCCAAATATATCACATCTTCTCCAAGAAATACCAGCTTTCCCCCTTCAAATACAACGTTTTCACCCACAAATACCTCTTTTATCCCCAATAGAGGACAGTTTCTTCCTGACATGCCACATTTCTCCCAAATATACCACATCTTCTCCAAGAAATACCAGCTTTCCCCCTTCAAATAGGACCTTTTCACCCACAAGTACCTGTTTTATCCCCAAAAGAGGACAGTTTCTTCAAGAAATGCCACATTTCTCCCAAACATATCACATCTTCTCCAAGAAATACCAGCTTTCCTCCTTCAAATAGGACCTTTTCATCCACAAATACCTCTTTTATCCCCAAAAGAGGACAGTTTCTTCCAGAAATGCCACGTTTCTCCCAAATATAGAACATCTTCACCAAGAAATACCAGGTTTCCCCCTTCAAATAGGACCTTTTCACCCACAAATACCTCTTTTATCCCCAAAAGAGGACAGTTTCTTCCAGAAATGCCTGATTTCTACCAAACATATCACATCTTCTCCAAGAAATACCAGCTTTCCCCCTTCAAATAGGACCTTTTCACCCACAAATACCTCTTTGATCCCTCAAATAGGACAGTTTCTTCCAGAAATGCCACATTTCTCCCAAATATATCACATCTTCTCCAAGAAATACCAGGATTCCTCCTGAAAGAGGACCTATTCTCCCTCAAATACCAGCCTTCTCCCCCCAAATAGGACAGTTTCTTCCTGACATGCCACATTTCTCCCAAATATATCACATCTTCTCCAAGAAATACCAGGTTTCCCCCTTCAAATAGGACCTTATCACCCACAAATACCACTTTTATCCCCAAAATAGGACAGTTTCTGCCAGAAAGGCCACATTTCTCCCAAACATATCACATCTTCTCCAAGAAATACCAGGTTTCCCCCTTCAAATAGGACCTTTTCACCCACAAATACCTCTTTTATCCCCAAAAGAGGACAGTTTCTTCCAGAAATGCCACATTTTTCCCAAAAAGATCACATCTTCTCCAAGAAATACCACGTTTCCCCCTTCAAATAGGACCTTTTCACCCACAAATACCTCTTTTATCCCCAAAATAGGACAGTTTCTTCCAGAAATGCCACATTTCTCCCAAACATATCACATCTTCTCCAAGAAATACCAGCTTTCCCCCTACAAATAGGACCTTTTCAACCACAAATACCTGTTTTATCCCCAAAATAGGACAGTTTCTTCCAGAAATGCCACATTTCTCCCAAACATATCACATCTTCTCCAAGAAATACCAGGGTTCCCCCTTCAAATAGGACCTTTTCACCCACAAATACCTGTTTTATCCCCAAAAGAGGACAGTTTCTTCCAGAAATGGCACATTTCTCCAAAACATATCACATCTCCTCCAAGAAATACCAGGATTCCTCCTGAAATAGGAACTTTTCTCCCACAAATACCACCCTTCTCCCCCCAAATAGGACATTTTCTTCCAGACATGCCACATTTCTCCCAAATATATCACATCTTCTCCAAGAAATACCAGGTTTTCCCCTGGAAATAGGACCTTTTCACCCACAAATACCTGTTCTATCCCCATAAGAGTTCAGTTTCTTCCTGACATGCCACATTTCTCCCAAATATATCACATCTTCTCCAAGAAATACCAGGGTTCCCCCTTCAAATAGGACCTTTTCCCCAAAAAAACCTCTTTTATCCCCAAAAGAGGACAGTTTCTTCCAGGAATGCCACATTTCTCCCAAATATATCACATCTTCTCCAAGAAATACCAGATTTCCCCCTTCAAATAGGACCTTCTCACCCACAAATACCTCTTTTATCCCCAAAATAGGACAGTTTTTTCCAGACATGCCACATTTCTCCCAAATATATCACATCTTCGCCAAGAAATACCAGCTTTCCCACCTCAAATAGGAACTTTTCACCCACAAATACCTCTTTTATCCCCAAAAGAGGATAGTTTCAACAAGAAATGCCACATTTCTCCCAAATACATCACATCTTCTCCAAGAAATACCAGGTTTTCCCCTGGAAATAGGACCTTCTCACCCTCAAATACCAGTTCTATCCCCAAAAGAGGACAGTTTCTTCCAGAAAGGCCTCATTTCTCCCAAATATATCACATCTTCTCCAAGAAATACCAGGGTTCCCCCTTCAAATAGGACCTTTTCTCCCACAAATACCTGTTTCATCCCCAAAAGAGGACAGTTTCTTCCAGAAAGGCCACATTTCTCCCAAATATATCATATCTTCTCCAAGAAATACCAGGTTTCCCCTTCAATTAGGAACTTTTCTCCATGAAATACCTGTTTTATCCACAAAAGAGGACATTTTCTTCCAGACATGCCACATTTCTCCCAAATATATCACATCTTCTCCAAGAAATACCACGTTTCCCCCTTCAAATAGGACCTTATCACCCACAAATACCTCTTGTATCCCCAGAAGAGGACAGTTTCTTCCAGAAATGCCACATTTCTCCCAAATATATCACATCTTCTCCAAGAAATACCAGCTTTCCCCCTTCAAATAGGACCTTTTCAACCACTAATACCTCTTTTATCCCCAAAATAACAGTTTCTTCCAGAAATGCCACATTTCTCCCAAATATATCACATCTTCTCCAAGAAATACCAGCTTTCCCCCTTCAAATACAACGTTTTCACCCACAAATACCTCTTTTATCCCCAAAAGAGGACAGTTTCTTCCTGACATGCCACATTTCTCCCAAATATACCACATCTTCTCCAAGAAATACCAGCTTTCCCCCTTCAAATAGGACCTTTTCACCCACAAGTACCTGTTTTATCCCCAAAAGAGGACAGTTTCTTCAAGAAATGCCACATTTCTCCCAAACATATCACATCTTCTCCAGGAAATACCAGCTTTCCTCCTTCAAATAGGAACTTTTCACCCACAAATACCTCTTTTATCCCCAAAAGAGGACAGTTTCTTCCAGAAATGCCACATTTCTCCCAAATATAGAACATCTTCACCAAGAAATACCAGGTTTCCCCCTTCAAATAGGACCTTTTCACCCACAAATACCTCTTTTATCCCCAAAAGAGGACAGTTTCTTCCAGAAATGCCTGATTTCTACCAAACATATCACATCTTCTCCAAGAAATACCAGCTTTCCCCCTTCAAATAGGACCTTTTCACCCACAAATACCTCTTTGATCCCTCAAATAGGACAGTTTCTTCCAGAAATGCCACATTTCTCCCAAATATATCACATCTTCTCCAAGAAATACCAGGATTCCTCCTGAAAGAGGACCTATTCTCCCTCAAATACCAGCCTTCTCCCCCCAAATAGGACAGTTTCTTCCTGACATGCCACATTTCTCCCAAATATATCACATCTTCTCCAAGAAATACCAGGTTTCCCCCTTCAAATAGGACCTTATCACCCACAAATACCACTTTTATCCCCAAAATAGGACAGTTTCTGCCAGAAAGGCCACATTTCTCCCAAACATATCACATCTTCTCCAAGAAATACCAGGTTTCCCCCTTCAAATAGGACCTTTTCACCCACAAATACCTCTTTTATCCCCAAAAGAGGACAGTTTCTTCCAGAAATGCCACATTTTTCCCAAAAAGATCACATCTTCTCCAAGAAATACCACGTTTCCCCCTTCAAATAGGACCTTTTCACCCACAAATACCTCTTTTATCCCCAAAATAGGACAGTTTCTTCCAGAAATGCCACATTTCTCCCAAACATATCACATCTTCTCCAAGAAATACCAGCTTTCCCCCTACAAATAGGACCTTTTCAACCACAAATACCTGTTTTATCCCCAAAATAGGACAGTTTCTTCCAGAAATGCCACATTTCTCCCAAACATATCACATCTTCTCCAAGAAATACCAGGGTTCCCCCTTCAAATAGGACCTTTTCACCCACAAATACCTGTTTTATCCCCAAAAGAGGACAGTTTCTTCCAGAAATGGCACATTTCTCCAAAACATATCACATCTCCTCCAAGAAATACCAGGATTCCTCCTGAAATAGGAACTTTTCTCCCACAAATACCACCCTTCTCCCCCCAAATAGGACATTTTCTTCCAGACATGCCACATTTCTCCCAAATATATCACATCTTCTCCAAGAAATACCAGGTTTTCCCCTGGAAATAGGACCTTTTCACCCACAAATACCTGTTCTATCCCCATAAGAGTTCAGTTTCTTCCTGACATGCCACATTTCTCCCAAATATATCACATCTTCTCCAAGAAATACCAGGGTTCCCCCTTCAAATAGGACCTTTTCCCCAAAAAAACCTCTTTTATCCCCAAAAGAGGACAGTTTCTTCCAGGAATGCCACATTTCTCCCAAATATATCACATCTTCTCCAAGAAATACCACGTTTCCCCCTTCAAATAGGACCTTCTCACCCACAAATACCTCTTTTATCCCCAAAATAGGACAGTTTTTTCCAGACATGCCACATTTCTCCCAAATATATCACATCTTCTCCAAGAAATACCAGCTTTCCCACCTCAAATAGGAACTTTTCACCCACAAATACCTCTTTTATCCCCAAAAGAGGATAGTTTCAACAAGAAATGCCACATTTCTCCCAAATACATCACATCTTCTCCAAGAAATACCAGGTTTTCCCCTGGAAATAGGACCTTCTCACCCTCAAATACCAGTTCTATCCCCAAAAGAGGACAGTTCTTTCCAGACATGCCACATTTCACCCAAATATATCACATCTTCTCCAAGAAATACCAGGGTTCCCCCTTCAAATAGGACCTTTTCTCCCACAAATACCTGTTTCATCCCCAAAAGAGGACAGTTTCTTCCAGAAAGGCCACATTTCTCCCAAATATATCATATCTTCTCCAAGAAATACCAGGTTTCCCCCTTCAATTAGGAACTTTTCTCCATGAAATACCTGTTTTATCCACAAAAGAGGACATTTTCTTCCAGACATGCCACATTTCTCCCAAATATATCACATCTTCTCCAAGAAATACCAGGTTTCCCCCTTCAAATAGGACCTTTTCAACCACTAATACCTCTTTTATCCCCAAAAGAGGACAGTTTCTTCCAGAAAGGCCTCATTTCTCCCAAATAGATCACATCTTCTCCAAGAAATACCAGGTTTCCCCCTTCAAATAGGACCTTATCACCCACAAATACCTCTTGTATCCCCAAAAGAGGACAGTTTCTTCCAGAAATGCCACATTTCTCCCAAATATATCACATCTTCTCCAAGAAATACCAGCTTTCCCCCTTCAAATAGGACCTTTTCAACCACTAATACCTCTTTTATCCCCAAAATAACACAGTTTCTTCCAGAAATGCCACATTTCTCCCAAATATATCACATCTTCTCCAAGAAATACCAGCTTTCCCCCTTCAAATACAACGTTTTCACCCACAAATACCTCTTTTATCCCCAAAAGAGGACAGTTTCTTCCTGACATGCCACATTTCTCCCAAATATATCACATCTTCTCCAAGAAATACCAGCTTTCCCCCTTCAAATAGGACCTTTTCACCCACAAGTACCTGTTTTATCCCCAAAAGAGGACAGTTTCTTCAAGAAATGCCACATTTCTCCCAAACATATCACATCTTCTCCAAGAAATACCAGCTTTCCTCCTTCAAATAGGACCTTTTCACCCACAAATACCTCTTTTATCCCCAAAAGAGGACAGTTTCTTCCAGAAATGCCACATTTCTCCCAAATATAGAACATCTTCACCAAGAAATACCAGGTTTCCCCCTTCAAATAGGACCTTTTCACCCACAAATACCTCTTTTATCCCCAAAAGAGGACAGTTTCTTCCAGAAATGCCTGATTTCTACCAAACATATCACATCTTCTCCAAGAAATACCAGCTTTCCCCCTTCAAATAGGACCTTTTCACCCACAAATACCTCTTTGATCCCTCAAATAGGACAGTTTCTTCCAGAAATGCCACATTTCTCCCAAATATATCACATCTTCTCCAAGAAATACCAGGATTCCTCCTGAAAGAGGACCTATTCTCCCTCAAATACCAGCCTTCTCCCCCCAAATAGGACAGTTTCTTCCTGACATGCCACATTTCTCCCAAATATATCACATCTTCTCCAAGAAATACCAGGTTTCCCCCTTCAAATAGGACCTTATCACCCACAAATACCACTTTTATCCCCAAAATAGGACAGTTTCTGCCAGAAAGGCCACATTTCTCCCAAACATATCACATCTTCTCCAAGAAATACCAGGTTTCCACCTTCAAATAGGACCTTTTCACCCACAAATACCTCTTTTATCCCCAAAAGAGGACAGTTTCTTCCAGAAAGGCCACATTTCTCCCAAATAGATCACATCTTCTCCAAGAAATACCACGTTTCCCCCTTCAAATAGGACCTTTTCACCCACAAATTCCTCTTTTATCCCCAAAATAGGACAGTTTCTGCCAGACATTCCACATTTCTCCCAAATATATCACATCTTCTCCAAGAAATACCAGCTTTCCCCCTTCAAATAGGACCTTTTCAACTACAAATACCTGTTTTATCCCCAAAAGAGGACAGTTTCTTCCAGAAATGCCACATTTCTCCCAAACATATCACATCTTCTCCAAGAAATACCAGGTTTCCCCCTTCAAATAGGACCTTTTCACCCACAAATACCTGTTTTATCCCCAAAAGAGGACAGTTTCTTCCAGAAATGGCACATTTCTCCAAAACGTATCACATCTCCTCCAAGAAATACCAGGATTCCTCCTGAAATAGGAACTTTTCTCCCACAAATACCACCCTTCTCCCCCCAAATAGGACATTTTCTTCCAGACATGCCACATTTCTCCCAAATATATCACATCTTCTCCAAGAAATACCAGGTTTTCCCCTGGAAATAGGACCTTTTCACCCACAAATACCTGTTCTATCCCCATAAGAGTTCAGTTTCTTCCTGACATGCCACATTTCTCCCAAATATATCACATCTTCTCCAAGAAATACCAGGGTTCCCCCTTCAAATAGGACCTTTTCCCCAAAAAAACCTCTTTTATCCCCAAAAGAGGACAGTTTCTTCCAGGAATGCCACATTTCTCCCAAATATATCACATCTTCTCCAAGAAATACCACGTTTCCCCCTTCAAATAGGACCTTCTCACCCACAAATACCTCTTTTATCCCCAAAATAGGACAGTTTTTTCCAGACATGCCACATTTCTCCCAAATATATCACATCTTCTCCAAGAAATACCAGCTTTCCCACCTCAAATAGGAACTTTTCACCCACAAATACCTCTTTTATCCCCAAAAGAGGATAGTTTCAACAAGAAATGCCACATTTCTCCCAAATACATCACATCTTCTCCAAGAAATACCAGGTTTTCCCCTGGAAATAGGACCTTCTCACCCACAAATACCTGTTCTATCCCCAAAAGAGGACAGTTTTTTCCAGACATGCCACATTTCACCCAAATATATCACATCTTCTCCAAGAAATACCAGGTTTCCCCCTTCAATTAGGAACTTTTCTCCATGAAATACCTGTTTTATCCACAAAAGAGGACATTTTCTTCCAGACATGCCACATTTCTCCGAAATATATCACATCTTCTCCAAGAAATACCAGGTTTCCCCCTTCAAATAGGAACTTTTCAACCACTAATACCTCTTTTATCCCCAAAATAGGACAGTTTCTTCCAGAAAGGCCTCATTTCTCCCAAATATATCACATCTTCTCCAAGAAATACCAGGTTTCCCCCTTCAAATAGGACCTTTTCAACCACTAATACCTCTTTTATCCCCAAAATAACACAGTTTCTTCCAGAAATGGCACATTTCTCCCAAACATATCACATCTCCTCCAAGAAATACCAGGATTCCTCCAGAAATAGGAACTTTTCTCCCACAAATACCACCCTTCTCCCCCCATATAGGACATTTTCTTCCAGACATGCCACATTTCTCCCAAATATATCACATCTTCTCCAAGAAATACCAGCTTTCCCCCTTCAAATAGGACCTTTTCACCCACAAATACCTCTTTTATCCCCCCAAAAGAGGACAGTTTTTTCCAGACATGCCACATTTCTCCCAAATATATCACATCTCCTTCAAGAAATACCAGCTTTCCCCCTTCAAATAGGACCTTTTCACCCACAAATACCTCTTTTATCCCCAAAAGAGGACAGTTTCTTCCAGAAATGCCACATTTCTCCCAAACATATCACATCTTCTCCAAGAAATACCAGCTTTCCCCCTTCAAATAGGACCTTTTCACCCACAAATACCTGTTTTATCCCAAAAAGAGGACAGTTTCTTCCAGAAATGGCACATTTCTCCCAAACATATCACATCTCCTCCAAGAAATACCAGGATTCCTCCAGAAATAGGAACTTTTCTCCCACAAATACCACCCTTCTCCCCCCATATAGGACATTTTCTTCCAGACATGCCACATTTCTCCCAAATATATCACATCTTCTCCAAGAAATACCAGCTTTCCACCTTCAAATAGGACCTTTTCAACCACAAATACCTGTTCTATACCCATAAGAGAACAGTTTCTTCCAAAAATGCCACATTTCTCCCAAATATATCACATCTTCTCCAAGAAATACCACGTTTCCCCCTTCAAATAGAACCTTTTCGCCAAAAAAACATCTTTTATCCCCAAAAGAGGACAGTTTCTTCCAGGAATGCCACATTTCTCCCAAATATATCACATCTTCTCCAAGAAATACCACGTTTCCCCCTTCAAATAGGACCTTATCACCCACAAATACCACTTTTATCCCCCCAAAAGAGGACAGTTTTTTCCAGACATGCCACATTTCTCCCAAATATATCACATCTCCTTCAAGAAATACCAGCTTTCCCCCTTCAAATAGGACCTTATCACCCACAAATACCTCTTTTATCCCCAGAAGAGGACAGTTTCTTCCAGAAATGCCACATTTCTCCCCAAACATATCACATCTTCTCCAAGAAATACCAGGGTTCCCCCTTCAAATAGGACCTTTTCACCCACAAATACCTGTTTTATCCCCAAAAGAGGACAGTTTCTTCCAGAAATGGCACATTTCTCCAAAACATATCACATCTCCTCCAAGAAATACCAGGATTCCTCCTGAAATAGGAACTTTTCTCCCACAAATACCACCCTTCTCCCCCCAAATAGGACATTTTCTTCCAGACATGCCACATTTCTCCCAAATATATCACATCTTCTCCAAGAAATACCAGGGTTCCCCCTTCAAATAGGACCTTTTCACCCACAAATACCTGTTCTATCCCCATAAGAGTTCAGTTTCTTCCTGACATGCCACATTTCTCCCAAATATATCACATCTTCTCAAGAAATACCAGGGTTCCCCCTTCAAATAGGACCTTTTCCCCAAAAAAACCTCTTTTATCCCCAAAAGAGGACAGTTTCTTCCAGGAATGCCACATTTCTCCCAAATATATCACATCTTCTCCAAGAAATACCACGTTTCCCCCTTCAAATAGGACCTTCTCACCCACAAATACCTCTTTTATCCCAAAATAGGACAGTTTTTTCCAGACATGCCACATTTCTCCCAAATATATCACATCTTCTCCAAGAAATACCTGCTTTCCCACCTCAAATAGGAACTTTTCACCCACAAATACCTCTTTTATCCCCAAAAGAGGATAGTTTCAACAAGAAATGCCACATTTCTCCCAAATACATCACATCTTCTCCAAGAAATACCATGTTTTCCCATGGAAATAGGACCTTCTCACCCTCAAATACCAGTTCTATCCCCAAAAGAGGACAGTTCTTTCCAGACATGCCACATTTCACCCAAATATATCACATCTTCTCCAAGAAATACCAGGGTTCCCCCTTCAAATAGGACCTTTTCTCCACAAATACCTGTTTCATCCCCAAAAGAGGACAGTTTCTTCCAGAAAGGCCACATTTCTCCCAAATATATCATATCTTCTCCAAGAAATACCAGGTTTCCCCCTTCAATTAGGAACTTTTCTCCATGAAATACCTGTTTTATCCACAAAAGAGGACATTTTCTTCCAGACATGCCACATTTCTCCCAAATATATCACATCTTCTCCAAGAAATACCACGTTTCCCCCTTCAAATAGGACCTTTTCAACCACTAATACCTCTTTTATCCCCAGTAGAGGACAGTTTCTTCCAGAAAGGCCTCATTTCTCCCAAATAGATCACATCTTCTCCAAGAAATACCAGGTTTCCCCCTTCAAATAGGACCTTATCACCCACAAATACCTCTTGTATCCCCAAAAGAGGACAGTTTCTTCCAGAAATGCCACATTTCTCCCAAATATATCACATCTTCTCCAAGAAATACCAGCTTTCCCCCTTCAAATAGGACCTTTTCAACCACTAATACCTCTTTTATCCCCAAATAACACAGTTTCTTCCAGAAATGCCACATTTCTCCCAAATATATCACATCTTCTCCAAGAAATACCAGCTTTCCCCCTTCAAATACAACGTTTTCACCCACAAATACCTCTTTTATCCCCAAAAGAGACAGTTTCTTCCTGACATGCCACATTTCTCCCAAATATACCACATCTTCTCCAAGAAATACCAGGTTTCCCCCTTCAAATAGGACCTTTTCACCCACAAGTACCTGTTTTATCCCCAAAAGAGGACAGTTTCTTCAAGAAATGCCACATTTCTCCCAAACATATCACATCTTCTCCAAGAAATACCAGCTTTCCTCCTTCAATAGGACCTTTTCACCCACAAATACCTCTTTTATCCCCAAAAGAGGACAGTTTCTTCAAGAAATGCCACATTTCTCCCAAATATAGAACATCTTCACCAAGAAATACCAGGTTTCCCCCTTCAAATAGGACCTTTTCACCCACAAATACCTCTTTTATCCCCAAAAGAGGACAGTTTCTTCCAGAAATGCCTGATTTCTACCAAACATATCACATCTTCTCCAAGAAATACCAGCTTTCCCCCTTCAAATAGGACCTTTTCACCCACAAATACCTCTTTGATCCCTCAAATAGGACAGTTTCTTCCAGAAATGCCACATTTCTCCCAAATATATCACATCTTCTCCAAGAAATACCAGGATTCCTCCTGAAAGAGGACCTATTCTCCCTCAAATACCAGCCTTCTCCCCCCAAATAGGACAGTTTCTTCCTGACATGCCACATTTCTCCCAAATATAACATCTTCTCCAAGAAATACCAGGTTTCCCCCTTCAAATAGGACCTTATCACCCACAAATACCACTTTTATCCCCAAAATAGGACAGTTTCTGCCAGAAAGGCCACATTTCTCCCAAACATATCACATCTTCTCCAAGAAATACCAGGTTTCCCCCTTCAAATAGGACCTTTTCACCCACAAATACCTCTTTTATCCCCAAAGAGGACAGTTTCTTCCAGAAATGCCACATTTCTCCCAAAAAGATCACATCTTCTCCAAGAAATACCACGTTTCCCCCTTCAAATAGGACCTTTTCACCCACAAATACCTCTTTTATCCCCAAAAGAGGACAGTTTCTGCCAGACATTCCACATTTCTCCCAAATATATCACATCTTCTCCAAGAAATACCAGCTTTCCCCCTTCAAATAGGACCTTTTCAACCACAAATACCTGTTTTATCCCCAAAAGAGGACAGTTTCTTCCAGAAATGCCACATTTCTCCCAAACATATCACATCTTCTCCAAGAAATACCAGGTTTCCCCCTTCAAATAGGACCTTTTCACCCACAAATACCTGTTTTATCCCAAAAGAGGACAGTTTCTTCCAGAAATGGCACATTTCTCCAAAACGTATCACATCTCCTCCAAGAAATACCAGGATTCCTCCTGAAATAGGAACTTTTCTCCCACAAATACCACCCTTCTCCCCCCAAATAGGACATTTTCTTCCAGACATGCCACATTTCTCCCAAATATATCACATCTTCTCCAAGAAATACCAGGTTTTCCCCTGGAAATAGGACCTTTTCACCCACAAATACCTGTTCTATCCCCATAAGAGTTCAGTTTCTTCCTGACATGCCACATTTCTCCCAAATATATCACATCTTCTCCAAGAAATACCAGGATTCCCCCTTCAAATAGGACCTTTTCCCAAAAAAACCTCTTTTATCCCCAAAAGAGGACAGTTTCTTCAGGAATGCCACATTTCTCCCAAATATATCACATCTTCTCCAAGAAATACCACGTTTCCCCCTTCAAATAGGACCTTCTCACCCACAAATACCTCTTTTATCCCCAAAATAGGACAGTTTTTTCCAGACATGCCACATTTCTCCCAAATATATCACATCTTCTCCAAGAAATACCAGCTTTCCCACCTCAAATAGGAACTTTTCACCCACAAATACCTCTTTTATCCCCAAAAGAGGATAGTTTCAACAAGAAATGCCACATTTCTCCCAAATACATCACATCTTCTCCAAGAAATACCAGGTTTTCCCCTGGAAATAGGACCTTCTCACCCTCAAATACCAGTTCTATCCCCAAAAGAGGACAGTTCTTTCCAGACATGCCACATTTCACCCAAATATATCACATCTTCTCCAAGAAATACCAGGTTCCCCCTTCAAATAGGACCTTTTCTCCCACAAATACCTGTTTCATCCCAAAAGAGGACAGTTTCTTCCAGAAAGGCCACATTTCTCCCAAATATATCATATCTTCTCCAAGAAATACCAGGTTTCCCCCTTCAATTAGGAACTTTTCTCCATGAAATACCTGTTTTATCCACAAAAGAGGACATTTTCTTCCAGACATGCCACATTTCTCCCAAATATATCACATCTTCTCCAAGAAATACCAGGTTTCCCCCTTCAAATAGGACCTTTTCAACCAACTAATACCTCTTTTATCCCCAAAATAACACAGTTTCTTCCAGAAATGGCACATTTCTCCAAAACATATCACATCTCCTCCAAGAAATACCAGGATTCCTCCAGAAATAGGAACTTTTCTCCCACAATACCACCCTTCTCCCCCATATAGGACATTTTCTTCCAGACATGCCACATTTCTCCCAAATATATCACATCTTCTCCAAGAAATACCAGCTTTCCCCCCTTCAAATAGGACCTTTTCACCCACAAATACCTCTTTTATCCCCCCAAAAGAGGACAGTTTTTTCCAGACATGCACATTTCTCCCAAATATATCACATCTCCTTCAAGAAATACCAGCTTTCCCCCTTCAAATAGGACCTTTTCACCCACAAATACCTCTTTTATCCCCAAAAGAGGACAGTTTCTTCCAGAAATGCCACATTTCTCCCAAACATATCACATCTTCTCCAAGAAATACCAGCTTTCCCCCTTCAAATAGGACCTTTTCACCCACAAATACCTGTTTTATCCCAAAAAGAGGACAGTTTCTTCCAGAAATGGCACATTTCTCCCAAACATATCACATCTCCTCCAAGAAATACCAGGATTCCTCCAGAAATAGGAACTTTTCTCCCACAAATACCACCCTTCTCCCCCCATATAGGACATTTTCTTCCAGACATGCCACATTTCTCCCAAATATATCACATCTTCTCCAAGAAATACCAGCTTTCCACCTTCAAATAGGACCTTTCAACCACAAATACCTGTTCTATACCCATAAGAGAACAGTTTCTTCCAGAAATGCCACATTTCTCCCAAATATATCACATCTTCTCCAAGAAATACCACGTTTCCCCCTTCAAATAGGACCTTTTCGCCAAAAAAACATCTTTTATCCCAAAAGAGGACAGTTTCTTCCAGGAATGCCACATTTCTCCCAAATATATCACATCTTCTCCAAGAAATACCAGGGTTCCCCCTTCAAATAGGACCTTATCACCCACAAATACCACTTTTATCCCCCAAAAGAGGACAGTTTTTTCCAGACATGCCACATTTCTCCCAAATATATCACATCTCCTTCAAGAAATACCAGCTTTCCCCCTTCAAATAGGACCTTATCACCCACAAATACCTCTTTTATCCCCAGAAGAGGACAGTTTCTTCCAGAAATGCCTCATTTCTCCCAAACATATCACATCTTCTCCAAGAAATACCAGGTTTCCCCCCTTCAAATAGGACCTTTTCACCCACATATACCTCATTTATCCCCAAAAGAGGACAGTTTCTTCCAGAAATGCCACATTTCTCCCAAATATACCACATCTTCTCCAAGAAATACCCGTTTCCCCCTTCAAATAGGACCTTTTCACCCACAAGTACCTGTTTTATCCCCAAAAGAGGACAGTTTCATCCAAAAATGCCATATTTCTCCCAAACATATCACATCTTCTCCAAGAAATACCAGCTTTCCCCCTTCAAATAGGACCTTTTCACCCACAAATACCTGTTCTATCCCCATAAGAGGACAGTTTCTTCCAGAAATGCCACATTTCTCCCAAGCATATCACATCTCCTCCAAGAAATACCAGGATTCCTCCTGAAATAGGACCTTTTCTCCCACAAGTACCAGCCTTCTCCCCCAAATAGGACAGTTTCTTCCAGACATGCCACATTTCTCAAAATATATCACATCTTCTCCAAGAAATACCACGTTTCCCCCTTCAAATACGAACTTTTCACCCACAAATACCTGTTTGATCCCCAAAATAGGACAGTTTCTTCCAGAAATGCCACATTTCTCCCAAATATATCACATCTTCTCCAAGAAATACCAGGGTTCCCCCTTCTAATAGGACCTTTTCATCCACAAATACCTCTTTTATCCCCAAAAGAGGACAGTTTCTTCCAGAAAGGCCACATTTCTCCCAAATAGATCACATCTTCTCCAAGAAATACCAGGGTTCCCCCTTTAAATAGGACCTTTTCACCCACAAATACCTCTTTTATCCCCAAAAGAGGACACTTTCTTCCAGAAATGCCACATTTCTCCCAAATATATCACATCTTCTCCAAGAAATACCAGCTTTCCCCCCTTCAAATAGGACCTTTTCACCCACAAATACCTCTTTTATCCCAAAAGAGGACACTTTCTTCCAGACATGCCACATTTCTCCCAAATATATCACATCTTCTCCAAGAAATACCAGCTTTCCCCCTTCAAATAGGACCTTTTCACCCACAAATACCTGTTTTATCCCAAAAGAGGACAGTTTCTTCCAGAAATGCCACATTTCTCCCAAATATATCACATCTTCTCCAAGAAATACCACGTTTCCCCCTTCAAATAGGACCTTCTCACCCACAAATACCTCTTTTATCCCCAAAAGAGGACAGTTTTCTTCCAGACATGCCACATTTCTCCCAAATATATCTCATCTCCTTCAAGAAATACCAGCTTTCCCCCTTCAAATAGGACCTTTTCTCCCACAAATACCAGTTTTATCCCCAAAACAGGACACTTCCTTCCAGACATGCCACATTTCTCCCAAATATATCACATCTTCTCCAAGAAATACCAGGTTTCCAACTTCAAATAGGACCTTTTCACCCACAAATACCTGTTTTATCCCCAAAATAGGACAGTTTCTTCCAGACATGCCACATTTCTCCCAAATAGACCACATCTTCTCCAAGAAATACCAGCTTTCCCCCTTCAAATAGGACCTTTTCAACCACTAATACCTCTTTTATGCCCAAAAGAGGACAGTTTCTTCCAGAAATGGCACATTTCTCCCGAACATATCACATCTTCTCCAAGAAATACCAGGATTCCTCCTGAAATAGGAACTTTTCTCCACAAATACCAGCCTTCTCCCCCCAAATAGGACATTTTCTTCCAGACATGCCACATTTCTCCAAACATATCACGTCTCCTCCAAGAAATACCAGGTTTTCCCCTGGAAATAGGACCTTTTCACCCACAAAAACCTGTTCTATCCCCGTAAGAGGACAGTTTCTTCCAGAAATGCCACATTTCTCCCAAATAGATCACATCTTCTCCAAGAAATACCACGTTTCCCCCTTCAAATAGGACCTTTTTCCCCAAAAAAACCTCTTTATCCCCAAAAGAGGACAGTTTCTTCCAGACATGCCACATTTCTCCCAAATATATCACATCTTCTCCAAGAAATACCAGGCTTCCCCCTTCAAATAGGACCTTCTCACCCACAAATACCTCTTTTATCCCAAAATAGGACAGTTTTTTTCCAGACATGCCACATTTCTCCCAAATATATCACATCTTCTCCAAGAAATACCAGGGTTCCCCCTTCAAATAGGACATTTTCTCCCAGAAATACCTCTTTTATTCCCAAAAGAGGACAGTTTCTTCCAGAAATGCCACATTTCTCGCAAATATATCACAACTCCTCCAAGAAATACCAGGTTTCCCCCTTCAATTAGGACCTTTTCCCCAAAATAACCACTTTTATCCCCAAAAGAGGACAGTTTCTTCCAGAATTGCCACATTTCTCCAAAATATATCACATCTTCTCCAAGAAATACCACGTTTCCCCCCTTCAAATAGGACCTTTTCAACCACTAATACCTCTTTTATCCCCAAAATAACACAGTTTCTTCCAGAAATGCCACATTTCTCCCAAATATATCATATCTTCTCCAAGAAATGCCAGGATTCCTCCTGAAATAGGGCCTTCTCACCCAAAACTACTAGCCTTCTCCCCCCAAATTGGACATTTTCTTCCAGAAAGGCCACATTTCTCCGCAAATATATCACATCTTCTTCAAGAAATACCAGGATTCCTCCTGAAATAGGACCTTCTCACCGAAAACTACCAGTCTTCTCCCCCAAATAGGACAGTTTCTTCCAGACATGCCACATTTCTCCCAAACATGTCACATCTTCTCCAAGAAATACCACGTTTCCCCCTTCAAATAGGACCTTTCTCCCACAAATACCTGTTTTATCCCTCAAATAGGACAGTTTCTTCCAGACATGCCACATTTCTCCCAAATATACCACATGCTTCTCCAAGAAATACCACGTTTCCCCCTTCAAATAGGTCCTTTTCACCCACAAATACCTGTTTTATCCCCAAAAGAGGACAGTTTCTCCCAGAAATGCAACATTTCTCCCAAACATATCACATCTTATCCAAGAAATACCACGTTTCCCCCTTCAAATAAAACCTTTTCACCCACAAATACCTCTTTTATCCCCAAAAGAGGACAGTTTCTGCCAGACATGCCACATTTCTCCCAAATATATCACATATTCTCCAAGAAAATACCACGTTTCCCCCTCGAAATAGGACCTTTTCACCCACAAATACCTGTTTGATCCCCAAAATAGGACAGTTTCTTCGAGAAAGGCCACATTTCTCCCAAGTATAGAACATCTTCTCCAAGAAATACCAGGTTTCCCCCTTCAAATAGGACCTTTTCACCCACAAATTCCTGTTCTATCCCCAAAATAGAACAGTTTCTTCCAGAAATGCCACATTTCTCCCAAATAGATCACATCTTCTCCAAGAAATACCAGGTTTCCCCCTTCAAATAGGACCTTTTCACCCACAAATACCTCTTTTATCCCCAAAAGAGGACAGTTTCTTCCAGAAATGCCATATTTCTCCAAAACATATCACATCTTCTCCAAGAAGTACCAGCTTTCCCCCTTCAAATAGGACCTTTTCACCCACAAATACCTCTTTTATCCCCAAAAGAGGACAGTTTCTTCCAGAAATGCCAGTTTTCTCTAAATATATCACAGCTTCTCCAAGAAATACCAGGGTTCCCCCTTGAAATAGGACCTTTTCACCCACAAATTCCTGTTCTATCCCCAAAATAGGACAGTTTCTTCCAGACATGCCACATTTCTCCCAAATAGATCACATCTTCTCCAAGAAATACCAGCTTTCCCCCTTCAAATAGGACCTTCTCACCCACAAATACCTCTTTTATCCCCAAAAAAGGAGAGTTTCTTCCAGAAATGCCACATTTCTCCCAAATATATCACATCTTCTCCAAGAAATACCAGGT